>CM036756.1:29135482-29510482 GCA_020796225.1 Arion vulgaris
GTTGTAGGTATAGGTCTGATTTTTGTTTGGAGTTTACCATCATTCTCATTTCCTTTATCATCAAGCATCTTAATATGCATATATGATATAACATAACGTCTTTCGGAGCTACTCAATTTAGATAGCAGACAACACTAAATAGTAAATCGCTTGACTTGAAACTATAGAAAACAGAATGAGCCATTTTAAAAAAAAATTTTTTTCTTTCGTCCGCTTTCAACTCAGACGAAGTTCCATCTCTGAAACTGAATTTTGCGTGAAAATCTGTTTTTCCAATTTCTTACAATGGCAGCAGTGCACATTGTAAATGACTTTACACTGGCAGCCGTGTGCTCAATGTACTCGTAATTAGTATTCCTCGCCATACAGGCAGATTTTCTCCGACTTCAGAGGTACTCGTTATCGTCCTGAGTAAGACCAGGGACTCGAACAAATGCCGGACAGTAGGTTCGAACCCGAGCTATGAGGCGTCTCACAGCTAGCAGGCCAAGCTACTATCAACTACTCTAGGCAGTCCCCCAGAATGAGCCATTAAAATAAATACTTTAAAAAATACCTACATGTCATCAAAAATGATTCTTTGTATTAAAAATAGGTGGGGAAAAATTCACCCACACAATAACCCAACAGATCTAATAAACTCCCTCCCACAAATGCAATAAACTTCAGGTATTCAAATTCCAGACTGAGACAGATCACAACAGGCTCTGGAGTACAATAAATTCAAGATCAATTAGACGGAAGACTGTCTCTGTGATCTTCTTCTTTATTCTTTTGTCATCACACTGCTACCGGGTTGTTGACCAGTGTCATGGTTTTCTGTTTTGTCTTGCACTGTTCAGGTGGCTTGGGTGATTGTTATTTTTGCTCTTTGACCAAATTCTTTTATGCCATCTAACCTTCTTGTTCGTGATCTTCCTCTCGCCTTCTTTCCTGATGTTCAGTTGTAGAAGACTGTATACTGTGGAGTTTGGATGCATTCTTATTAAGTGGCCAAACCACTTCACTCTGTTTTTCTCAATGTAATTCAAGCAAGGTTCTGTGCCAACTTTCTTTCTTATGCTGATGTTGGTGACTCTTGTCTTTTCTGGTGTTGTTGGTAACTTTTCGCAGGCAGTGCATTTCACATGTAATTTTGCTTTGCTCATTGTCCATGTTTGGCTCTAGTAACACAAACTAGGTATGAAAATGCTGTTGATCATCTGTTGCTTAGCTGTCAGTGAAATTTTTGGGTCCCTGTGATCACCCTTCACAAAACACTATATATGTATGGTCATGTACCACTTATAACATTGAGACACAAAATATGGCCAGTCCACACTCAGAAGTAACCAAAACGTACAATGCGCCACACCACAACCTTATTAAAGGCTTAACATGTACTAATCTAACTTATCACTGGCAGGATAAATAAGGAAGAAGATACCATTCTTAAGGGTATGATGAATTAGCGTCCTTTTATCTTCTGCTTTCGCACCTGAATAACCACTAGTAGTGTAAACCACTTTGTGATTTTAGCCATTTGAACTGCCTGTGGTGCCGGGCTGCAAGGAAGCAAAGAATAGTACCACTGCGACCTACAAGGCATGTCGTGAGAGGCGACTGACGTAAGACCTAGGGAAGCTACCTTAGTAAATAAATAGCATCGCAGAAATTGAATATGCTGGCGTACTTGTAGGTGCATAACTGGCACAACATACAATCGCTCTTAGGCTCAGATCACATACAAATCACACAAGTGGTTGAGCGTTTGAAGAAGAAGAAGCCATTTGAGGATCAATATGCTGTTGGTTTAAAATTTGTTACAGCAAAGCTACGGTTGGTTTAAAATTTACAGAAAAGTTGTACTATTTGCTCAATTACATTTGCATGTATGTTAATTAATACATTGTCTCTCATGTTGTTTTTTCTTAACATTTTCTGAAAGTGAAAAGAGTCCCTTTCATGCTTAAATGCATGTGTACCTTGCAAAGTATGTGATCATTCAGATTTTACATGAAATAATGAAATGGGGAAAAACTAGTGATTGTTAAGTACACAATTACCTAGTGCAGTCTATTTTTGCATGTTTATGGTTGCTGTGTTGTGTATTTTATTCTAAATTATTATTTTTAGGATATCATTTCTACAACTGGGAATATATTTTTTCTTCATTTTGTTAAATTGTTTTACTTTCATAGCCCAGAGGAATTGAGAAGCTTGTTTGGGAAGTATGGGCCTGTTACAGATGTCTATGTTCCCATGGATTATTATACCAGACGGCCTCGTGGGTTTGCTTATGTGCAATATCCTTAATTACTAACAATGGAATCAGTAATTCTTTTGTAGTCAGTTTTCTGTGATTTATATTTTATATATAACAAATGCAGTATATCATGGCAACAACTGGGATTACATTTCTTCTTCATTCTTTTGTTAAATTGATTTGCTTATATAATACAGAAGGATTGAGAAGTTTGTTTGGTAAGTATGGGTCTGTTACAGATGTCAATGTTCCGATGGATTATTATACCAGATGGTCTCTGGTGTTTGCCTACATACAATATCCTTAATACCAACACAGGGTTCATGATTTTTAGAAATCACCTTTTCCATAATTTATGTTTGATATCTCACACGTAGGGCTTGGTGCTAATGGTACAGAAAAGTTAATCGGTATCTGTGATAGCTTAACTCTGACCGCTGAGCATTTTTGGTTATGCAATAGTGTCAATGCTGGGCATTTTTGGTTATGCAATAGTGTCAATGCTGGGCATTTTTAACATTAAAAATATAACTACTTCTGAAAATCTGCAGAACATTATCAATATTATTTGTCTTGTTGCAGTGATTATCAAAGACTCATCCGCTTCTTCTTCACACTGAAATTATTTCTAACACAATGCCAATAATTCATTGCAGTTTCTGTAATAAAACTATTTTGATAAATTTGGGTTGTTGACCCTAACCCAACCTCTGATAACCTGGGGAAATATTGTCCAATAGTACACACCTTGGATAGATGGGTTACTGGTAAGATTTTATAAACATAAAATGCAACTTATTGGTACCATATCTGCTGTAACATGTTGTCAGATCTAATTGGTCATAGTGGAGGCCATTAGAACAGACTTGTGCTCTAACTTTGGTGTGTCATTATCTTGACTCTTAGTATACTCAGTGCCTTCACCTCTGCATCTCAGTCAAATATGGAGAATGATAATAGTATACTGTGCTTTCATCATCATCCTTGTGACTCTCCAAAAATACAGTATTAAAAAATGTATTCTTTGATTTGTGCTATGTGAAGAAAAAACATGTTGCACAGAGCCACCTCATAACTCTCCCTACATGTTCTAAATCCACTTTGGGATATTTCCGTGCACAGTCTTCCATACAGTAACAGGGATTCAGATTATTGCCCTCTAGCTTAGCTTATAAGACTGTATTCTCAGCAGGATACATTCCAAGAGAAAGTGGGACATTAGTTTGCTCTGATGTAGTTACTCAATCCTAAAGCATTAGTCAGGCAAGCTTGAAGTTGCTGGTTTTCAGGATGCACCATGTTGAGATGCTTGTGGATCTTGGTCAGTAGTCCAACACTGAGATTCACACAAGATTGTGAATCTTTTCGCATCACCAATTGCACACATCAGATGTTTCGTTCCTTAGCTTTGTTAGCTAAGTTACTTGGGACATATTTGTCAGGCACTCCAGATTTACCATGACCACATTTTGTTAACTCCGGTTATCACATTTTGTGGAGCTTTTGTTTCATGTACAGCTTAGCACTTGAGTGTAATATTTACTTTTGTCTTTTCTGTCAGAGTGCCAAGGGTTTTCAAAGTTGTATTACAAGATACACCATTCATTTCCGTATTACTGGTCGAGTCAAGTACACAAGACCAAAGTCATAAAACACAAGATCAGAGTCTGTACCAATGGTCCAGTAGAGTTATGTGGTCGGGATGATGAATGGAAAGGGAATAAGCTTTAGAACAAAAGAATTTTATCAAGAACAAGTTAACAAGCAAGTTAGGCAAGTTAACACAGATTTCAAGCAAGTAAACAAGATACAGTTGTTTACAAGTTAACAGATTTCAAGCAAGTCACCATACACATCTTATATCCTGTTTGTGAGTAGTTATATTATATCTGGACCTGATTATCATTAATATAAGGTGGTGGATCACTGTAAAAAAATTGTTTTGCATTTAAACTTATATTTCTCTGATAAGTCAACATAAACTTGATAGTGTTAAATTATTTTAATTTCAATACTGTCATGGAAACACCTAAACTCTCATAGACTAAAATAAATTTGATGGTAAAATCTTCTTTTGTAAAATGTAAAATATATTTCAAAGATACAAATTTTAATACACATTGAGACAGATGAAAAATAGATTAGTGAAGAGCCGGGCTTAACATTTTCTTAAAACTGTAGAGTCCTTTACATGCAGGTATTTTATGCTGAGCTCAGTGGACCACAGGTTGTATTATTGGATTTGCTAATTATGTGACATTGTGTTCATATCTTTATTGACAGGCGTGGATAACATTGAAGAATATGAATATCTTTATTTTCTCTCTTTATGGTGATTATTTTTTATTTGGGCCAGTTGAGAGTAAGTATGTTTTATGATTACAGCCATGTTTCGATATCTGTGCCTTTCAGCCCAGTAATCCAATTTTGTCATACACTTTTTTTACTGGTCCGGTTGTTTCATGATGGTAGATTTGGTAAGAATGAAATTTTACTTTTTAATGTCTCAAATTTGTTTCCTGGGCAGCAGCTTTACAGCCTGTTTTTTGTTTTCAATTTATGTCTGCCAATGGTTCTTTTATATTCTCAACTTGAACAAGAAATGTGGGCTACAGATCTAACCCAATCACCTTTTGGCAAAGGCATCAGCAGACCACACTTTTTCTCACCTATGGACATGCACGACACTGGAGATTGTTGGAACTTCTTTCAAACTGACAAATCATTCCTACACAAATCATTGCTTACTCTAAACCGAATACAGATCCCTGAACACATACTTTAGGATTTCCCAACTTCAATATCATAAGACAACAGATCTGATCAGAGGGTACAAAGCTGATGCAGAAGCTATGTGGTAGTCACTTTACCTGGAAAAAGAAACCCAATGAGCTTCTCTGTGGTGACAGGCTTGATTATCTAGCATAACCATAAACACATTAGAAGAAGTAGTATATGTAAGACACAGACAGCAACTCTTTTGAGACAAATCATGATTTTTTGGAATGACAAGGACTAAGGATAAAAAGGCATGAAAAGATGCTGTCGCACTGAGATAAACCATAAAAATGGAATGAAGGGGAGGGTCTGTATAATAATTAATAATAATTCCTCTTGTACCGTTATACACTACATAGGGCCTGCAAGTAATTTCTCCATACCGCTCTATCATGGGCAACTCGCCAATTTTCTCCATGGAACTGAGACCGATATTTCTTGCCTCTCTCAGCAAAGTTCGTTCAGGGTCTCCTTAGGTCGTCCTCTCTTTCTTGAACCCTTGCATCCCACTTCAATGCCTGCTTTGATATTCGTTAATCATTTCTCCTCAAGGTGTTTCCAACATCTCCATCTCTCTTCTTTCTTATAACAGTTGTCACTAGTGGTTGACTAGACATTTCTCTGATTTCATCACTTCTCTTCTTCTTTGTGTTCTTTACTACCAATTTTAATCACTTTGTGATATGTTTGATCTTTGTCAAGAATGTGTATACGTTGCACATTGGTTTGGTAGGCCCTAAACGCAGACTTCTACATGTTTAGGACATGTGCATCCGATTTCATCCAAACCTCCTTAGTCGCTCTTACAACATGCGTGACAGGTAACAGTGGTTCTATTCTTACACCCCAAATTTGGGCCCGTTAATCACTCGGCGATCACTTCTGAATTCGTTCTATTTTATATGGGTCTGTATAATTAAACATCTATTTGAAGGAAGCACGTAAGAGGGGATGATCTTCAATGACTACTGAATACATTTTCGGTTGGGTAAAGTTGATTACCTCTAAATTTTCTATAATAGCACAATATTTTGTTATTGACAAGTCTTTTTAAATCATTGCTTAAAAACACAGCAAATAAAAATATATCTTACTGACTGCAATTTATGCATTGCAGTGTTGTCTGCAGATTGCATATCTATATATTTGTGAAAAAAGACACCTTAACTAACTAACATTTGAAGATTCAAGGGATGCAGATGATGCCCTATACCACTTGGACCGCAACGGTTTTTGGTAGAGAGTTGGAAATTGAGTTCGCCAGAGGGACAGAAAGTGTAAGTTGGTAGTATTTGAACTGTATGTTTTATTGTATATTTGTTATTAGTTGTTTATGGGGAACAGTGATCTTCAAAAAAAATGGCTGACGTCAACAAATATAGATTTAATACCTTGTTCTAACTTTGACATTAGTATACCTATCATCTCCTTGATGACTATAAACATTTATTAACAGCACCTGGTCAAATGAGAGGGAAAGAAAGATCATCTTAGTCACCTTACTCAAAATATGATGACTATGACCATAGACAAAATCGTTCAAGAATGCGAGTCCAAGGTAAGATTTTCCAATACTTTGTCTTTATGTTTATTTATATTTTTACTCTAATGTATCTTTGTATTGTTTGTACTGGTAATATGTTCTTATATATATATATATATATATATATATATATATATATATATATATATATATATAATGTGTGTGTGTGTGTGTGTATATATATATTATATATACCCAAGTGGTTGCGACTCAAATTTGTGGTGTAAAGAATAGAATCACTGTCACACATGTCATAAGAGGCACTAAGGAGATTAGGCTGAAATCGGATGCATGTGTCCTAAACATGTAGAAGTCTATGCGTTTAGGGCCTACCAAACCAATGTGCAACATATACATGTTCTTGGCAAAGATCAGCGTATCACTAAGAGTGATTAAGATTGGTGTAAAGAACGAATGCAAGAAGATATATATATATATAATTTTTAAAATCCTGTAATTCTAAACATATGAACTTTGTTGTCTTTACTTTGTATGAAAACAGTAGGGTAGAGAGAGGGTTTGACTAAAATTGGCAAGGCACATTCCCCATATTAACTACCCAGGCTAGGCAAGCAACATAAAGAGAGAGGTGATGACCGAGCTATATGAAAACATTACAATAAGTTGCAGAATCTTTAGAAGAGAAACGAACGCAAATTCAGAAGTCATGACAGTTACATATAAATATGTAAATATATGTTCACTGCTTTGTCCTGTTTGCATCTTAAAATAAATAAAATATATTGTAAGTGGAAATAGTATCCATATGTTGTTCTTCTTTGCTTTCATTCTTATCAACCATGTTGACTAATGTAGTTTGTTGCCTCGAGAACATATGTTGTGCCCTGGTCTTAGGCATCTACGACAGGCACATACTTATTTCAGCCAAAGGTAATGCTAGAGTTTGTCTGAACTGACAGTTCCAGACATCTTCCTTTCTTTCTTGCACTGAATGTTGCTCACTCTTTATTGATCACTTCTCAGCCACTCAGTGCAGTTTGTATATTATCTGAGAAAAAGCATGTTTATGTTTTGCTACTTTTTCTTTCGTGTTGAACAGGTCCTTAGTTAGAACTAAGTAGTATTATTTAAACTTTATTAGGTACTGCTCTTATCCATATTCATTTGCATCACTGTTCACCAAGTGTGGGAATTCTAAATGTTGGTTTTTTTTCTAGCTTTTATGCACATGCTTCTTCTTGTACTAACTAAAGAAGGAAAGATTGCCTTGAAGTTAAACTCATCATAACTTGTATTAATTCTATATTTTTCAGATCACGGACTCGCAGTCGCACACCAAGAAGAGAAAGGTAATTTTTAGATGATCCGTGAGGTCAAAGGTACAGGGGGGCTGCGCCAGGATTAGTGGTCCAGCACTAGTCAAGACTTTGGTTCCGGTCTGGCTAAGTGGGCACAAGGATTGAAGGAGAGCTACTGGTAGTGGTAGCAGTGCAAGAACGGAAAAGAAATGCAGGTACAAAAATTACAAACAAAATGCACGCCTCTCCTGGCCGATGTCCGTAGAAATAAAGCTCAAATTTTGCAGAAACTTAAGAAAACAGCAGAGTATGAGAAGTCAGCGAACGAATGCTAACTCCCCGGAGTAAATGACCCACCTACAGGGCAAGAACCCGTAAGCACAAAAATAAACATGAAGGTATGAGAGTAGCATCCCAAAGCAGAGACGTGGGCCTACACGGGCAAAATTCGAGCCCTGTGCACGAGTTAAGCTGAGTGTCAGGAAGTCCCGAGTACGGTAAATGTGACGGCAAATGAAAACACAATGATCGTACCACAAGCTTCAGTTTCCCGGCCGATGGGAAAGGCTGCACACGAATGGATGTGAGGTGCATCCAAATTGGAAAAGAGGGCCAACTCCCCTGGAGGTAAAGGGTCGCAAGCAAATTGCCAGCTGTGGGGCAAGAATCAATAAGAACAATGCGTAACGAATCAAAAGAGATGGGGGCATGATTTAAGCCCCAGGGTCGGACAGCCCAGGCAAATGTGAGCACTGCGAGAACTTAACGGTGATGATGAGGCAGGCACCAGGGCAGAGCAAGCACACATCTGGGAGATGCACAAGTGGGCCCACCGGTAGGCAGAAGAGCATGGCACGGCAGGCGAGAGGGTGTGCAGACCACCCGAATGTGCAGAAAAACTGGCAAGCCCAGCAGAGGTGAAGCCAGTGCGTGTTTCCACTCACAGGGAACTACTGCTGCCTTGTAGTTTGATTGGGGACAAACCGTACATAAAACTGGACGAGCGGCAAACCCAAGTTGTCCACAAAAAGACCGGTTAGCTGGGCAGATGCTGCTCATCAGCCCAGGAGAGCAGGCCATCTAAGGGTCGCTGCCCTAAAAGAAAATAGCAACCTGCTGCCTTGCAAGTTTGGCTGGGGACAGCAAAAGACTAATAGAGAGCGAACCCAGTAAACGCTGGTTGAAACCAAACACACCACCGAAGGATAAGCACCAGAGCTCCAAATGGTACTGAAGGTTGTGAACGTACATCCGTTCTTGATGTTAGGCTGTTTATATATCACAGTAGAATGATAAAAATGGCTGTAAGAACGATCGCGAGAGAGATGAGCCATTAATAAGGCCAGTGGATTCACAATCCATTTATGTCTTGCTCCACTCTCTCCAATCATCACCCTCATTCCTTTTCTTCTTCCAACAATTCCTCCCAATAGATAGCTTACTTAGACAACTAAAACACCTTTTAATGGTGTATCTTAGACCAGATACCAACTGTTAGGGATTGAGTAACTACACCAGATGAACCTAACCCACCAATTAGCATTGCACACTGAATTGGGTGAATAACCTGTGCTTTTTGTTTAATGCCAGCTGGCACATTATGCACCAAACAATCATGAAAGCCAATTTAGGACATAAGTTGAGAGGTGGATTGTAAAAGGGAGGAAGCTTTGCATCATTATTTTTGACAAAAGTGTAGTGGATGGTGGATAGCAGATGATTGACACAGCCATATTAAATAACCACCCACCTTATTAATTGTAGTTGGACTTGTGACCATAATTTCAAGGACAAGAATATTACTACATTGTCTGTACTGAGTAGTCTTTTTATTCTCTGTTCTTCTTCTAAAGCTCCATATCGACCACTTGTTAACCACTCTTGTGATTTGTATGTGATCTGAGCCTAAGAACGATTGTATGTTGTGTCAGTTATGCGCCTACAAGATGCCAGCACATCTGATTTCTGCGACACTTTTTATTTACTAGGTAGCTTCCTTAGACCAGTCGTAATGATAATATCCTTTGCACCTCTTGCGAGCTTCAGCAATACATTGGTGCTAAAACCAGTCTTAGTCTGTGTAGGTGACTATTCAGTCGATAGTGGCCAGTTCCGAACCTGAACAATATCCATTTTGCTCTGTCTAGATAGTAGTAATTATCTCTTCGTTTTTAAAATAATAACCTGAGGGTTATAGAACAAAAGCGCCTTTTAAGATCAAACACACCAATGAATCAAAAAGAGCAATGTTCAACACAATCTTTCTCCATACATTATAATTGTGAAAACCTGTGGAGCCAGCTGACAACAAACAATAGAAGCCAATTTAGTACATAAGTTGAAGTGTTGTAGGAGAAGCTTGATCTGTAGACAAAAGTGAGTGGATTGGAAGAATGATGACATCAGCAATTTTAAATGCACCACATTAGTAGTTGACTTCATAAGAAACAAAAATTAAATGTTCGAGTAGTCTACTCTTTTTAAAGCCATGATTGTACCACTCGTGATTGTGTACACCTAAAGAGCATGTTGTGTCAATGGGCTACAAGATGCCAAAGCTGATTTTTGCACATTATTATGGTAGCTTCCTAAAACCAGTCGAATGAAAGATCTTGCCTCGAGCTTCGCATACTGGTGCACCAGTCTTAGTCTCTTCGGTGACTATTCAGTGTGAGGCATTAAGCAGATTTTTGCGTAGAAGTAAGAAAGAAAAGAAGAGGGTTTTCCTTTCCTGGAAGTTGGTTGATTGATCCTTTTGCCTCCTCTTTTGACCTGGATGTGGTGTGGGCCAAAGAGCAGGAATACATTGTGCTGCTGATTTACAGCATTGCTGTGAAATTTGCACCTTTTGACCCTGTACATCTAGGTTTTGGCATTATCATAGAATTAAATGATGTTAATTTAATTGAAAAGTAAAGCATATTGTAAAGGTTTTTTAATGTAATTGATTTCAGAAGGTCTTACAGTCGATCAAGAAGTCGATCTGCTTCTTATGACAGGAAAGACAATTGGTATGTATTTAGTATTATTTGTATAATGAATTCATATTACATTCCATAACCTATAAACTGTCTTGATAGTAAACAAAACTAAATTTCCAATTTGTTGATTATATCTTATATATTTTTTGGTGCTTTGTAAATATGAATTAGCTTTATAGTTGGTAAATATATCTTGAAAATTTCATGTGTTTGTTAATTTTCATTATGCTTCTTCGAACGCTCCCTATCGACCACCCTGTGTGATTTATATGTGATCTGAGCCTAAGAGCGATTGTATGTTGTGCCAGTATTGCGCCTACAAGTAGACCAGCACATCCGATTTCTGTGTGTTTTTATTTACTAGGTAGCATCCTATGGCCTACATCAGTCACCTCTTACGACATGCATTGTAAGTCGCAGTGGTACTATTCTTTGCTTCATTTAGGGCCCCAGCACCACTCGGGCAAAAGTGGGTGTCAAGGTTGATTAATCTTTTTTTTAGAGTTGCTGCCGGACATACACAGTGAATGAGATGACAGAAGTCAGGATCAGGAATCAGAACTGACCATGACCCTACTCAATCCAAGTGGTGGAACTGGTGACATGCAGCATCACTGCAGTCTAATCGAGTAGAGAGGAGGCGCACCTACCAAATAGTCAGACTTTAAAGGCACAGATATTGCAACCATATTGTTAAATGCAACAGTTTATTAATTACCCTTTTTGAGAAAAAAAAGAAAAGTTTTGCAAATATTCAACTAGCATGTACCTGTAAAATGCTCCGAGAAACTCTAGCGTTTGTTATATGTGAACAAGCTGCTGGAAAGAGACATAATATGGTTGGGATAGCAGGGTCTGTTGATGAAACAGCCTTTGTACTACACCCAGAACATAAATGCTTTAGTGCGTCACATTTTAGAAGTAATTTATTACTAAATAGTGCCAGTGGTGTAACAAGCTTTTGTGTGTGTGATCCGTCTTAGAAATTGTAGCAGTTTCTGGAATTGTCAGTTATGCATCATGTTTATGTATAACAGTGAAGTGTTATCATTAGCTGGCTGTGAAATCTTACATTCAGATGGGAGTGAAGGAATTACAAGTCCACATTTTTAAGTTGCACACTGTGTTTCTGCTTGTAGGTCCAGAAGTCGATCCAACACCAGGAGTCCAGCTATATCCAACAAAGGTCGCAGGGATGACTCTCCCGCTGAGTAACAAATGCATATGCCCACCTCATTTGTGTAAACTGTTGGCAGAGAGGCAGAAACCTTTTGTCATTATTAATTTAGTAATTTATCAAAAATATGCACTTTTTTTAACATTGTAAAACATTTAAATGTCATCTGTTACAAGTATTACACACCAAACACCTCGAAACAAATAACATTTTGTATTATTTCTTCACAGAAATAAAATTGCTTCACAGTTTCAACTTCTCATGACTATAGCTGGAAATGTTAAGGAAAATGCAGTCAACTTAAATGTTTGTTAGTGTAAATGTCTGGGTCAATGATAATGTAAATTCATGACACTATTACTGTTATTTTTAAGACTTTTGGGTTCAGTCTTACTTATACAGACTGGTGCAGACACATTGACATGCAGAAATCAAGTATGACCAAGTTATAACATGAGAGACTATCCTTTATATTAATCATGTGACAGACATTAATATAATTTTCCAAACAGTATATTGTTTAGCTTTTGAATTGGGAACAACTGTCTGGTGTTTGTTTATTGTTATCCCATTACAGTTCTGTTGGTTTTCTATCCCTTAATTGCCATGTACTTGTTTGACTTCATTTTCTTTAGTCATAATCAAAATAATGTCAAATCAATCAAAGTTCACATGTTAATGCTGTTGTAAATGTTTCACATGAAAAATAATTAACTGAATTATTTTTTGTGCTTTATTTCTTCATTGTCTACTCTTTTTACTGTGCTATTCCAGCACTGATGTATATCACTTTCCCTTACTATTGAACATTTTAATATTAATGTTCGGTTGGGTGTTCCACATAGTAATGTTCGTTGATGGTAGTTTTACATTCCTCTTGTCTAAAATGATAATCCATCTTCAATCCCATCTGGCAATTTTCCTCTTTCTTTGGTGAGAGCATCAGCTATTTATTCGCCCGAGTGGTTACCGGGGCCCAAATTGTTGTAAAGAATAGAACCACTGTTACCTGCCATGCATGTCGTAAGAGGCACTAAGGAGGTTTGGCTGAAGTCAGGTGCATGTGTCCTAAACATGTAGAAGTCTATTCGTTTATTAGCCTACCAAACCAATGTGCAACGTATACACGTTCTTGGCAAAGATCAAACATATCACAAAGAGTGATTAAAATTCGATAAAAATCGCCTCTTACGACATGCGTGGTAGGTAACAGTGGTTCTATTCTTTACACCCCAAATTTTGGCCCGGTAACCACTCGGGCGAGACATAAATGGGATGAGAACATCAAGAGGTGGACATGCATCAACCTGTCAAAAGTATACCATTTGAGGACATAATTTATTGAACGTCATTTACAGTCAACCTTTGATGTGGAGACAGCACAGGATGAGAGGTGTAACAATGTGACCATCTCCACTGAATCATTATTTTCTCTAAGTTATGAGTGATTCCTCCTTTTTTCCCAATCATTCAATTCAGTGCTCTTATAACAGATTGTTCCTTATTTCTTTCTTCTTTGTTCACTCTACACCAACCACTGGTTAAGCTACTCTTTGTGGTTGGTATTGGTTATTGGTTACTAAACTGGCATCATTGCGCTCCGGGCAGACCCATAGGTGCTCAGTCTCCCCAACAGATATCGAAGAGTATGCATACTGATGGTTTCCATGGCTCGCTGATTAAACACGCCTCTCACTATTCCCTTCAGGCATCCAGTTCTACTTGTACAAAGGGTAACTCCAAACTGCTTAAATCGCTTTGTTATGTTGTTGTCATGTTGGTATGTGATATGCACCTTGGAGTGTGAGTGCATGCATGTAGACCAGCATATTCTAGCTCACCTTCCTTTGTAGGACAGACACAAAAAAATGTTTAATAACTGACAGGGAAGTTAAGCGAGTCTTTGCCCCTTTAGCCTTTGACTGCAGTCAAAGTTTCTCAGTCTACACTGCTGGGAGGTGGTGTTGACATGTGTTCTACAGGTCATCAGCAGGCTACTAACTTTTCACCCTTCCTAAGTAAGACTAGCCAACCCTAACTCTGCTGGATGCAAAACACACCTTGTAGACCGTTACTTAATTCCATTTGTCTTGAATAATTCGATAGACTCATTTTGCTGAACTCATAAAATGGGCATGGTACTGGTACTTACCTAATTACAGTTTCATAAAAATGGAGTTTAAAAAAATGACCACCACTATCCATAGCATGAACAACATTTGTACAATGTATGGACGTATTTTGTTATTAACTGTAGAAAAAAATCCATTTCAATTGTCCTTTCCCTAAAGCATATGTACACATCGTTCTTTCACACTCACACAAATTTGTATTGGTTTCAAGTTGTTTGGTGCTTTCTTTGGTTCTTGTTCATTATTTGTTAATATTGCTTGGGTAAAATCCATTCATTAGTAGTTCTCACATACATATATGTCAACTCGTGAATTATTGTCATGAATATATATTCACTAAATATGTCATACGTTTGTGATTTCCTTCCTTGTGAATGTAGCAATAAAGATTGGCTATATTGTGAACACTCATTGTTTCATTATAATTAAATTTCACACTTTTAAAGATATTGTCCTGGTTATGTATTTGTGATCATGTAGATGTTGTATATTAAACATTATAAAAACTAGTTTATAAGATTTCAGAGCAATTGATTTCTATGAGAAAATTTATCTGCTTTAATTTTTGTACTCGGACATGTGTAAGTTACAAGCAGTAAATGCACAGACCTTTCTTTTGTTCCCTTGAAATATTGTCTATATATTCAATGTTGTATCTTGTACAAACTTCACTGTCTTTTGTAGCTCCAATGTTGTTTCACTAGGCCAGTGAGTTTGACTCAGTATATCATATTCAGGGCATTCTTGAAGTATGCGCTCTGCAATATGGGGTGCCACCTGACTGATGTACAAATTTCCCATAAATTCTGCAAATTTTTGGTCTTATTCATGTTTAAATCTGATTCATGCAGCCTTAACATGGGTGTGTGTTTACTCACATCTTTATCACCATTTGGAGCTCTGGTATTTATCCTTCGGCGATGTGTCCGGTTTTAGCCAGCGTTTACTGGGTTCGCTCTCTGTCAGCCTTGGGCTGTCCCCAGCTGACCTGCATGACAGCAGGTTACAAGCATGTATGATTCTCTCTCTTTTCCTTCGACATTAAGAAATTCTCAAACAAATACTGGGTCGAGAAAACTACAGCAACACTCAGCCCTCTTTTTTTCCGTCCGCTTTCAACTCAGACGAAGTTTCATCTCTGAAACTGATTTTTGCGTGAAAATCCGTTTTTTCAATTTCTTACAATGGCAGCAGCGTGCACATTGTAAATTACTTTACACTGGCAGCCGTGTGCTCAATGTACTCGTAATTAGTATTCCTCGCCATACAGGCAGATTTTCTCCGACTTCAGAGGTACTCACGTTATCGTCCTGAGTAAGACCAGGGACTCGAACAAATGCCGGACAGTAGGTTCGAACCCGAGCTATGAGGCGTCTCACAGCTATATAGCAGGCCGAGCTACTATCAACTACTCTAGGTAGTCCCCCACTCAGCCCTCTAACTGAGGACAAGAAAAGAGGCCTAATATATTGCAAAAATCCCTCGCAAAGTTACAAGGACTGTCTCTGACCACACAAAATCAGTAGTGTACTCGCCCGTGTGTTGCCGGGGCCCGCAGGGAAAGCAAAGAATAGTACCACAGCAACGCGCAATGCATGTCGTAAGAGGCGACTAATGTAGGCCCTAGGGATGCTACCTAGTAAATAAAAAGCAGCGCAGAAATCGGATGTGCTGGCCTACTTGTAGGCACATAACTGGCACAACGTACAATCGCTCTTAGGCTCAGATCACATACAAATCACACAGAGTGGTTGATAACTGGTCGATGTGGAGCGTTCCAAGAAGAAGTAGTGCACTGAAAGTCAATGAGATGTGCAAATGACTGGTCTAGTCTATGATATGCGATACAACATGATGGTTATATTGGCACAAAGACAATGTACGAAAATATCAAAGTATCTCTGGGACCACAGAAAAATTACCCGTGCGAGCCAATAAGAATAAACAACTGGAAAGGTGGGTGGAAAATTAATCTTTGCTGTACGCTAGGGACGCTGCTGAAGCACTCCCATCCATATCACGTGATATTCTTATTTACACTGATGGCTCTGTCAGACGCGGAACCAGATCATCGTGAACTTACTCAGCACAAAGAAACAGTAGCACACTTATGAGAACTGCAGCGCTTTCAAGACAACATCGAGCACGACTATGTAGATTACTTCTGTCTCCAATGCTATCTCATAGGTGACTGACCAACAGGTAAACCATACGGTTATCATATCAGACTCGACGAATATGTTTCAAAGGATTGAATCTGGAAGTCTGCTCGTGGAATGGGTGGACAGCATTCGAAGATCACATCTCAAGCAAATGACTTAGCTGTACTGTGGACTCCGATGACATGTTTCCGTGGGCCACGGCTGTAGACATCTATACATGCTGGATAACGAACATGCTGGCTTTCCTGCAAACAATGCCCTGACTCGAGCGGATATAAGTATGGACAGAGTATCATCAATGCGGTACGCTTTCATTTATGTGATATGGGCGAGTCTCGGACACGGGAGCGAGAGTTAGGAGTTAAGTTTGGACATACCAGACAGTGTCGGCTTCGTGATAGAGAAAGAAGGTAGGTATACTAATCAACTTCTAATGGGTACGGTGAACTTTGAGATGCCTGCTGCAGTGGAGGACAGGGCACGTACGGGAACGCCTAATGTGCCATGACGCTGATTTCGTAACATAACGTGTTAAATATTCAAATGTTGGCTCTAGATTTGATTTATGATGGAACACAAATTTGACAGATAGATGAAAGCTCCTCTTTCCTTCTGTATTCTCATTCTGAAATCTCGTTCATAGCTCTGTGTATCTTCTTCTTCTCGATCGTTCTTTTCGGTCATTTTGATCATTCTTATTGTGATATATAAACATCCTACACCAAGAACGGGTGTGATTCATCACATGTTCAGCGCCATTTGGAGCTCTGGTGCTTATCCTTCGGTGATGTGTCCGATTTCAGCCAACGTTTACTGGGTTCGCTCTCCGTCATCCTTTGGCTGTCCCCAGCCGACCTGCAAGGCAGCAGGTTATATCTCTGTGTATGATTCTAACTCTTGAAGCTGGGTTTAACATACGAAGAAAGAGGTGTCGTATGCTTGGTTAATTCTCATCCTCTTTTTATTAACTGCTTTATGAATGTTTATCACTTATGGTTGTGAATCATGGACTATTACACAAAAGTTAAGAACGAAAATCCAGTCCTTCGAAACTAAATGCTACAGAAAGATCCTACGAATACCATGGACAGAAAAAGAAAGAACATTGATGTCCTGAAAAAACTAAATGTTAAAGAGAATTGGCTGATAAACAACATACTATACAGAAAAATTACATACTTTGGTCACATCAAGCATCACGATGGCCTGAAAAGAACAATACTAAAGGACAGGGTCCCAGGACGCAGAGGCAGACCAAGAAGAAGATGGCTACAAGATATTAAAGAAACCATGAACATGACCATCGACGATGTGGGTGAACTGGCAAGAGACAGAGTGAATTTCATATGTGCTGCACGCCCGAGTGGTTACCGGGGCCCAAATGTGGGGTTTACAGAATAGAACCACTGTTACCTGCCACGCATGTCGTAAGAGGCGATTAAGGAGGTTTGGCTGAAATTGGATGCATGTGTCCAAAACGTGTAGAAGTCTATGCGTTTAGGGGCCTACCAAGCCAATGTGCAACGTATACACGTTCTTGGCAAAGCTCAAACATATCACAAAGAGTGATTAAAATTGGTCGTAAAGAACGAAAGCAAAGAAGAAGAAGATATGTGCTGCAAAGAGAGCAACGTCCTATAAAGGATACGCACCTGATGATGATGATCACTATAAATAGCGGCTTGTTCACTTTCCAAATTTCCGCGCCATAGGAAAATAATTTGCAAATTTCTACATTTATTAATTTTCTTCGAAAGGTACAAATGCTCAAATATTCAACGAATTGAGTTTGACTTCTTCGAACGCTCCATATCGGCCACTTCTTAACCACTCTTTGTGATTTGAATGTGGTCCGAGCCTAAAAGCGATTGTGCGTTGTGCCAGTTATGCGCCTACAAGTAGGCCAACACATCCGATTTTTGCGGCGCTTTTATTTCTAGGGTAGCTTCCTTATGTTCCTACTTCAGTCACATCTAACGACATGCTTGTAGATCGCAGTGTTACTATTCTTTGCTCCATTGAGAGCCCCGACAACACACGGGTTATTCAGTTTGACGATATACATTTAAAAAACCTGGCCTATCCTGGCAGCCGGAAAAGAACATTCCCTAACGCCATCTTTATATCCGTGAATCCAGTCGTAGCGTCTCAACTTTAGACTACAGAAGAGACTACATAAATCTGCGGTTGGGCTGCAATGTCTCGGTATTCCAGACCTCCGAATTCATCTTTATATGTTCGCAATGTTCCAGATGGTACTCGGTAAGTTTAATAGCGACAAGCAACAGCAGTAAAATGTGTATTGTGCATAATTGATAGCACTCGACTCAGTAGTCATGATAGTGTAGTCGTTAAGTAGACCACGCGCTACTCAGTCTGAATTGACATAAAAAAGTCAGTACAGACACAAAGGCGGAAGGAGCAAGGCGACAATAATTAGATTTATGTCAGTTATCACCATACCTTTTCAACATTAAAGCATTTTTCAGATTTTCAAAATGTTGGGTTTAAACGTTAATTTAATACAATAAAAATTACATTTTGTAGTGTTAACATAAAATAAATATGTATACTTAAATAATATATACTAAGTTATAAATAAAACAATAATTTTTGGGCAATGTTGAATGTTCTAAAAATCGTTATCGTGTAATTTAATGAACTCAACTTTACTGCTCTGTCTCAGCCTATCTATTATGCCAACAATAGATAACTTATTTATAAGAGTAAGACAATCCTAATTGAAAATTTTCGGTTTTCTTCTGTTGACCTGACTTTCTTTGTTCCCTGCAATATAACTCCAATTCCTGTACATTTAGTGCTCTTTGTAAATTGTTCTAAACTACAAGGCATGTCAGATGTCATAAGACAGAGTCGACTGAGGTAGGGACCTAGGAATGTACCTAGTAAATAAAAAGCGTCAGACTTCTTGTTCAGTTCAAGCTAACCATTCTTTTTATTTTGCACCAAAAAAGCACACATGAATACGTTGCATCCCTGTTATTCCTCCACTGCATTTAGTTCAGGCACATCCATATTTCAGCAACTCCGAATTGTTTAATGGTAAACAAATTATTGACACACTAGATTATATTTTTAATTGCCAAGGGTCTTTTACTTGTATACAGGACATCTCTTATAAAACTAGAGACATGACATGACCTACACTGAGGCCTAAGACATGGTATTTTATGACACGATCCATGGCACACTTAAACTTTGCTAAGCAAAAGCTACACTGTCCATCACAAAATTTATTCTTCAAAATCTCCTGTGATTATTCATTTTAGTCTGGGATCTGGATTCTCAGCTAGTCTGTCTCAAAATATCATGTAATTCAGTTGCAGCAGCTAGATATGCCTGTCTTTTATGTGGTGTGTAAGTGATGTCTCTCATTTTGTTGTCTTGTTCTGATGTATAGTATGGCTACTTGTCTCTTTTGTACAGTTGGTAATATTGATCATTTGTGTTCAGTTTTGTTTTTCACTTTGTATTGTATTGTATTGTTAAATAAAGAAATTATGATATGAATTGGCAAAGCAACATCAGCTTTTAAAAGTCTAAATAAAATATGGCACTGCAAATTATATAGTATTAAAACTAAATTACGAATTTTCAATTCAAATGTTGTATCAATCCTAACATATGCTAGCGAGAGTTGGAACATGACTAAAGATATAGAAAGCAAGTTGAATGCATTTGAAAATAGATGTAGCGAAAAATAATGAATATAAAACGGCATGAATTCAGAAGTGATGAAATCAGAGATATGTCTGGTCAACCACTAGTGACAACTGTTATAAGAAAGAGAAGATGGAGATATGTTGGGCACACCTTGAGGAGAAATGATCAACGAATATCAAAGCAGGCATTGAAGTGGGATGCAAAGGGTTCAAGAAAGAGTTGACCTAAGGAGACCCTGAAACGCACTTTGCTGAGAGAGGCAGGAAATATCGGTCTCAGTTCCATGGAGGAGATTAAGCGAGTTGCCCAGGATAGATCGGCATGGAGAAATTACTTGCAGGCCCTATGTAGCATTATACTGATGCGAGAGGAATAATTATTATTGTACTTGGATGGTAATTTTAACTTCTTCATAGCTGTGTAACAGTATGGAGCGGTTGGCATTACTCTCTTATTACTGAATAAACTCTCATATAATACTACCCTACACACTTTTAATATGTAAACACGTATCAAAATTATCATATACATAAGTTACTTTATTCTTAGATTCTATTCTCTGTATCAAGATACTTGCATCTCCAATTCACTTCTCTACGTTACATACATGCATAAACATTTCATGAAACAATTACATAAGTATAAAAAATGCACACAATTAAAATACACCTTACTAATTAATTATCCGATGTCCTTGGAATTTGTCAGTCTATTTCTACACACAAGATTTCTCGTTTTGAATTCCAACTGCAGCCCTTCTGGATCCGACGGTGTTCCAGTTAATTTGAAGCTCGAGTTAATTGGACAAGTAGCACTGGATCGTTGTTTCTTACTAAACCAAAGGCTAATGCTTGACAACTGACACATGTAACTATTTCACTGAACAGTTCAAATCATCTTGAGGGATGATTAAATGCGACAAACCCACACGTTCTCAACGACACTGTAAAATGAAAGACTGTCAACCTAAGATGGAAGTTCTTCTGCCACCTGGTTGATCTGCAGCGTTTTACCACAAGCTGGGGCTTTGCGAACTTGATGGAATTATATGTCGTCACATGTTGATAACTAGCTCTCTGACACGTTATATCCACGTTGTAATAGAACAATTATCACGAGGTTGGCACTTTGATATATCAAACCTAATAAACTCAGCCTTACTTTATCTAACACTTCGTTAACTTATTTTAATATGTTCCTACTATCTGTATCACTTTCCAGTCTAAATCCGAATCTTCCGTTCTTCTATTCCAGGGTTCTCTGTCATTCTCTTGTAATCTTAGGTCTCATATGTCCTTCTGTCATAATCTTCGCGCCCCCTCTCGTGATTCTAGCCTCCCGTGTCTGACTGTCGCGCCTTATATAGCACCCTCATCCGGGAATTCGATTGTCCAATCAGCAGCCTGCTGTCCATCTGAGTCGTACAAATGTCCGGGTCACATGCTATAGGTCTAACTCTGAAAACAAGGGCCGTAATTTAGCGTATCGCTTCTGCTACCCTATTACAGCTGACCTGATGGTCTTTCTTGGCATATTCTTCTTTTGGTCAGACTATCACGTATGCAATTTACCGTAATAAACCCATGATCTTAACTGAATCTAACATCAACAAGAAGTTCATAGGAATAAAACCCCTACAATGCTGGCTACAAAATGGTCTGTAGCTGGGGTACTTTTAATATAAATTGGGTCACACGAACATTTAGAAATAACCACTATTAATGTGGATGAAGTCCTTAGATTTTATGAATTTGATTAACGAAACACGTTACTGCAGTCTCATCTATATTATGAATTTGATTGTAATGTGTAATTTTACACATTACATAATGTGATTGTAATGTGTATGCCCACATCCAGCAATGGCGACATGTATGTATAACCAAGTGAGTTAGCAGGAACTATTTGTATGTATAATGTCACAATCATCATAAAAGTACCTTCCAGGATGGACCACAATGAAGTTGTGTCTTGTTCATATTTTTTTAATGAGTTTGTACACTTTCTTTATTATGTCATGAAAACTTAATAAAACTTAATTAACTTTAAATAGTTTTTTGTGGCTGAAATCGGATGCACATGTCCTAAACGTGTAGAAGTCTATGTGTTTAGGGTCCTACCAAACCAATGTGCAACGTATACACGTTCTTGGCAAAGATCAAACATATCACAGAGTGATTAAAATTGGTCGTAAAGAACGAACACAAAGAAGAAGAAATAGTTTTTCAGGTGTTAATTTGTCATGTTCTTGGATTGACTTTTTACATCACTACAGCCAGGAAGATACTCTTTCTTTATTATGTTCAAATGTTTTATTATTCATAGCCCAGAAGAATTGAGAACCTTGTTTGGGAAGTATGGACCAGTTACAGATGTCTACGTTCCCATGGATTATTATACCAGACGGCCTCGTGGGTTTGCCTATGTGCAATATCCTTGTTTAAGAACACCAGGATGTGCCATTTAAAACTTATGGAAATTAGTTTCACAGTCATAATGTAAACAATTACATATTCAGACACAGTTCAGAATGTTAATTCTGTAACATTAGTTTCCTGCAAGAATTCATACTTCATTGTAAATTTGTTGTTGACCCAGCAAAGACTACAAGTTCAGTAACAATCATAAGACAAACATTTTAGTTTCTTAAAATTTCAATTACACCTCACATATGTCTGCATGCCAGATAAAGTTCAGGCCTTCAGCAAATTTTGGACTGTTAGCAACATCCACATGAGTGTAATGTTTATTATTACATTTTATCCTTTTTTTTATCAGAATGCCAAGTGGTTTCACAAGGCAAGCCATTGCATTCTATATTACTGGTCGAGTCAAGCACCCAAGACCAAAGTTATAAAACAAGATCAAAGTCCTATGCCTATGGTCCAGTAGAGTTATGTGGTCGGGAGGATGGATGGAAAGGGAATAAGCTTTAAAAAGAAAAAGTTTAATCAAGTGCAAGAAATGAATACTTGAGCAATATTAACAAGCAAGTTAGGCAAGTTAACAGTTGTCAAGCAAGTAAGCAAGATACAGTTGTAGTCAAGTTAACAGAATTCAAGCAAGACAAGCAAGTCAGCATTTGGGTCTTATATATCCTCGGGACTATTATTTGTGAGTAAAGTCTTGTTGTATCCGGACTTGGTTTTTATTCACAAGGTTGTGGGCTTAAGTCAGTCAGTCTATTCTGTTGCTTATTTTTCTATCTGAAAACGGTTATGACAAGTAATAGTTTTCTAATCTGTTTAAGAAACTTTCATGAATGCAATTTCTCATGAGCATCAGTATATCCCTTTAAAAATTAGTATATCCCTTAAAAAATTAACATTTTTTGTTGTTCCCGAGTTAGAGAAAAATTACCCATTCAGTTTAATTACCCCAAAAAGGACCAATTCAGTGTCTCCACTGTTGCCATACAGTTTATAACGCCTTTAAATGCTTTTTTGTATACTTTGAAATGTGTCTTATTATGAAAACAAAGCAAACCCTTAACTAGCTAACATTTGAAGATCCAAGAGATGCTGATGATGCCCTATACCACTTGGACCGCTCTAGATACTATGGCAGAGAGTTGGAAATTGAATTTGCCAGGGGTGACAGAAAATGTAAGTTACATTTTAAAACATTTTAGTTGTATACTTGTAATTCTGATGTTGAAATCTTATATTTTATCTTGATGTCTTATATTTCTATTGTAATTGCTCATGTTTTTTTATTTAACTGCAGCCAATATGATTCATGCTCATTACATTATTGTTAATGGATTATAAACATATACTTTTACACGAGTTATGCATTTTTATATGTAGCCACAAGAATGGAAGAATAAAAAAAACCTACTGTGCAGAATAAACATCAAAACAACCATACCCATGATATGTAATTTTTAAAATGATCAAAATTAATGATCACTGTGTTCACTAATAAACATCAATATAGCATAACATACCATTTTCTCTAATATGGTCTTGCCAAGACCACAAATCTTAGAATCCCACTTACATGCGAAAAATATGTTAATTTGCTAGTTCGAAAATAAATTGGCGCTTAAATGGCAATTTAAAAAAGAATAGTCCATTTCTTCTCAATTCAATTTTACATTTATTCCATTCATATCAAAGTCATAATGCAAGCTTGAAGTGGATGAACATATTTAAAATTAAAAAAAACAAATAACATACTATTTTTAAACATTTACATTGAACAGCACCTGGTCAAATGAGAGCAGAGATCTTCAGAGTCACCATATTCAAATCGATGACATGACAAGACATCGCTCAGCGTAGTCCGGTAAGATTAATTTGTTTATCTGACAACTCATCCTGAGTTTAATTTATGGTCTTACTTCAGTATTTTAGATTCTTAGAAAATTGAGCTGAGTAAAGACCACGATTTTAAAAGCAACCATGTAGCTCTGCTATCTTTAAATTATTTTGTTAATCTTCTTCGAACTCCATGATGTGTTATTTGTGCCTAGCCACTTCTACAGTTCTTCACTTGATGTCTTGGTCTTTGGTACTCTTGGGCTTCAGTCTTCTTGAGCTCATATTGACCACTTGTTAAAGCACTGTTATCGGACAAGAGGTTTTCGTTGCCAGTTATGTGGCTCAAGTAGACCAACACTTCGATTTCTGCAACATTTGTATTACTAGTGTGCTGTAGGCTGCAGTGTCACTATTCTTTGCCCTATTGAGCCGACACATAGTGAGTTTTAGTCAAGTTCATGTCTGGTTATGTTCTGATGCTGTCCATTCTGTAATTTTGTCTCTTTAACCTTCAGTTGTACTAGCTTATTCTGTTCTTATCCACAATTCTATATGTTGTCCTCCTGCCAGCTGGTATTTAGATGGCAGAAACATCTGTTTGAGTGTTTGAATGTAATGTTCTGCAGATGCCATCGAGCCATGCGAGGAACAGACTTTACGAGGGTAACAGTGTTAGTATTGACATGATTAGAATAGACATCTCTCACTGTGCATACATAGTGATTATTTCTTTTATCTAACTGAAAGGCAAAGAACTTTGGTCTGTAGATCCAATATTAGAAATTGTCCTAACTGGAAGTTATACCACGTTCAAATGACGAGATTAGATACACATTTTCACATTGTTCTATGATCTATTGTTCTTCAGTTATGTCCGAGAATGACAATTTCAGAACTGAGCCTTGATTTCTATCCACAGATAGACGACGATTCATATCACGGGAGACTTTGTCATTGATTCAGTTCCAATGCCTGACACTAAACTCGCAAATGTGCAAGATATGTGTCATTCATCAGCTATTTGCATTCAGTTCTGGTCACATTCATTGTGGTTTTCAACAACAGGTTGCATGCATATTGTTTAAATAAAACTTTAAATAAAACACACGTTTGTACAGATAGCTAAGAAAGATTTTACATCCAGATATCCCCACTTTATAGTACCACATACACTGTAGCCTGGGTGTTGATCTAATTGGTCATTTGAGAAGCAGTCATAGCTCACTGCTATTTCAGCAAGATAAAGATAAGACCATCTGACAAGTGGGACTTCTTACTACAAAATGACGTCTGAGTATCTTACAAATATGTCCAACATATGAGGAACTGGTATTGCTGTCATCAGTGTTATTGAATAAGTTCTTTGGGGATTTTGACAACCTGAGCCAGACTACTGCTTTCTGTGAATAAATTAGACAGTACTACAAAATATGACCCGACTCAGGACGTGAGACATTACATTATGGCAAGATTGCCAATATTTGTGTGCGCAACAACTGATCTGTTTTATCTTGTGACATTTATCATTTTCAGACGTTCCCGATCTCGTAGCCGTACACCAAAGAGAGACAGGTAATATTTTGAATATTTTTACTCTGTCATCCCACCCATCTTTGGTTTGTGGGAAGATATATTGATAGATTTTACGCATAAGTGGTTACCAGGGCCCAAATTGTGGTGTAAAGAATAGAACCACTTATCTCTACAGACCAAGCTATGGGGAACTCTCGAAGAACTCCAACTGACATGCAGCTTCATAGAGGCAACCATCTCATGATTTAGACACACTGGTGAATATATGAAACGCAATAGAAATGAGAAAGAAAGAACCACTTATCTGCCATGCATTGTAAGAGGCGACTGAAGGAGGTTGGGTTGGGACTAGCTACCCCACAATGTAAATAACACTAGATTGCTACAGAACGTAGCGAACTGAGTAAACGCTGGCTGAAATCAGACACATCGCCGAATGATAAGCACCTGAGCTACAAATGGTGGTGAAGATGTGACTTAAAATACACCAATGCAAAGTCTGCATGAATCAGATTTTCACATGAATAGAATTTATGGGGAAGTCTGGTACGTCGGTCTGGGCGATCACGCGTGAGAGAGATATAAATTTCCTATTAATTGCGATATGCAAACGTTTTATTTGTAGAAACTACAGCACATCTTATCCTTTGTACAACACATACTTAGCTTATTGACTAAAATCATATAAGTGGTTAGTTAACAAACAAGTGGTGAATGAGGTATTGAGTCGAGCGATATGGCACTGACCAAGGTCCTGTACATATCCTCATGCCCGAGTGGTTACCGGGGCTCAAATTTGGGCGTAAAGAATAGAACCACTGTTACGCATGTCTTAAGAGGCGACTAAGGTTTGGCTGAAATCGGATCCATGTGTCCTAAATGTGTACACATCTATGCGTTTAGGGGCCTACCAAACCAATGTGCAACGTATACATGTTCTTGGCAAAGATTAAACATATCACAAAGAGTGATTAAAATTGGTCGTAATAGAAGCATAAGATATAGAGAAAGAATAGGCACAGATAAATGAAATCTGTGGAAGTATAGATATTTCAAAAGTCATGGATACTAATTTAACATCCTGACCCTGTTTCTTAGTAACACTGCAACCTACAAGGCATGTCGTAAGAGGCGACTGAGGTATGGGAAGCTACCCATGTAAATAAAAAGCAACGCAGAAATCAGATGTGCTGGCCTACTTGTCGGTGCATAACTGGCATAACATACAATCGTTCTTAGGCTCAGATCACATACAAATCACAAAGGATGGTTTTAACATGGGGTCGATATGGAGCGTTCGAAGTTCATTTTGAAGCTCCCATTTTATGCAAAATATTTAAAAATATAATGCATGTTTTTTTAAAACATTTGTAGTAATGTATCTTTACAATTTCAGACGCTCTTACAGTCGCTCCAGAAGTCGATCTGTTTCTTATGACAGGAAAAAGGATGACAGGTATTTTAATGTTACAAATTTTGGCATAGTTTCCTCATTTATGTTCAATAACACAAAGTTATTTTTAATATTTTTGTTTAAAAAATGTATCATTAGTATTATTCAGAGAGCAAAATGTACATTAAGTATTAATTTCTATGTTGGAACACAATCCACAATTTTCATTAATTAGAATGATTTCTGACAAACTGGAGGGGAAAGTTCATAACTGATTTGTGGTGTTTCTATTTGCTTCTCTTGCAAGCCTTGGCAACACACAAGTGAACTCTTACATAATAATCCTTTTACCTTTCACAATTTTGGTAGGTTACAGTACACATATACTTTTATCTGTACCCTGAATAACTTGTTCTACATTTTTTTTACAATTATCACAAACTTATTGAGTATAATTCCAGCATGTTCGATTTGTCATAAAGCTTTTATGAAATGTTTTTCTAAATAATTTGAAAATGTTTGCTTTCAGATCCAGAAGCCGCTCCAAGTCTAGAAGTCCAGCCAAATCAGACAGAGACAGAGATGAGTCACCTGCCGACTAACAAGAGACATTCATTTTATCAAATGCTTGTGTATGCTGTTATTTGGAAGAAATTATGTGACCATGACTTATTTAGCTCGACGGAAAAATGTATTAAATTTGTACTATATCCATTTATAATTGATTTAGGAAATAAAACACCTTTCTTGAAGTAATGATATTTTCTACTGTCATTCCGTCTCTGTTATGTAACTGGGGGATTTTGTAGTTTCAATAGCTCACTTTAATAAGAGTAATTTACAAATAATTAGGTTAAATAATTTCATGAATTGTGTCGTATCTTAATGTGTCAGCGGTGGCAAACATTTTCTTAATTATTACCATGGATTTAACATATTCATTTTTCTATATTTCATTGTCTCATGTTGTCTAATACCACTGCTTAGTTTTAACACATTTTAGAATAGTTTCAGTGTATTTATCATCTTTTTTTCCCTTTATAGTTTTCACATATTTACTGCATCCAGCAATTAAATCTTTGACTATATTTTTTAGCTACACCCTTGTGCAAAATAGTTGAAACACTGAGAGAACTGTAAATATATTTCAACTTGTAATATTAATCATACTAATATACCTACATTAACATGCATTCATCAACATTTGAATAGCTTATGGTTTTGTACGTAATTAAATAATATATACAAATTTTCTACCAATCTTTTATCCCTGTGCCAAACATAAATTATTAAGTTATTCCAAAAATAAATAGTTAAAATGGCGACTTCCCTACTATCATTGAAATAAATTTTAAAAACCAATTTGTTTCAATTAATTTGCACAATGGTGATTATAGTTTGACTTCCAAAAATATAACAATAAAATAATGCTGGCTACATTGTCAAGTGTTATCTAGTGATTTATTATGAATGTTGACAAACTGAAGTATATATCTTCTAACCAGGGCTGCAGGTTTTCATTTTTGGACAGCCAATGCCAATTTGTAGAATCTGCATGTGTTCTGTAATTGTGGAAGACTAGTGTAAAGTGTATTATGAACAGATGGGTGTGGTGGAAGGAGTTCTTGTCTAGCTTTAGGGCATTCAAGCAAGATATGATATACTGTCTCACGTGAATGACTGCACTTTACATGGTAGGTGTTGGGTTTATTCTGTTTAGGCAGTAATTCAGTCCATCATGTCCTGTTCTTAACTGGAAGGTAGTGCTTTGATCTTATCGTTGTAGTAGATTTATATTGTCCTTATGGTTTAGTCTATTCATCTCTGCATACATGTCCCGACCAGTCATCCCCATAGCCCATCGTTTCAGCCAATCTTCTCTTGGGTTGTTTTTCAGAATCTGTTTTATACATGGTATGCTAACAGCTTTGTCTATTTGTGGTTTTGATGATCCCTATTTGGCCAGATGGTCTGCCTTGCCGTGTCATTTCCTGGGATATTTGTGTGCCCAGGGATCCACTGTAGGATGACATTAATAAGGAAATCAGATTGTGGATGACTGGTGCAAATGACTGAATCTCGCTTGACTGATTCTGTTGTTATTCTAAAGCTTGTAGTGTGGACTGAGTCAGTGAAGTATATATATCTAAAAGTGTTGTTTCAAGGGAGGCATTCATATATGCCCTGTTTGAATTTTAGATACTGTCTATGCTGCAAGCAACACAAAATTATGTAGTGGATCTCCTGAATAGCAGAAAATACTACTTCAAGATTGATATTGCATGTGATAAGTAACCAGATATATAGATGACACATGATTAAATCAATCTGAAAGTAGCAATACCAACACTAGATCTTGAAACATTACAATTATTACCCTGCTGCTCAGAAGAGCACATACTTCCTCGAATTTGATATGAAGCAAACTCACTGGTCTATTGAAACATTCCAAAGAACACCTCACAGACCTCCATGTGAGCTACAAAGACTGGGCCATAAATGCCAAATGTTGTGGATAGCTTGTTGCAAACTCAATCAAGAGACTGCAACAAAAATTACCACTATGTAGCAACACAATTTACTATAACAACAAATAAAAGAAAACTTTTTTCCTGGAATGGAATTTTTGCTTTGTTTGTCCGGTATGAATTCAGATGCACTTATGGCACCTTCTTTGCATGAAGGCTCACTTATTGTCTTGTTATTCAGACAAACCGTACTCTAACTTCTGAGATACTTGTTATGTAGATCCCCAAGTTAAGGATCAGGATTTCATGTAGTTCAACCACATACCGTGCGCACACTAGAGAAGTTTGTCCATGCTGCCCTCAAACCTCGGATCGAAATTTCCACGGCACATGGTCACTCAACCATGGTGTTATGAACTTTGCTATTCGCATTAAAACCACCCAAATCAAGAGCAACATTAACTAAAAGTAATAATCCTTTGAAGTCCCCAACATTCATTTCTGTCTTGCTCAACCCTTTCAAAGTCCTCCATATCTTCTCAATCACCCCAATATTTTTTGACGTTTTTCTGCAATCACGCTTCGACAGTTTAAAACCCTCTTATTCCTATAGCGGCCGAATGCGCCCGTTATCGGTATAAACCCATAGCGCCGTTACCGCCCGCCGGGTTTATATACTTTTAAATGATTTTTTCTATATCTTTCCTTGCGAATAGACACGCTAAATTTAGCCCTGATGTCATTGCCGATAATGGCTGCTGTCATTTTAGAAATCCGCACGTTTCTAATGTTAGTGGAATTTTATCGGCGAATTTTTAAAAAAGTTCTATATTTTCTGGAAAACTTGTTGTGATTTATGATTCAGTTGATGGAAAATTTGCCGGCGAGATCGTGGATAAATCGGATTGATATATAATTAATTCAATATTTGCGTGCGAAAATTTACGATGCTAGTTCTAGTGTTTACGACAATTTGCGTAACTATTAGTTACGATGAATTACGATTGTCGATGAATGCGAACATCGCCGCTTCCCTCCGTCCACCCAGGTTGTAAAGTTGAGAGAGAATAGTCGCAACTGCTGAGCACTATCAATATCGAACAATTTAGTGAAGATATAGGTTCTGCAAATGACATTGATTCAGATTCAGAATATTCTCTATTTGTGATTACCGTCGTTACGGCACGCTCGATTTTTACGCGAGGTATTTTTTTAGAACTGGACAGAGCTAACCAACGCATTTGCTCTATGAAAATTCAAAAAAAATCCAGATCCTTCATGGACACTGTTCCTTTTCATTACATCAATATCTTTCTTTATGTAAACTATATGTGTCGAACTCACCAGTTACCTTACTACAGAATGTTTTGGTTTACCGATAAACTGTTGAATGTGCCTGCTTTGTCAGATCATATAGTGTCAAGAAATAGATTTGAAAGTATCAGCAAATATTTGTACTTCAATGTCAATTCCAAATTCGTTCCATGAGGACAATATGGACATGTGCAAGGTTGAATCTCTGTCTTGATTGTATGAGGACCCTCATGCCCGTACAAACATTCAGGCTAGGCAACTGCAGAACTGATCAACCCCATTCATGCCAACCATCAACGGACTCAACTCTACTGTTTGGCAGAATGCAGAGCCTTAGTTAGTGTTTCTAAATGAAGATGAGGACTGCACCATGAAGGTGTGTGGAGACAAGTGATAGCTGCCCCACATGTAAAATCAACCTCTGTTAGGGAGATTGCTTTTCAACCTTTCAATTTACATTTATCCTCAATAAAATTGCCATTTTTGAGAGAAACATACGTTCAATATTGTCATTAATTTTTATTTCTTCACTTGTATAATTTTTTACATCCAACTTGCATGGTATTGACAACATACATGTTTACAAACTAGTACCTCATCCATTTAACTGTAAATTGGACTTTAAATCACAAATATTGATTATAAATTGTATTTGTTATGAATTTTATTTCACGAGCACTTCTCATTGTTGCTGGGTTATTTCCCTTGCCCTGGATTTCGGAGTAACTTTCTGAAGGGCTGGGAATAAGAGGGCTAGTTTAATTCGTCACTGGTCTTGAGACATTTTGTTGTCACGTCAATGGATTAATAAGTACATTCTGAAGTAACCTGTATGTTTCCCAAAAAGAATAGGTTAATAATAATTGGGTTGCTATGATATGAGTCCGTTCTGACGGCCTCCCTATTACTAATCAAATCTGATGCCATTCTACAGTATAACTTCTGAGGTGGTACTTTTACTGAGTAGGGTATTCTATGTATGAGGTTCGTTTATGAGAATTTCAATGGTCTTTTAACTAGCATGCAGTCATGTTCATAAATTCACTGACGGAATGGAAGTGGTGTAGTGACTTTCTTCTTGGAATGCTCCATATCAACCACTCTGTGCTTTGTATGTGATCTGAGCATAAGAGCGATTGTGTCAATTATCTGCCTACAAATAGGCCAGCACATCCGATTTCTGCGATGCTTTTTATTTACTAGGGTAGCTTCCTAGGTCCTACATCAGTCGCCTCTTACGACATGCCTTGTAGGTCGCAGTGGGACTATTCATTGGTAGCTTCCCTAGGTCCTACATCAGTCGCCTCTTACGACATGCCTTGTAGGTCGCAGTGGGACTATTCATTACTTCCCTTGCGGGCACCACATTGGTTACATGAGAGTAATGAGATGATCACGCCATCGCCTCCGCACGTACATCATTGTCAAACTGCTTGTGATTATCGCGTGAGTAGGCCCCACTGGTCTCTTTATTCCTTCCTGAGCATGCTGAAAAAGCCTACGCACATGGTTGTTAACGAATGACTGAATCATCGATGTAAGTAACTACATATGTATCATTAAGGGGTTACCATACCTCATTTCACGAGTAAATCTGAACGTCAGCAAACAATTTGATTTATCTGCAATTTTACAAGTCGACAAATTTAAGACAAAATCCTGTGGTACAATTTCTTTTCTAACTTGGCACTCGAAACAGAAAACAGAATCTACAATCTTGCAAACAAAATATTTATGCACATTGATGCCCTTATAACGGGTTTGACTTCAGTGCACCGGGTTTTACCCCATATGGCTCGGTACCTCTCAGCAGAAATGGCACGCCACCTGCTGAGAGTATTGCACGAACTCCGTAGCTCCAGCAACAATCCTAGGGGTCTCTGGAAAAAAACTGCACTCGTGAGCGGTGCGGACTCGAACCCACGACCTTTGACTCACAAGGCAAAGGGCTTAGTCAATAAGTTGGTGTACCTGCCTTTGAATGTGAATGACGTGATGGCCATAAGACCAAGTTAAAGTGTTTTATAATAATGTGCAAGCACTTTATGAAGGATGCTTAGAATACCTCAAAATGTGGGTCTAACCACTGAGTGAATTTTCAAGTGACTTGATTTTGATATGTCGTGGGAAAATGTGGAAACTTCCATCAGGTTTTTGTCTGACGAAGGTGTGCACATAGAAGATTTAAAGTGCTGTAATCAGTACTGCAATCTGGGAAAATTTGGACCTATAAAACTCAAGTGCCATTGAAAAAAGAGGTGTGACTATACTGAAAACTGTAGTAGTGAAATGTACTCTAAAATTGTGAAGATATCACAGTTCTTCTTTGCTATTCCAGCACAAAATGCATTCCCATTGAGAGAAATCGTCTTAGTGTGGTTTCAGTCAATTTCACTTGTAAAATTTAATTTAAATGCAGGCAATTATACAAGAGACATTCTTAAAAAAGTCAGGTCCTCTGAAAACTATACATGGAACACAATTTTAATGTTAGGAGACCTCATTTTGAAATATCAAAATATGGCAACCCTAGAATCACTGGCGTTGTCATTCTCTCTTTGCGATATTTCTTTTGGCCATTTTATCATTCTTGGTGTGATAAATAAACAGCCTGTGCCAAGAACATATTTTTATGTCACATCGTTCAGCGCCGTTTGGAGCTCTGGTGCTTATCCTTCGGTGAAGTGTCCGATTCAGCAGCGTTTACTGGGTTCGCTCTCCGTCAGCCTTTGGCTGTCCTCAGCCTACCTGTCAAGCGGCAGGTTGCTATTTTCTTTTATGGTAGCGACCCTTAGACAACCTACCCTCCTGGGTTGTTGAGCGTCATCTGCCCAGGCTACCTGTATTTTTTTTTGGACTACTTGATTTTCCTACCGTCCAGTTTTGTGTACGGTTTGCTCCGCTAGACTTTAATTGTCCCCAAGCTAACTACAAGGCAGTAGTTTCCTGTGAGGAAACGTGACTCGATTCAAGCCTCTGTTGGGCTTTCTAGTTTTCTGCTCATTTGGGTGGTCCGCTCACCCCTACGCTTGCTTTGGTGCCTGCCCACCGTGTTTATCAGTTCTCACCGTGCTCACATTCACCATGCCTCTAGGCTGTACTCAACTCGGACCCCCACCTCAGCGCTCCGAGTTTCGCCCTATGTGGAACCACGTGCAACTGAACTTGGAGCCCCACCTCAGCGCTCCGAGTTTAGCCCCATATGTGTCACCGTCTCTTTTAAAGATGCATTTCTCATCCCTTTTATGTTCGTTTGTTCAGCCTTTCCCGCCGGGAGACTGTAGTAATTGCGGTGGGACTTTTGTCAAGTTACACTTCGTGATTTTTGGACTCTTGCCCCAGAGCTGGCAATTTTAGTGCGGTCATTTATTCCGGGGGAGCTAGCATTCGTTCGCAGACGACTTGTACATTACCGTTTCTTACGTTTCAACCACTAACTTTTAATCAGACTTCGGCCAAGAAATGCGTACATTTTGTTCAGGGTTTTGGAACTGCGTTACTTTTCCGTGCGTGCACTACTACCACTACCTATAGCGCGATGTCATTCTTCTTCAGCGATCTCTGGTCATGCGTTTAATTTACTGTGGACCGCAAGCTGGGCGGCCAGCTTCAGGTCTGTAAGGCTTCCCCATAGCTTAGTTTTCAGGTCGACTGGGTGTGACCACATGTTGCTTCTCAGCTCACCCAGGATAGGACAGTCTTGCAGGATATGCTCCGGTGTCTTATCCGCCTGCTGGCAGAGAGTTGTTTAATGATTTTGCATCATCATCAATTAGCTTGTCTCTTCCGGAACTTGGCTCCCATGACAGCAGTCCTGAAAAACTCTCTGTTCTCTGCAAGTTGGCCGGCGTCAGTAGCAGTCATTCTCAGATCGTCAATGACATATTGCATCCGTTGTCTTCTAGGTCTTCCACTCGTTTTTCTTCCAGGCACCATTCCCTCCAAAATTATTTTATCCAGGCACTCATGTCGTTTGATGTGTCTGAAATATTTAATTTTTCTTGATGTTCTGCTATTTAATAGCCAACTCTCTGTAATATCAAGCTATTGTAGAACAGATGCGTTAGTTCTTTTTTCTGTCCATGATATTCTAAGTACTCTTCTGCAGCTTTCAAATGCATTAATTATCTCTGCCGTTTTGTCAATGTTCCTTGTCTCACAACCATATGTTGCCAAGTGAAAAACGCAGGCTCTAAACACGTGATTTTTGTTCTTATGTCAGTTCCCTTCAATAGGTTAGTTCTTTTAGTTTTTGCAAAGCAATGCTTAGTCTTTTAATTTCTTTTATAACATTCCCGTCATTTGTCAGCAATGTCCCAAGGTATTCAAAGTTGTCGACTCTTTCTATTTTGTGGCCGTTGACACATATATAAGACATCAATTCTGTTTTGTCATTTGTAAATATCTTCGTTTTCATTGTATTGAGATAACGGTTTTGATCTTTGCTGTTTTTTTAAGTGACCTTATCAAGCTCTCTTTACCAATTTGTGATGTGGATAATAGCACTGTATCGTCAGCATATCGTAATTCTGGTAACTCTGGACCTCCGATCACCATAGCGTCGTATTTTTCCATCTCTGCAGATTCTCTGACATTTCTCATGATGTTTTCAGCATATATGTTGAAAAGAAAAGTCATCAAAGAGGCAAGGGGTGCATATATGACAGCTATCAGCAGCACGACTATGGAGGTCATGGCACGGCGGTGACAACATCGCTAGTGTGGCTACAGACGCATACATTCACGCATGCATGCTCAGCGACTCTGTGAGCATGATACAGAAGATCAAGGCCGGTTATGTACGAAGGCAGTGGATGCAATTAATACAAAACTCGACAATTCAGACATTTACCTTCATCTTTGTCCCGGGGCATACTGGGGTGAAGGACAATGAGAGAGCAGGATGCGCTGGCGGACAATGCTGCGATTGAGAATGGGTCTTCTATGGACAAAAGCGACATCATCAACGCTCTAAGAGAAACATACGCTCTGAAGATTTCAACGAAGAAGATAAAGGGCATTCTCTATCTCGATTGTGCATACCGATAGGTAGGGGAAAACCCAGTAGATACATCAAACAACACATAACGGGAGTTGTTAGCCTAAACACACTGAGATACATACTTGGGAGGAGATCGGAGCAATTATGGATATGCCCGATGAAGATGATCCTCAAATGAACAAGCTGCTTGTTGGTTTTTATATAGCATTTTTACAATATGCACTATATGAGGTGAGAGCCCCATCTCTAACATTATTCTTCAATCAATCAAGTGCCATACTTGCCGGCGTAGGCGATTATGTCTCCCTCTGCTTGGTGCATGTAATCAGTTCTGACGTCGAACTATGATGTCAGGCCATTCAACATCTTCTCCTCTGTCTTCCACGATCTCTCCTTCCCTGAATTTTACCTTTTGTCACCAAATGTTCTAAACCTTCTCTTTGCATTATATGTCCGAAGAACCTTAATTGTCGGATTCTTATTTTAATAATCACTAATTTTAGATCCTTTTATAGTGTACGTTTACATTTGCATTTATCATAAATTAAATATTGCACCGTTTCGTGCTAGCAGTGAACAACACATATCTTCCAAAAACATATCTTTTACCTTTGTTCTCCATTATGAAGTTATATGTGATCGTATGATGTGGAACTGTTGCTCAGGTTTTGGAGAAAGAAATATATTCTCATTTTCAGACAAGGACAAAAGACTTGTTAAAGAGGCATGGAATTACATGGCAAATGAAAATGTATTGGATGATATTGGTTTTCGTGTTTTCTTAGAGTTTTTTGACCAATTTCCAGAGACTAAGGACTTATTTACAGTGTTGCAAAACACCACTTTAGTGGACATTAGAGCATCCGCTTCATTTCAACATCACACCGTAGATACTGTTCAACTATTAAATCGATGTGTGTTTAAAATTAGCAACCATCATGCATTTGAACAAACAGTTAAAGACATGACCAAGTTACACCTTCAAAAGAATGTTGAGTTAAAACATATGAAAGTGCTTACAAACATTTTTTTGGAGGAAATTAAATGTAGTTGTGCAGAAATATGGACCAAAGCTCACGGGAAAGCAGTGAAACGGTTTTTGACCGTTTTTGTTATCAGTTATAAACGCCAGTTTGACAGAAGAGAATCGTTAAGATTGTCGCAGGAGTCACAACAAAGTGACAGCTAGACATTACATTGAAAGCAAACTGCATAAGAAGTCATTTAAAACAAACATAGATACAAGAAGGTGCTTTTTACAATCACACACACAAATGGTAATTGTGCTGTCGCGAACGTACATTTTCATATATATTTTTACTAACTATAAAATAATCGACGTGTCTACAAAATATTATACTCACCATCTTGTGCATGACTACTGGCGAAGGCGATACTGGATCTCCAAAAACAGCTGTCCGTGGTTCTGACTATCAGTGTGGATGTTGACACATTTCCGTGCCATGAATCCAGACTGCCCAGAATCTTCACCTGTCTCGTCTACCATTGACTTTACCTGTTGTCACAATGTGTTTTAAACCTCCCTTTCTCATCACGGGCCTGAAAAACGATGACTGGTTCTTGTTATTTCTTATACTACAATAAAATATGCAGTTGAGATTCAACGTTAATTGTTTAAGATTGAAATCCGATTTAAAATTGAAGACAAAATCAAATAGTCTAGATAAATAGCCAGTCAGTAACATGAATGTCAGTTTGTAGTCCACTTTAAATTTAAAGTCTCGACGAGAGTCGTGGGAAGACGGTGTTTGTAGTTTACGTGTGCTGTGTACTGATTTTATTACTGCATTTGTTGTACGTGATAGCAGACTAGTTGACAGTTATGTGCATTAGTTCTGGTCATTGCAATTGTACGTGATAGCAGACTAGTTGACAGTTATTATAGTTCTGGTCATTGCAAGTGTTAAACTGTTGGTTATGTGCATAGTTCTGGGCAAAGATAAACTTTTAAAAAAATTGTATTTGATGTTTGTGAATTTCGTATAAATTTTCATACGTTATGACCTTTTTTATTGTTTGAATTTGCAACTTTATCAAACTGTCGACAGCTGGGTGGAAACTGTTATTCTCATTGTTTTAACATGTGTATTAATTTAATAATATGTATCCATTTCGTATTTTCAGTCTTCATCCATTTTGTCTTTTCTTAAAAATTCAGAAGGGGTCGTATTGGAGCGGTTAATACATCAGTCTCTCAGTTATTTCGAACCAGGTAGAACAAGATTTTGTTTCTGCTGATGGTAACATAAAATCAATATGCACATCACGAAGCGACAACTGTGGAGGCATTGGATTAATTTCTAAATGAATAAGAAGAAAGAACCAGTTTTAATACCATGTGGTATATTGGAAAATACTGAGCAAGGCTCGTATTTTTCTTTGATCAATGTCACACATTGAGTGACATGATAAATTTCAAGTCTGTCGTCTTTATTTGCCGGTGTTTATCTGGCTGGGTCAAACCAGAGCCAACTATAAACTTCGGGCTCAGGTAAGAATTGTGGAAATCAGACCCCCAATTACACCACGTGACCTCGCATTCCAGTATTGGTGTATATAGACTAATTTATTTTAAAATCAACACAAAATGCCAACTCGAAGTCATATTATGCAACAAGTTAGATTTAACAATAAGGAATATCAATATTATAAATATTTTCACCAATAAATAACCATAGACTCACAGAATTGAGTAAAATTGCAAAAAGCGTGCAGTGTTCTATCAAACATCTGTAATTTCCAGATCCCTTTTCTTATCTAGGTCAGGAATACCCGGCCAGTTGTCTGGCCTGTGCTAGAGCCTGGCTGTGGTCAAACTGAGAGCCCTTGCAGTTGGAAAATGTTTAACCCCAATTGAGGATTTCAAACCTGGATCAACGCGTCTACGAAGCAAGTGCATTAAGTTAAAACTATGGCGCAATCGCGGCTGTCATGCATAACATGCGATCCACAGAAGTAATCGCCATCACGACGGCCGCTATTGCATTCTAGTATTTCTCTAGTAGCCTCCCCTACTTCTTCGAACGCTACATATCGACCACTTGCTAAACACTCTTTGTGATTTGTATGTGATCCGAGCCTAAGAGCGATTGTACGTTGTGCCATTTATGCGCCTACAAGTAGGACAGCACATCCGATTTCTGCGAGAATTTTTATTTACTAGGGTAGCTTCCCTAAGTTCCCACCTCAGTCGCCTCTTACGACATTTCTTGTAGGTCACAGTGTTGCTATTCTTTGCTTCCCCTGCGAGACACCGCAACACACGGGCGCGTGAACAGTTAAAAACAGCAGTCATTTATGTGTGTGTGTGTGTGTGTTAAAATACAACATGCTTGTAGAATGTGCTAATATAATATCAAATAATATAGATATGCTAACATGTGTAGTGTTTGTTTTATTAGTGATGGTTTTGATGTAAAAACAGATGATTATGGCTACTACTGCATGCAATAATCACTTGTTAAACTATTATGATTAATGATTATTAATCTGAAGTATGTGAGTGTAAAATGAAATGCAGGGTGAATGTATCATTAAAGTAAATTAATCAATAGAAGCAAAAGACTTGTTTTGTTTGTATATGTTTTGTTGAATAATTTTTTTATAACTACGTGATGTACAGTGTTTTGTTCTTTTTCTGCGTTTGTAAATTTAGAATAACCTCGTCTTGATCACTCTTTGTTATTTATCATTTAGACAGTGTACAAGTATTAAAGGCTTCAGAAAAAAAAATTACGAAAGTATTCTAACCACATACCCTTATTACTTACGGCACCCCACAGTAAACGAGTCGTTGAGTTTCTAGGTACCACTTATACGTTCAGTAGTTTGCCATTGCTTTCTGAACGGTGAGGTCTATTTTACCTTTGTTCCCACCTTCGGAAACGAATTTACTCAAACTTGCCCACTGTGGGTACGCTTGGGTTTGTGATCGAGCTCACTACCACTTGAGATACAGACGCTCAGCCATACAATACGAGCGTTTTAAAGAACACGGCCAGATGGCTCTAAAAAATGAGCTTTACTGATGAGTATCTTTCATAAGCCCTTCGTCTGTTGAACACAGGATAATCTGAATGGCTGTGTTCTTAAAACCTCTTATTGTAGGACTAGGCAATGGGTGCCGTAAGAAATAAGGGTTTTTGGTTAGAATCCTGTGTTTGGTAATTTCTTTTTCGAAGCCCTAATAATATTCACTGTCTATTTGTTGTTCATATTCATTGGCTCTGGTGGTTCCCACTGGGTTCTTAAAACTTCTTATGCACTTATTTATTATTTGTAATTTATACGAACGAGTGTAAGTACATTGTGTTGTTGGTTACATTGGAACAGCGGTGACATGTTACATTTGATCGGATGCAACAACTAGGTCAAAACATTCATTAAGGAAAGACAAACGATGATGAGAACTAATCAAGCAAACGATAAATCGTATCTCGCTGAGAAAATCCGCATTTCAAGATGTAGAGTCATATACATACTTGAGGAAGCAATGTAGACAAAGATAGAGGAAGTGATAGAGAAGTGAGAAAAATAATACAGAAGTAAAGATACGTTTTCATCTCACTGGGACTCTCCATATTAGCCTACCTTATCGTGGTTGGAGGGTTTGTTTGTTTGATAATCTTCAGGCTACGTCGGCCGGAGTCGAACTCCTGGCAAGTCTAACTAAGCAGAACAGACTGAAGGTGAAAGGCCAGACAAAAGCAGGGTGCAGAGTGAGGCCCCATAAGGTAACAGCACAGAACCCACCGGCGAGTGGTAATTGTTCTGCTGCAACCAACCACAGCCAGGCTCTAACACAGGCCAGACAACTGGTCGGGTATTCCCTGACCTAGATAAGAAAGGGGCTGAATTACAGATGTTTGATAGAACACTGCATGCTTTTAGCAATTTTACTCAATTCTGTGAGTCTATGGTTATTTGTTGGGGAAAAATATTCATAATATTGATATTCTTTATTGTTAAACTTAACTTGTTCTAATATAACTTGGATTTAGCATTTTGTGTTGATTTTAAATGAATTCATCTATATACACCAATACTGGAATGCGAGGTCACGTGGTATAGTTGTGGTCTGTTTTCCCATAATTCTTACCCGAGTCCGAAGGCCCAGTAGTTTATAGTTGGCTCTGAACCAACTCACTCCCCAGTTATGGATTAAATAGCAGCCCTCCTCTCTCTTGAGAAGGGCTTTTTGGTCTTATCTCCTATTTCTATTACAACTTTCATATCCTCGAGTTAGACCACAGTGCCCATAAAGAATGCTGAAGCCAGAGGCAACCAGCCAAGAAGCACACTATAGAAATCAGATTGCCACACACTAACGCATAAATGAGTATGTCTATATATATACACAGAGAGTCATTGACCTCTGTGTGAGCTACAAAGACAGTGAAGTGATACAAGAGACAACGTTGAATATATAGACTTCTTCGAACGCTCCATATCGATCACTTGTTAACCACTCTATGTGATTTGTATGTGGTCTGAGCCTAAAAGCGATTGTTCGTTGTGCCAGTTATGCGTCTACAAGTAGGTCTGCACATCCGATCTATGCGATGCTTTTTATTTACTAGGTAGCTTCCTAGGTCCTGCATCAACCGCCTCTTACGTCATGCCTTGTAGGTATCATTGGTACTTTTCTTTGCTTCCCTTGCGGGAATCGGCGCCACACAGGGGGAATATATAGACAACATTTCATGCAAACGAAAGGAAGAAAGGATCTCACTTGGAAATGTATGGAAATCTAAAGAAATCAAATCTAGAACCAATGTCAGAGTGTTTACTTCCAATGTTAAAGCTGTTCTTCTGTATGCGCAAGTGTTTACTTCAGTTAAAGCTGTTCTTCTGTATGCGCAGAGTGTTTACTTCCAATGTTAATGCTGTTCTTCTGTATGCGCAGAGTGTTTACTTCCAATGTTAAAGCTGTTCTTCTGTATGCGCAGAGTGTTTACTTCCAACGTTAAAGCTGTTCTTCTGTATGCGCAGAGTGTTTACTTCCAATGTTAAAGCTGTTCTTCTGTATGCGCAGAGTGTTTACTTCCAATGTTAAAGCTGTTCTTTGTATGCAGAGTGTTTACTTTCAATGTTAAAACTGTTCTTCTGTATGCGTCAAAAATATGTAGAAGGACTAAAACAATAATTAATAAATCGCAAACATTCATCAACTGATGTATGTGCTTGCAGAATAGAGGAGTGGGATGATATGATATGGTCAAACACGTAATCACAAAGTACTGTAGTTTTACAAATTACAAAAACAATGACAATATACAGCAACGTTTCGACCAGCAAGGCCTTTATCAAGCAAACGAACAACAGGAGTGACGAATTTAAAAACAAACCAATTACATATGGGCGACTAGATACGGAGACATTCAAACTGCAGTCTCATATATATTATGATTATGATAGGTCCAAACGACGAGCTTATGGAGAGAACAGACAGATTCCAGTATGTCTTCTGGCCTCCATTTCCGCTTAGTAAACTACAAACTTTATTAATTATTGGAAAGAACAATATTGGAGGGCAGGGTACCAGGACGCAGAGGCAAACCAAGAAGAAGATGGCTACACGATATTAAAGAAACCATGAATATAACCATCGACGAAGTAGATGAACTGGCTAGAAATAGAGTGAATTTAAGATGCGCTGCAAAGAGAGCAACGTCATATAAAGCACCTTCATGATACTGAAACTACAAACTAAATCACTTTAATTCAATTAATTAAATTTATCCCTTAACTATTCTATAGTTCATGTGCACAACAAAAGTACAGCTCCTTTTCTTTCCACCATTTAATTTTTATAGAAGTGTTGGGGAAGGGGGTTGTAGTGATCTTGTGTGTGCTTTTCTACTGCACCAAAGTACTGTAGGCTGTCATTAACTTTTCTTAGGCTTTCTTGATGCCGTCGCTCCATCTTTGCGTGGTCTTCCTCTTGCTCTATACTGTTATACTTTTCAGTGGCCTCTGTGGTAGTACACTAACTCTATATACAGTAACTCATTTAAAAGTACAGTAACTCATATATACAGTTACGGCACTAAAAGATCATTAAAGAGTGGTTACCTTACGATGCGTATGGAACGCCTCACCAAAGGCAGGGTAGCGGATAGAGAAGTCACCCGTTATGCCTTCACTAAAACTAACTCTGTCCGAGAAAGAGTTACAAGGACATTAGGTCTCCTGCAACGATCAAAAATGAAGGATCTAAGCTTCAAGTACCTCGGAAGTCGGCGAGGCTGTCCATATGGTTGAGGGATGCCTGTTAAAGGGTAATATAGGCCCACGCAAAAATCAGTCAGAAGCGCAATACCAGGCGTCATGACTTTCCGCCTGAATTAACAGCGGGCATACGAAAGAAGAAGAATATATACAGTAACTCATTTAAAAGTACAATCACTCATATATACAGTAACTCATTTAAAAGTACAGTAACTCATATATACAGTAACTCATTTAAAAGTACACTAACTCATATTTTTCAAAACGCCTCTGGTATAATGCACATTTTCACGCCATGGTCTGTCGCGTTCAGTAACAGTTTGAATTTGAACCAAAATAAAGTCGAACAACATTACGTTCCTATTAAAAAAATGAGTAAACCCATAGCTACTTTTTAAAAAAAAATCATGAAACATTGTGAAAGTAAATGTCCACAAATTCTACCATTTCAGTTTTAATACACAATTATAGATCATAATAAAGAAGAAAAATTACTATAATATGTTTCATTGGTGAAATAAATATATTAATTAACGTCATGGATGTCTTCAAGTAACTTACACAATTTTATAAGAAACGACCATATGATTATATATATATATATATATATATATATATATATATATATATATATATATATATATATATATATATATATATATATAATCCTTAAAATGTTCAAGGGTACAACATCAGTACTAGATTTCATCAAGAAACAACAATTTAAATGGTTCGGCCACATAAGCAGATTACCAACAGACAGTGCACCCCAAAGAACAATGCTGCTTAGATACAATGGGTACAAAGCAAAAGGCCGGCCACGCAAAATATGGACCTCAGAGATAACAGAGACACTATCTACGAAGCGCACACAAGGGCCCATGTTAGAAATCTCTTCTTGATCTGACGCTGTGAGGCAAACAGGATTGGAGAAAAGAAAGAGAAAAAATAAAAGAACTGTTCTTCTTCTTCTTTCTTCTTTGCGTTCGTTCTTTATGACCAATTTTAATCACTCTTTGTGATAAGTTTGATCTTTGCCAAGAACATGTATACGTTGCACATTGGTTTGGTAGGCCTCTAAACGCATAGAATTCTACACGTTTAGAACATGTGCATCCGATTTCAGCCAAACCTCCTTAGTCGCCTCTTACGACATGCGTGGCAGGTAACAGTGATTCTATTCTTTACACCCCAAATTTGGGCCCCGGTAATCACTCGGGCGAAAAGAACTGTTAAATCAGACTAGAAGTGACTCTAAACGAAGAGCAGCTTGTAGATCTATAGAAAATGTGGAAATATCAGAGTATCTAAATGTAGCTAATAGTTCGAGAATGGCCAATTCTAGAGCTGAAGACAACTAAGATGATGTTTTGAACAGACACGGAGCCGATAAATCACGAAATGTCTACACAAGAGCTGAAGAAAACGAAGATACTGACTTGATTCGACGTGAAGCTAAAAGATCATTAATGGCACGTACCAGAGCTGGAGAAAGTGAAGACGCTACTTTGATTAGAAGGGAAGCATAAGAGCTGAATAAAGCCTTGATTCGACGTGAAGCTAATATATAATAGATCATGAATGGCAATTACCAGAGTTGAAGAAAACGAAGACGCTACTTTGATTAGATGGGAAGCATTGCAAGAACCACCCGAAGCCCGAACCATTAAAATCGTTTATGGACGACATATCCGATTCAAACAACTTCTTTAAAAATATCCGAAATACAATTCATGATTCATAAAATTAGATGACATCTCTTGGAACAGCTTACAATTCCTCTTCAAGGATTAATAACAACTTTCACCCATGCGAAGTCGTGTAATAATAATATTAGCTAGTGATTGGATAATTATGAAAATCTAACGATGGTCACGAATTTGTGAACGGACTATAATTACTTTTTCATATTTTGTTTTATCTAAAGCTTTTGAGCAGTCTATGAAACATACTATAAATCCAACTTCACTTCTGCGCAACTGCCATATATTAATCCTACTTGTTCGGGGAGATAAGGCGTGGTATACCTAAGGTGTTAGTGCTTTTTATGAACCAGTAGCATAGACGACTATTTTCAACTTTTTCAGATAATTTTCGATGCATAGATGTCTCGATTCAACCTCCTTTTATTTTCTGATTTAAAGTTATTTATTGGCTTAGACGACTGCGAGACACGTTTAAAAAGAAATTTAAACATAATAAATACGTAGAATCTAAACTATTAGTTGTACAGCAGCAAATCTAAACTTATATTTATTTTGTAAAAATGAGAGTAGTAGTAGTAAGTAGTAGTCTAGTGAGAATAGTTTTAGAGTGCCGTTCCCAAACCGTTTGTCGCAGTTAACAATTGCCGCTCCCACTTTCCTGTTTGGATACTTTCAAAATACTTAAGTAAGTAGCACAGTGGCACAGTCATGTTTGGGGATTGATTCATTCTATGAATCATATTTACCAAATATGGCAAAGTACATAATCGTGATAATGCTTGTATTGGTATACCCTTGTATTTTCATGAGTAAGCATTCAAGCTGCAATGATTGCAAACCAGTCACGACGTTGTAGTTGTAGTATGTAACTGTAAATTACGTAATCGTCACGGGAGTCAGTATCGACCATTCAGCAAGCACTTACAAGTGTAGTGTTGTGTGTGTACAGCAAAGTTAACCGATGTGGATTTATAGTGCATTGCACAGGGATATTCTGCAACGAAAAACAAGATTAAATCAAGCCATTGTGTTGTGTCATTTATTTATTTCAGGTGGCAATATTTACATTCAAAATACAATTTATTGTGATAGTGATTGTCAGTCGTAATTGTTTTAATATTCATTAGCATCTGACTATTTTTATGTTCTGTTGTCTGCTAGTATAATATTAATAATATTATCATCATGATCATGTGCGGTGTGGTAAAGTTAATTTTAACGAGTAGAACTGACCATTACTAAATAAATTGTTCTTTATCCGGGCGTTTTGTACAACATAATTGTGGACTTTAACCCATATATGATGTAAATGTAATCCAGTATAGATTTATTCCAACTGTAAATTCTAAAATTGAACGCGTATTTCCTCGAGTCACTAAATCGAGTTCTGTTGGTGTTATGCAGGGCAGTCATTCCTTATTTAACTGCGTTGTTAACCTTACTGGTTTAATGAAGAACATCTGCATTGTTATTGTTATGACTGGTCATATAAGTATCATGTAGGCCTATATTATATTTTCCAAATGTCGTTTCCGGGGTGCTGTGTCGGTTATCATGTCATAAGAGACGAATAAAAGGTTGTTGGATGTGGGGCTGGTGACCCTATCCTGTATAAAAACAAAGATCAGCAGACAGAAAAGTTTAAACTGCTCATTTGTCACTTTGTGTGAACATTTTTAGACTCTGCCTTATGTGTTTTTGTCATGACGAGGACTGATGAGAAGGATGTTATATTTATATATGTTATAAAACTATCAATTATATATGTTAGCACTGTGGCATATCATGAAATGAGAGCAGACAAACTGGCAAAGGAGGGAACAAAATTGATACAACACAAACACCAAGTGTCACTACCAGAGATCAATACACATATCAAATGAAAATACAAATGGTTCTAGAAGCAATAAGTCCACAGCAAACACCCACAAGATCACATCAGCAGACTAAACAGAAAACAGCACACAACAATTTTTCACCTCAGAACAGAACACTGCAGGCTCAACCATCACATGGGCAGAATAAAGCCTGCCCAGACAGCACAGTGTGCATGTCAGACTGAAACACAGAATCCAGAGTGCATCCTGTCCATCATAAATACAGCAGTGAAATGAAACATGGCCTCATGAATGAAGCTTACAAACCAAGCTGCGGGAAACCCATGAGGAACTTCATAAGACATGCAACTTCATAGAGGCAACCCATATAATGGTTTAGATGTATAATGTTAGCAACACTAATAAGATAGCAAGAAAACTCTAAGCTTAATTATTAGTTTGTTGTTATTGAACATTTGAATTCTATATAGAATTTATTTAATGAAGAGTTCACTTTAAACAGGAATACAAAATGTGAAGGAGGTAGAAGAGTTCTGGCAACAAAAAGGTCTACAGTACTTGACACTGATGGCTAGGTTTATATAATCCAAAATAAATGTTTCCAATGTTTTGTATTGAATGACTGAATTGAAACTGTTTGTACAGCTTATTCAAAATGTATCATTTATTCTCTATTGCTTTCTTCTTCTTTTATCATCTTTAGTTCATTAGGAATATTTGCTATTGGGCCTATTAATAATGGGCAAAAAAATTAAGAGCATCGAGGTTATTAATGCAGAGAAAAGACGAATTCCAAGCAAGCATTATGTAAGTTTTATACTTCTTTTTAAAGTAATAATATTGTGAAAGTTGTAAATTATATATGTTACGAAACTGCACAGAAATGGCATGTGTACATTTTCACTTAGTAAATGTATTGTTTATATTGGGAATCTCGAGTTATTAACATGAAAATCTGCAAAGAAATATTGGTTATTATTGGTTATTAAACTGACGTCATTGCACTCCGGGCAGACCCATAGGTGCTCAGTCTCCTCCAACAGATATCGAAGAGTATGCATACTGATGGTTCCTGTGGCTCGCTGATTAAACACACCTCTCACTCTGCCTCTCAGGCATCCAGTTCGACTTGAACAATGGGTAACTCCAAATTGCCTAAATCGCTTGATCGATTCAACATCGATTTTAGTGTCCTCATCCAACAGACAGTCGCGAAGAGATATCCCCCTTATCCATCTTCAACTCCCTAACAATCGATACTGTTGATGCAAGCCTCTCCGCTCTCTCATTACCATAAACACCTGCATGCCCAGGACAATATATCCACGTAAGCCGCTGTAAGTTAGAAACTTCTATAGACGACATCCACTCATACGAAACCTGCCCTTCTGGATCTTGTGAAGCATCGACTGAGAGTCAGACACAACAACAGCCCCAGTAAATGAAGTCCCAGAGATCCAATGGAGGGCAGCAGTAAGGCCTCAACCTCCATCCTCATACTAAAAGTAGTTGTCCTGTATGCCCCACTTCGCTCTGCAACAACCCTACCATGCGCATTAGCCAAGAAATCCCAGCCGGACTTCTCACCACGTTGAACCGACCCCTCGGTATATACAACAACATCATCACCCCTTGCATTATCTTCTATCAGCTGCTTAACTGCCAGATCAGCCTTCATGTTGCCCCAATCTCTACATTCTCTTCCAAGAGTAATGATAACGTTGAGATAGTTAGTCATGCTACCATCTGTTGGGATCCATTCTTTCCCTTTTGGTAGGGTCGCAACTGTAGTCACCTGTCCCAAATTTTTCTCTCAACCTGGGCCATCCACGACATGTCACGCTTGATTCTCGTGCCCTTAACATCATTAGTGTTCTTGAGTAGTGGATGTCTCTTATCCACAGTAACCCGCATATATGCCTTGGTTTGGGCGAATGCATGACGGGATCGTAGTGACAGAAGGCCAAGCATATATCTCATCTTCACAATGGGGTATCTCTAGTGCAGCCCAGGACTATACGCATACCTTCATTCTGAACCCGTTTGAGTCATTCACATTGTGCTCTTGATATCGTAAGAATTCCGAGTCCGTAATCTACCACTGACATAACCAGTCGATCGAACAAAAGGGCAAGTAGTCTCTGCTCAAGGTGTGCAGCCACCATAACTTTGAGAGCCGCAAGACCACGCTTGCACCGTTTAGGAACATGGACATCGGATCCTGCACGTATATGCCCAGGATTATCCCAGGGTTCTCCTCTATCACCTGTGTTGTTTAATATTTACACAGCAAATGTAGCTAAAATTTAGGCAACCGGATTGGGCCGGACATTGACATTTGCAGATGATATCTTAATATATAGGGCTGGGTCAGATAGATGAGAGATGGTTGACGACATTCAGAAAACATTGCATACCATCTCGGGTTGGTGTAGAGAGTCTCGCTCTCAGGTAAATCCTGAAAAAGCATGTATGTTGTGGTGCTCATTGAATAATCACGGCTGACCTACCCCGTGTAATCTTTGATGAACATACCATCGAGCGCAGAGACAGGCTGCGCTATCTTGGAATAACCTTCGATCTCAGTCTATCTTTCAAACACCATATTGAACAGATGATACAACGGTGCAAAGAAATAAGACAGCTGAAATGTTTGGTTGATCTACAAGTCTGTTTAGCGGATAATGCGCGCCTGACTATGCATGAAACAAGAGTTCGGGTCGGCTAGTCTTTTGGAAAGGGCTTCCCAGTGGTGTAGACTGGGAAACTTTGATCACTAGGTCTAAGACTAATGGGACTTTGGTTTGGTTTTGGATAAACACACCCAGGTCTGTTTTTTTTTCTATCAACCCGCTACTTAGAAAGACGAATCAAATAAAATGCATGCAGAAACTTGATGTGCTGGCTGTAGGTGCCTAACTTGCACAACAAACTCACGCTCTAAGGCACCAACCACATACAGATCAGAAAGGATGGTTTAACAAGTGCTTGATGTAGAGTAAATGAAGAAGAAGAATGTTCTCTCAATTCTTATAATTAGATGTTAAGGTCAAACATTTATTTTGGCCTGTATGATCTGTGCATGAGGGAGGGGTTACCTATTTACATCCTGCATACAGACTGCCTGACTGGTTCACAGTTTTCTTCTCTACTTTGTTAGATGCACAATGTATTCAGATAATTTAGAACAACGTTCCTGCTTTAGCATAGACTTGGGATCAAATTCTGAATAATAAAATTTCATTAAAAAGTATTTGTCATTCAGTATTGAAACAGGCAACGACTATATTGACACATGCAACAATTATATTGATACTAGGCAACAATTATATTGACACAGGTAACCTGCTTTCATTTAGGATAATGGTTTTAGGCCTATATTTTCTTTGACTTTCAGACACAATGGGTGGTATGGTCAACAATGCTGGTTGATTTTAATTTCTAATGCTTCTCTAGTACCCAATTGAGGCTTGTTTGACCCAATTTCTGTTATTGTTGGAAAATAGTTCCTAATAGTGACTCTTGCTCGCTTGCTGTTCCAGTCATTGGACAAATTGGAGTTAAATTGGCAACACCAGTGTCACCTGTTGCGCTGCCCCATACTGCTTGGAAAACATTGCTATACTGCAACAAGGTTTAGTAATAATAAGTATATATAATAAGGAGAAGACTGCAGTCTAGATAATTTATATTAGTAAGAAAACTAGTCACGACAGATGAAGTGTCTACGAAGAATGTTAGGAGTATCAAGAAGAGACCTGCTTAGAAATGAAAACATCAGGAGAAAAAAGGTACATCATCAGTACTGAACTTAATCAAGAAACAACAAATTAAATGGTTCTGCCACATAAGCAGATTACTAACAGAGCCTCAAAGAGCAATGCTACTCTGATACAGTGGACACAAAGCAAAAAGGCTGTCCAGGCAAAAGGTGAACCTCAGAAATAACAGAGGCAGTGAAAAACACTGGTTATGAAGTGCACACAAAAGCTAGTTCTAGAAATCTCTTTTTATCCTGGCGCTGTGAGAAAAAACAGGAATCGAGAAAAAAAGAAGTGAGGATCATCATCATTGCACTTTGGATTTGTTCATAGGTACTCAAATTTTCTTCTTAATATTTCCATCAACATAATGTGACTGTTTACTCCAATTCTGTGATGATTAATTAAACATCCTTGTATCGTTGGTAAAGTGTTCATGTCTGGTAGTTCCTGGTTTCAGTCTCATCTTCTTCACTTAGGATAGGGATGCTGATTCATAAGTGTTTATAAAAAAATCTTTGATTCAATCTGCTTCTCATTGATGGTGTCTGACCTGTTCATCGCCTATGAATCAGCTCTTGCAGCCTCCCCTATTGTAGTAGGGGGCCCTTACGGTGGTGATGACACTTGTAGGTTCTGGCGTAGGCTGATGATATTACCATTCGCACAATAAACTTGAGAAGATTTCAATGCAGTTTACATTCTTTATTTATATTTCTCCTATCATGAAACGCGTCCATCTAGGACCATTGCGTCTTGTCTTCTACATAGTCTCAACTATTAAATATCTAATTATACTACGCTAACTATCTGGCTAACTGTCCATTCCTCCGCTGCCATCTGGGAACTATGACACCCCCTGGAGACCTCGCCGTCGCCCCGGACGAAATCCCCAAAAATCGCACAGGTAGTGTCCAATAGGGTTATTAGAGTGGTGAGAGCTGAAAGGGAACTAGTCACCTCACGTGATAAACGTGGCTCCACAACAACTAACTATAACAGCCAACCATGGTCGAAAAGAAAAGAAAATCCTGACGGGATCTCAGGAAGACCCAAGTTGAATGAGCTACTTGGTAAGGAGTCACCACACGTCGTTGGACGTGACTCATCAACTGGCCATAGGTGACCATGGCTAACTTCAACAGTAAACCCTCTGTGCTCGTGTGCTGAAACCATATAATATAGAAATTAATCAGCATTTCATTAATTATATGGTTTCAGCTACACTGAAAGATTTACTGTTGTAGTAGGGCCTTACGGGTGGTGATGACACTTGTAGGTTCTGGCGTAGGCTGATGATATTACCATTCGCACAATAAACTTGAGAAGATTTCAATGCAGTTTACATTCTTTATTTATATTTCTCCTTCTATCATGAAACGCGTCCATCTAGGACCATTGCGTCTTGTCTTCTATATATATTGTTTATGTTTTTTCTTCCCTATCGTTACTAACACGTCACTCCTAACTACACAAGAACGTCATGTCTCATAGTTATGTGTTGCGCCTCTGCTTAGAGAGTGCAACACATAGTCTCAACTATTAAATATCTAATTATACTACGCTAACTATCTGGCTAACTGTCCATTCCTCCGCTGCCATCTGAGGAACTATGACACTATGACTAGTCAGATTTGACACCATGCTACAATATAATTCGGTAGATGTGAAACTATAGTTTGGTTTTATATTCCTAAAATGTTTTTAGTAATCCATCATACAAATTTATGTCTAATTGTAAAATCTTCGCCAAGAATATTGGAGGTTGGATTTTGGCTCAACTGCCTAAATCTTTATATAGTACTTTGTTTCTTCTTCAAACGCACCATATCGATCACTTGTTAAACCACCCAGTTATGCGCCTACAAGTAGGCCAGCACATCCGATTTCTGTGACCCTTTTATTTACTAGGTAGCTTCCCTATGCCTCTACATTTGCAGCCTCTTACAACATGCCTTGTAGGTCACAGTGTTACTATTCTTTGTTCCCCTTGAGAGCCCTGGCAACACATAGGCGGTACTTTGTTACTGAAACTGCAGTAAAAACTGACATTGTGTTAGGAACAATTTTAGTAATATTGGAAATGCTGAGTTGAAAGACTAATACAATGGTAAGCTGCAGGTCTATGTTTTGTTTAGAACTGAAAGGAATAAGAAACATAGAGAGAGAGAGATGAGAAAGGAGTACTAGGTGTATTAAAAAAATATATATATAAGTGTAGTGTGTTGTGTCTAAGTGGCTGCAAGATACTACATAGAGATGTAAAATGATTTTCAACTGAAAGTAAACTTGATAATCAGAGAGATATGGTCAAGTGACTTTGACCAGATCTGGGTCACTTTAGCACCATCAAGTGTGGCTGTTAGCAATGTAAAAAATTTCTTAAGTGATACAGACTTGTGCTGTTGTACTGTATTGTTTCCTAAAATCACATTTATTATTAAGGATAGTTTTACATGTGAGTCCTGGCAACATTACATATGCCCTCCATTTGTAAATGTTATGACTTACATAAGTCAAGCTAGCAAGAGGCTTTGTGAATGGTTCTCATAATATTTGCATGGTATATGTCATCTATCTTTGACCACTGTAGTCAAACTGTAATAGCACTGACAAACTAGGTACTTGTAACCTACAGGTCACAACAATCTGATGACCGCCCAAGTGGTTACCGGAGCCAAAATTTGGGGTGTAAAGAATAGAACCATTGTTACCTGCCATGCATGTCGTAAGAGACGGCTAAGGAGGTTTGGCTGAAATCGGATGCACATTTCCTAAACATGTAGAAGTCTATGCGTTTAGGGGCCTACCAAACCAATGTGCAACGTATACACGTTCTTGGCAAAGATCAAACATATCACAAGAGTGATTAAAGTTGGTGTAAAGAATGAACTCAAAGAAGAAGAAGAAGACAACCATCTGATCATGTTTATTTGATTATTGAGTCGATATTCCTCCAAAATGAAAAGATAACACTGTAAGTGGAAAATAAACACCAGGAATTGATTGGTTATTGCTTACTGAACACCGGGGCCCAAATTTGGGGTGTAAAGAATAGAACCACTGTTACCTGCCACGCATGTCGTAAGAGGTGACTAAGGAGGTTGTAAACGCAAAGAAGAAGAAGAAGCTTACTGAACTGCCGTCACAGCAATCCGGGCAGATCCATAGGTGCTCAGTCTCCCCCATCAGATGTCGAAGGGTATGCATACTGATGGTTCTCGTGACTCGCAGATTAAACACACTCCTCTCTCTTCCCCTTAAGCATCTAGCTCTACTTGTACGATGTGCAATTCCAAACTCTTTAAATTCCTGGATTGATTCAACATCAATTTAAGTGACCTCATCCAACAGTAGGTTGCCAAGATACTGAAGAACATCCACCTTATCTTGTTATTCTGCGCCTTAGAACAGGACGCAATCGACTCCGCAGCCACATGTATACAAAATTCAAGATTGGCAATTCAGCCATGTGTACATATGGACAGGGACACCAGACTGCAGAGCACATACTTCAAGACTGCCCCGAATATGATACACTGAGGCAAACTCACTGGCCTAACGAAACAATACTCGACAGAAAACTACACGAACCTCTGTGTGAGGTAAAAAAGACAGTGAAGTTCATACAAGAGACAATATTGAATATATAGACAATATTTCAAGCGAGCAAAAGGAAGGAAGGAAGGATCCACCGTATCCATTCTAAACTTACCAACAATCAATTTTTACCTGCAAGCCTTCTCATTGCCGCAAACACCCACATGCCCAGGACAGTAGATCCATGTGTGAATCTTTATAGGTTGGAAACCTCTATATATGACATCCACTCATACCGCAACCTGCCATTCTGGATCTTCTGAACCATCGACTGAGTCAGAAACAACAATGGCCCCAGTAAACGAAGTCCAAAAGATCCAACGGAGGGCAGCAGTAAGGGCTTCAACCTCCATCCTCATACTGGAAGTAGTTGTCCTGTATGCTCCATTTCGCTCTGTAACAACCATCCATACCATGCGCACTAGCCAAGAAATCCCAACCTGACTTCTCATATGATGCACAAACTCATCTGTCAATCAGGAAGTGAACAAATAACAGTATGTCAGAATGTACTACCGGTATAAAAAGAACAAAAAGGTTATGGCTTTATTACATCCAGCCTTTGATGTCAAGAGAGCACTTGATCTAGTCTGAGCTATTGTGTTATATTTATTTGTTTGATGTCTTTTCTTTAGGTATATGTGATACTTGTTACTTGGTCTCATGGATCTACAGTCACAATTTACAGAAGATACAGCCGTTTCTTTGATCTACAGGTAGTTACTTAATGAAATAACAATGACAAGACCTATAAATGAGCAGTCACTATACTATTTTGCTTTTGCTATTAATATGCAAAGGTAACTCTGTACTATAGTTGAAAAATGGTTGTTTATAACTGTGCCATTAGCTGGTATAACCAGTACACTCTATCTTACGTAACCTAAGATTATGGATCACTGGATAAAAACTGACTAACTCCACATGGGATGCGAACTGAATATTTTTGGAGTATGAGACAAGAACTGTACCTCAATGCCACAGACCCTAGATGGAAGGATATTGGATCTGGCTTAGAGTTTCACTTATCTTGGACTTGTACTGACAATAATAAATGTAAAACAGAAGTAAAAGAATAGAATGGAAATGCATTGAACATTATAGAGATGGATATTGACCTCCTAATAAATAACAAACAACTTATAAATGAGAAATTATATAAATATGATCACAAAATCAATTTTTGTAATCTCATTATTTGTGCATAAGGCAGGAAAAGGGTCTGTCAGTGGTAAATGAAACAGAAGTAACATACTAATACGTTAGAGAGTCGCAGTAGCATAGTTGTTAGTTAACTTGCTTCTTAAGCATATAATCCGGGTTCAATTCCACAGTGGGAATAGAATATTTTTCCAACTGTAACGACTCTCAGGTTCACCCAGCCTGAATTTTTGTACCAGGAAAAGTGCTGGGAAGTAAATGTGACTGACATGATGTTCATATCATCACCCAGCATTTTCTGACAGTCAATGAAAATACAGGCCTAACACAGCATTTCCAATATACCACAAGGTATGAAAAAGGGATCTTTCCTTACTATTACTTACTTTTACTTATTCATTTTTGCTCCCAAAGGAACATAGTGCAGCAACTTGTCACTAACATTTATATTAGTTTATTATTTCATAATTTCTAATGGAACATAATACTAAGATTATTTCTAACACAATGTCAGTTTTTCATTGTAGTTTCTGTAACAATGACATTGTTATAGATTTGGATTGTTAGCTCTAACCTCCATCCCACAATAACCTGGAATAATATTTTCTAATAGGACACAACTTTCTACAGATTGGTTGCTGTTAACATTTTACTAACATCAGAACCCACTTTATTGTACCACAATATTTAACCTGTAAAATTATATTGTAGGCTGCTGTTAAATCTGATTGATCATAGGGGAAGTCATGAGACGAGACTCGTTTAGAATTTTAATCTACAGAATGTATTAATGTTAATTTAAAACTAATTTGATATGAACCAGAACATTATGCTCAGTGAAGACCATGAACAAACTAGTTAAATTCTATGAAGAACTGAGCAGCTCCTGATAGTTACTGGAGCACAGGACTTCAACAAACTTTTTCCAGCTCTTCCTCTATCTTGCCATCCCTTCTAATCCTTTGCATGTCTTACCTATCCTTCTAATATTAGTCTCCAGTTCCCTTCTCTAAGTATCTTCTCTAGGTATTCTCTAGGCCTCCCCTACGCCTCTTTCCCTGTGGGTTCCAAAACAATGCCTGTCTTGCAATGCTTCCGTTTGGTCTTCTCAATGTGTGTCCTATCCATCGCCAGCGGCTCTTCCTTAGCTCTTTTTTCCCCTGGTACCTGCTTAGTGTTTTTTCCAAGTTCATCGTTCAGTAATCTTATCATACTATCTCAGTCTCTCTTTTCTGCATAAACATCTATTTACAAAGGTCTGTAGTGTTCTGGTGGTTTATTTTTCCTGATAGTTATTGTGCTACTGAAACTTTGAAAACACAATAAAATGATAATTATTGGGTAAATTTTGTTACCGTAGAATACATCTTTGTTCGCCCAAATTTGGGATGTAAAGAATAGAACCACTGTTACCTGCCACGCATGTCGTGAGAGGCGACTAAGGAGGTTTGGCTGAAATCGGATGCATGTGTCCTAAACGTGAAGAAGTCTATGCGTTTAGGGGCCTACCCGCCCGAGTGGTTACCGGGGCCCAAATTTGGGGTGTAAAGAATAGAACCACTGTTACCTGCCACACATGTCGTAAGAGGTGACTAAGGAGGTTTGGCTGAAATCGTATGCATGTGTCCTAAATGTGTAGAAGTCTATGCGTTTAGGGGCCTACCAAACAAATGTGCAACATATACACGTTCTTAGCAAAGATCAAACATATTACAGAGTGATTAAAACTGGTCATAAAGAACGAACGCAAAGAAGAAGAAGAGGGGCCTACCAAACAAATGTGCAACGTATAAACGCTCTTGGCAAAGATCAAACATATCACAAAGAGTGATTAAAATTGGTCGTAAAGAAGCAATGCATAGAAGAAGAAATCTTTGTTGTACATAATATTTCTATATATTGATATCAACATTACCTGAATGTTATTCTACCTTATAAAATCTTGTCTTTTTTTTTTACAGACAAGACTATTAGATCATTTTCCTATTGAGGGTGGTATTGTTGATCCAGAGAAAAGAGTTATTCCATTTCTACCAGGTAAACAGATATTGGGATTTGTTTATTGTAATTTTGTCCTTTATTATTAACAAAAATATGAATATTTTTATCCTAGATTTTATTTATTTATGCCTAATTTGAGGAGGATCTTCTTCTTCTTCTTCTAACCAAGGCTGTGAGTTTTCACTCTTGGGCAGCCAATGCCAAATTATAGAATCTGCATGTGTTCTGTAATTGTGGAAGACTGTGGAGGATCTAGAAAGCCAAAGGATTAAATCTTAAAATAAAATGTTAAATATATAGAAGCAGTGTCTTGAGGGTGTTATTGTATAGTAGTGAGTGCTGAAAAATAACTCACAGCAGCTTACACAAGTTGGAGACATTCTAAAATAGATGTTTGAGCCCTCCAGATTAGTCTACCTTATCGTGGTTGGAGGGTTTGCATTCCTCGGTGATACTTCAGGCTATGTCGGCTGGAGTCTAATTCCTGGCAGGTCTAACCAAGCCGAACAGACTGAAGGTGAAAGACCAGACGAAAAGGCGGGGAGCAGGATAGGGTGGCAGCGCAGAACCCACCGGCGAGTGGTAAATGCTCTGGCTGCAACCAACCCATCCCCCAGCTATGGGTTAAATGGCAGCCCTCCTCTCTTTTGAGGAGGGCATCTTTTCTGTCCTATCTCCTACTACTTTTACAACTTTTCTATCCCTTGAGTTAGACCACAGTCTTCTCAAGCAATAAGAGTGCTGAAGTCGGAGGCGACCAGCCAAGAGGCGCACTATAGTAATCTGGTTGCCATGCACAAGCGCAAGCAAACTAAAGGAAGGAAGATGTTTGAGAAGAATTCTGCTAATTTTTTGGCCAAATGCGATAGCAAATGAAGAGTTTTGAAGCGAACAAACTGGGCATCATTAAAAACCATAGTTAAAAGATGAAGATAGAGGTGGATTGGGCATGTATGTCATGTGACTGTAGGATATTGACTAGGACAGCTCTCTGATGGACAGTGGATTGGAAAAGAAGGCCTGGGCATGCAAAGGAAACATGAAGAAGATCTGTAGAAAAAGAGTTGAAAGATTGTGGCCTGACATAGGAAACAATTGATAGAAAGACGGTAGAATGACAACAATGAAAATCTCTTGTGGAAGCCTTATTTGTCAAATTGCAAACAGGATATATATTTAGAAAGTATTTGTGCTCTGTAATTTATATAATAGTTAAGTTGACCATAATTTTATGAGGAATATCTGCATAATTTTGCTGTTGTATAATAATTGTCTCAAATGTTGAAAGTTCTATGGGTAGATTTAAAAAATGAATTGAGATGCACTTTTTGATGCTAGTTCTTGAAAGAAAGTTGTTATAAACATCAGAAAGAAGTAATATATGCTCTTATAATCATGTCACAACACATCATCATCAGTCCTAGTCGCACATAAGACCACATTTTCATTATTGCAGGGAAAATATTTATTGGACGAAGTCAAATAAAAGATGTAGCTATGAAGAGGTTGAAAGAGATCAATGAATACTGTAAGGTGAGTTTACAGCTGATTTCTTCTTCTTCGAATGCTCCATGTCGACCACTTGTTAACCACCCTATTTGATTTGTATGTGATCTGAGCCTAAGAGCGATTGTTTGTTGTGCTAGTTATGCGCCTACAATTAGGTCAGCACATCCGATTTCTGCGATGCTTTTTATTTACTAGGGTAGCTTCCCTAGGTCCTACATCAGTCGCCTCTTATTATGGGGGACTGCCTAGAGTAGTTGATAGTAGCTCGGCCTGCTAGCTGTGAGACGCCTCATAGCTCGGGTTCGAACCTACTGTCCGGCATTTGTTCGAGTCCCTGGTCTTACTCAGGACGATAACATGAGTACCTCTGAAGTCGGAGAAAATCTGCCTGTATGGCGAGGAATACTAATTACGAGTACATTGAGCACACGGCTGCCAGTGTAAAGTAATTTACAATGTGCGCACTGCTGCCATTGTAAGAAATTGGAAAAACAGATTTTCACGCAAAAATCAGTTTCAGAGATGAAACTTCGTCTGAGTTGAAAGCGGACGAAAGAAAAAAAGAAAAAAAAAAAAAAGTCGCCTCTTATGACATGCCATGCAGGTCGCAGTGGTACTATTCTTTGCTTCCCTTGCAGGCCCGATACCACATAGGAAATACAGCTGACTTAACATGCATGTATAGTTTAAAATATTGTCAACCACTAGTGACAACTGTTATAAGAAAGAGAAGATGGAGATATGTTGGGCACACCTTGAGGAGAAATGATCAACGAATATCAAAGCAGGCATTGAAGTGGGATGCAAAGGGTTCAAGAAAGAGAGTCGACCTAAGGAGACCCTGAAGCGAACTTTGCAGAGAGAGGCAGGAAATATCGGTCTCAGTTCCATGGAGGAGATTGAGCGAGTTGCCCAGGATAGAGCGGTATGGAGAAATTACTTGCAGGCCCTATGTAGCATACAGAGTCGAGAGGAATTATTATTATTAGAGTTTAAAATGGTGATGAAGAGTTGCATTATTTTATAAAAAATGTGAAGTTTGTTAAAATCGATCTCCCTGTAATGAAGTGTAATGAAGGCGGCACCTCCCTTTTCCCCCATAGGTGCTTGAAGTACTTACACATTTTGTCCAATGACGATTCTGAATTTCCCCTTAACTCAGAAAGTCTCTTTGTTTATTTTACCTGGGTAGACTGAGAAGTTGACCTAACCATTGCATTGAGGTTGAATCTTTTCGGCTGTAGTTGGCTCTCAGGTTGATATAGCTACAATTGGGAAATAGAAAAGCACTTGAGAAATAATGGGGGTTGGCATGATGTTGACCACATCACCCATTGTGTGCCGTTAGTCAATGAAAAGCACAAGCTTAACAACTGTTCTCCCTATGATATGAAAACAGTTTTTTTTCATTAGTAATTGAATTCATCGCAAATAATGTCTTATACAATTATTTGAGAGGAGTACCAAAAATATATTGAATAACAATATATATGAAGAAGATGCATGTATTATGATGTCCTCATCATCATCAAGTAGCTTGTCCTGAGCAGAACTTTGCCACCCCAACAGTCCTCCAGAATTTCTCTCTCATAGGCCAGATGTCCTGCCTCTGCAGCCGCCATGCTCAAACCATCAGTTACATCCTGAATCCATCTTCTCCATGGTCTTCCTCTTCTTCTCTTTGCCGGTTTGCCTCGTTCCATGATTATCTTCTCCAGCCCTTTGTGTTTTTTTATATATCCAAAATACCTCAAGTTTCGCTTTTTTATTTGTAGCGCTAATCAGCCAGTTTTCTTTGATTTTGAGTTCTTTCTGGATAGATTTATTTGTTCTCTTCTGGACCTCTTTTTTTTTTTTTTTTTTTTTTCGTCCGCTTTCAACTCAGGCGAAGTTTCATCTCTGAAACTGATTTTTGCGTGAAAATCCGTTTTCCAATTTCTTACAATGGCAGCAGCGTGCACATTGTAAATTACTTACACTGGCAGCCGTGTGCTCAATGTACTCGTAATTAGTATTCCCTCGCCATACAGGCAGATTTTCTCCGACTTCAGAGGTACTCACGTTATCGTCCTGAGTAAGACCAGGGGACTCGAACAAATGCCGGACAATAGGTTCGAACCCGAGCTATGAGGCGTCTCACAGCTAGCAGGCCGAGCTACTATCAACTACTCTAGGCAGTCCCCTTCTGGACCTCTAATAGTTAATGAAATTATCATTTTTCATCGAGTTTTATTGTTCATTATTGTCATACTTAATAATAATCATACTTCTTAGATTCAGTGTTCCAATACTGAAACAGTTAGATCATCAGGAGTCAAAGGCGCATTAGACAACGTCGTGCCAGGATTAGTGAGCTGGCACTAATTAAGATCCTACCCCACCTCCACGTGGTTACCCTGGTAACAGACACTGGTTCCTGTCTGGCTAAGTGGGTAAGGATCGAGGGAGAGCTACTCTGGTGTAGGTAGAGATGCAGAGGTAGTCACGCTGGATGGGATCTGCTCGCAATACAGACGAGCAGAATTCCAGAGTGACTATTAATGCTCGTCTCTCCTGGCCGATGAAAAAAGCTGGACGGATAAACATCAAGGATGAGGGTGCATCCAAAGAAGAGTTGTCAGCCCACATGGGACGAAACTCGGACCCCCATATCATGGGTGGGGGCCCAAGTTAAGCCCCAGGTTGGTGCGGAACTCGGAGTCCGAAGTTGGGGCCCCGAGTTGAGTTGCGCGCTGTGAAACTCTGAGGGCGAACAAATGTGAGCACGGTGAGAACTGACGGAGATGGTGAGGCAGGCACCAGGGCAGAGTGAGCACGCATGCAGACGATGCACGGGTGGGCCCACCGGTGGGCAAACATGCACGACACAGATGGTGTAGCGAAGAGAAGGCGTAGCAGGCGTGAGGGTGAGCAGACCACCCAGGTGTGCAGAAGACTGGAGGGCCCAGCAGAGGTTGAAGCCAGTGCGCGTTTCCGCTAGCAGGGAACTACTGCTGCCTTGTAGTTTGATTGGGGACAATCAAAGGCTAGCGGAGTAAACCGTACACAAAACTGAACGGCAGGAAAACCAAGTAGTCCAGAAAAAGACAGGTTTTCTGGGCAGATAACGCTCATCAGCCCGGGAGGGTAGGTCGTCTTAAGGGTCGCTACCCTAAAATAAAATAGCAACCTGCTGCCTTGTAGGTTGGCTGGGGACAGTAAAGGCTAGCGAGGTGAACCCAGTAAACGCTGGTTGAAATCGGACACTTCACCGAAGAATAAGCACTAGAGCTTCAAATGGTACTGAACGTTGTGACCTAAAATTGCATTCTTGACAAAGGCTGTGTATATATCACAATTAGAATGATAAACATGGCCGAAAAAGAGCGATCAAGAGAGATCGAGATCATCAGAATACATTTTTAAGGAGACAAAAGACTAAAAAATATGACAAATTTAAGTTGTCGTTGATATTTCAGAATTTAATTGCACTTCCACCACACATCTCTGAATGCGATGATGTGCTGGAATACTTTGAGGTAGAACCAGATGATCTTGATCCACCAACAAGTAGTGTGGATGAAGGGTAAGTTTATATAGATTTATTTAAATTGCTTTTTTTGTTGGTTTAGCCACAATATATTCTTTCTCCTCTCTTTTTGAAATAGTCAAACCTTGTTTTCTTCCCAGTAGATGGGGTGGACTGTCAAGTAGCAACTTGTGTTCGAAACAAAATACTCGAAATGTCAAATAATAGGAATATCGAGCAATAAAAGTTGATATAAAATCTAGTCACCTGGAAGGAAACTTCCTGAAAGAGAAGCAAAGAATAGTACCACTGTGACCTACAAATCGTGTTTTTTTTTTTTTTTTCTTTCGTCCGCTTCAACTCAAACGAAGTTTCATCTCTGAAACTGATTTTTGCGTGAAAATCCGTTTTCAATTTCTTACAATGGCAGCAGCGTGCACATTGTAAATTACTTACACTGGCAGCCGTGTGCTCAATGTACTCGTAATTAGTATTCCCTCGCCATACAGGCAGATTTTCTCCGACTTCAGAGGTACTCAAGTTATCGTCCTGAGTAAGACCAGGGGACTCGAACAAATGCCGGACAGTAGGTTCGAACCCGAGCTATGAGGCGTCTCACAGCTAGCAGGCAGAGCTACTATCAACTACTCTAGGCAGTCCCCAATCATGTTGTAAGAGGGACTGATGTAGGACCTAGGGAAGCTACCTAGTAAATAAAAAGCATCGCAGAAATCGGATGTGCCCGGCCTACTTGTAGGAGCATAACTGGCACAACGTACAATTGCTCTTAGACTCAGATCACATACAAATCACATAGAGTGGCTAACAAGTGGTTGATATGGAACATTCGAAGAAAAAGAAGAAGCACTCGAATTCTGAAATGAATAATTATGTAGTCAATGAGGACAAAATGACGATTGCTCTTCTGACTGTTTTATAACATTCTTCTTCTTCTTTCTCGAATCCTGTATGCCTCACAGCGTCAGGTCAGGAAGAGATTTCTAAAAGGGTCCCTAGTATGCGCTCGTAGATAGTCTCTTTCGTCGCCTCTGTTATCTCTGAGGTCCATTTTTTCGTGGTCGGCCTTTTGCTTTGTACCCATTGTATCGGAGCAGCATTGCTCTTTGGGGTGCACTGTCTGATGGTAATCTACTTACGTGGCCGAACCATTTAATTTGTTGTTTCTTGATGAAGTTTAGTACTGATGTTGTACCCACTTTTTCCTGATGTCTTCATTTCTCAACCGGTCTCTTCTTGTTACACCCAGCATTCTGCGTAGACACTTCATCTCTGTTGTGACTAGTTTTCTTCTATCGTTTGTTGTCAGCGTCCAGGTTTGGCACTGGTAACATAATGTGGGGAGAAAGATTGTGTTGAACATTGCTCTTTTGTGTTCATAGTGACGTGTTTGCATCTTAAAATTGGCGCCATTTGCCCTATTATTTGATTTGCTTTGTTGCATCTGTGTTGAACAAAAAAACACCACACTTATTATTTTATTTGTTCGCTCCATTAAAAATAAAAATGTTATTTAACTATTGCTGGCCTGAAAATATTGAGGTTTATATAAGGATAAGGGAGACTGCAAGAGCTTATTCTTCTGCATTTATCCGCTATGTATTCAGGCATAGTCAGGGCGCCAGGTATGATGCTTCTGATTTTTGCGTGAAAGCATGCTTTTCTTAATATCAGTGTTCTGGAGTACCTTATTAGACTTACAGGTCTGCTGCAAAAGCTAATTCATGGACAAAGAACAGATCAGACACCATCAATGCCATAAGAGAAGCAGATCGAATCTATGATTTTTTTTACAAACTCTTGTGAATCCACATTCCTATCCAAAGGTAATAAGATAAGACTGAGACCAGGAACCGCCAGACATGATCACTTTGCTAGTGGTACAAGAAGTAGTATTAATCAACTGGAGTGATCAGTCACCTTGCACTGATGGAAATGTTGAGAAGATCTGAGCACCTATGGACCTATCCAGTGCAGTGATGATGATAATCACTAAAGAAATACAATGGCATCATGGACTCGCAACTACATTGACAACAAGCCTAGCCTAACAAAGAGAACTGAAGCTTCACTGCCTAAGTGACTAGACAAGATAATGTAAATGTGTAATACATTTTTGCAGGAAATAATAGTGAAGTTATTAAAAGAAACTTAATTATAATGTGTTGATGTATTTAACTATTTAAGACAACTATCTGAGAAAATCTGTGACAAGTCTTTGCATATCTAGAAGCACCATCTGTCCAGTAACTGTGTAGATATCTCTTCTGTGGTCTGAATCAGCATATGGTTTATTTAGAAATATCTTCTCACATATTTTTAGAATATTTCTTGTGAGTGGCGTAAGTACATCCCCTGTCATCTCCTACAGGTGGTCACTCTGACTCCTTTTGTCATTCACGCAAACAATGCTTGACATTTCCTGCAGTTATTCCTATATTTCAACATCTTCTATTCCTATTGGTGCCATCTTTCATTAATTGTTTTGCTATATTTTAAATACTCGCATACATTCTGCACCATTTGTCTTCTTGCACATTTGTTTATTCATTCGTTTTTTCTTTGAATAACGGACTTTCATTCTGTGGCTGAATATTTCATAATTTTATATCGCTTGATTGACATCAATTATAATTATGCATTCTGTGAATAAATACTGTCATAGAATTAATGTTGGCAATTTTATGTATAACCGCATTTGTTCCTACAACTTACATTACATCAGGAAACGAAAGCTATCTCTCACTTTGTCACTTAATAATTTGAGGTAAGACTGCTACTGAATTTTATCGTTTGGTTACTGTTGTTCCTACTCTAAGGCTTAGTGTGCACTTTTGTACATAGTACTTGCAGGTTTTGGGCCATGAGTATTGCTGTCAGACTTTTGTGAATTGAATGGCTTGGTCTTGTGTATACCTGAACATTATATTTTATGTAGTTGATAAATAAATTGGGGTTGGAATTGTGTCTTATAGAGTTATTACAGTTTAGGCATCATTTCCCTGTCGTATAAAAATCTGGTTTGTTTGCGTTTTCCCTTTACTACTTGTCTTCTATTTGAATAAAAAAATTGTTAATTTTATTGCGTTTTGCTATTCTTAGTTTAAAGCATATATACCCGTTTTTGTGTCTGTTTCTGTAAATCCTTTTTCAAAGGTTAATTTACCATAATTTTTACCTTTTACACATACATACATTCCTGGACACCTGAACCAATAAAATATACTATTTATCGCTAAGACTTGCATCCTTATTAGTTATGAATGTCTGGCCTCTATTACTGTCATGCTGAAGTAGTACTTTACATCTTGTATCAATCTTCACCTGGTTTTCTTCACTGCTTGTATCAATGAATCCACCCGTGTGGTGCGGGCCCGAATAGAAGCAAAGAATAGTACCACTGCAACCTACAAGGCATGTAAGAGGCGACTGATGTAGGATCTAGGGAAGCTACCCTAGAAAAAAGCATCACTTAAATCGGATGTGCTGGCCTACTTGTAGGTGCATAACTACACAATGTACAATCACTTTTAGGCTCAGATCACATAGAAATCACACAGAGTGGTTAACAGGTGGTCGTTGTGGAGTGTTTGAAGAAGAAGAAGTATCAATGAATAAAGATACTTGAAACTGTTCACTCTCTCTAATTATTGTTGTCAGGCACAGTTATTTCAACATTAATATATGTTGTTCAAAGCTTCATCACATATATTTGCTGAATTGGTTCAGAGCATGTGTTTAGTTAAATAATTTGTCCTGTTGTCTCCATATGGTTTGTACACAAACTGTATTTAGTGAGTAAACATGTGATGTAATGTATTAACTAATTTAAGCTTTGGGGTTACAATCTATCCTATTTTTAGAGTTTCTAGAGTGTTAGAGGGCACACATTGTGTGATTCACCCCCTCCATGAAATAGGTCAGCTTGCCAACTAGTGTACTGCATATTTGGACTAGTCCAGATTATGGTTATGGCAGGATGGTTAGTGTTAGAATTTTAGTATAAACAGACCGAATGTCATCTCCACATCAAAATTAGGTTGCAATGGATTTCCGACATTATCTGTCTTCTGTCATGTGAAACATTTTGACAGATTGTTATCTATCCACCTTTAGATGCTTCTTTCTAGTGTGGTTTTTAATAGTGACTTGTTTATCTGTCCAAACTATCTCATTTGTTAATTTTTGATAGCTTTCAATATTAGACACTGCAAAAGCAACAACTTGAAGAAGAGTTCAACAAGCACATAAATAATTATAAAATGAATGTATAGGAACAAAATCATAGACAGCTCACTAAAGTCTTCTTCAAACTTCAGTGATTCAAGTAACAAGAAGAGACAGGATTCACAACCAGACAATGCATTACCATCTTCTTGTTTAACCCCTACAGTTCAAAGTGGAACAGTTCCAATTATGATGGGTTAGTCACATCTGTAGATTGGGAGATGCCCATTTGCTGTGACAAGTCTACATGGTTAAGAGTCTGGTATTTAGACCTCTAGGAATACCTAGAATGTGATGGAGGACAACATTGAACAGTCCATGAAGTCCATAATGTTTGGACTGTGACTGTTTTAGAAGAAAAGCAGCTGATCTTCACTTTTCAACACCCAATAAATCACAGGTCTTCAACAAACTTCTACCAGCCCTTCCTCTCTTGCCATCCCTTCAAATTCTTTCCATGTCTTGCCTTCCCTTTTAATATCAGTCTTCAGCTTTCTTATCCAGGTATTCCTAGGCCTTCCCCTACTTCTCTTTCCCTGCAGGATTCCTTGTCTATTCCTTTCCATCTTGTTTAGGAGATTCCCAGAATGTCTATCACTTAATTCTTCTTCTCTGTTGCCAACTGGGCTAAGGGAGCTGATAGAATCCTGTTATTATTTTATAATTGTATTATTTTTACTATAGTGCTTCTAAATTATTTTAGAAAAATCTCATTGAGTATTATTACAAATAGTCAACAATTGCTAAGTAACAATTGCTAAGTAGCAAGTATTTATTTTGCATACACGAACAGTTACAAATACTTAAAAGTAACAGGATGCACATCACTGCTGTCAACACCAGTTTTGAGCTGAAAACTAAAATGGTCTGAAAATGACAAATTTGCAGTTTTATAACAAAAATGAAATTTGGTTGGTCCCTAGTTTCAATCTGATTGTTAATTTACACTCCATTGGAAAAGAAATGGGGAAGGGAGGAGGATACAAGAATGAAACAAATCAAGATAGAGTGGTGCTGTCACTACTGCAATGATAGGTAATATAAAGGTTCAGGCTTTCTTCAAATCACAATATAGAATGTTCTCATCACATGGGCGTGGCATGCATGAATGAATGATTCAGACTATCCTATCAATTCTCAGTGTCGAATGCTCTTATAATGTGGTATGCATATCTTATCAAATCTCAATGTAGAATGTTCTTATAATGTGGTATGCATATTTTATCAAATCTCAATGTAGAATGTTCTTATAATGTGGTATGCATATCTTATCAAATCACAATACAGAACATTTTCATTATGTGGCATGCATATCTTATTAAATCTCAATGTAGAATGTTCTCATTGTGTTGCATGCATGAATTAACTATAATTAAGTACTAATGATCTTTATGATTCATACTATCTTTCTAAAATTCGGCGTATAATGTTCTCATCGCGTAGTATGCATATGTTATCACATATCAGCATAGACTGCTCTCAATGTCATCTAAGTGTGGCATGAATTAACTCATTTCTAGTGATCGTTCTTTTTGTGGTTTAAAACAACTTGACCTTTCACCATATCCTAGTCAAAACATCTCAAGACACTTAAGAGATGAATCAGTCCAGAAACATCCGGACTGAATGAAAAACTCTAGTACATCGTAGTTAAACTCTGTGTTTCTTGGTCTCAGTTGATGTATTATTTGCGTGCTAAAAATTGTTGGAGAGATATAGAAGTATGGTGTCACTATATTTACAAATATTTTTCAAGAAATACACACAATTATACAATTATATTTCAAGAAAGTATTCAATAAGTTGTCAGTATAGATTACATTTTTATGTAGATTAAGTTATTAAAATGTGTGGTTGGAATAAGTATTCTTTGTTACAGACTCTGTCAGAATTTATGAGAATAACCAAAATTGTGTCAGATAATATTAAAAAATCTGTTATAAAATAAAATAAGTCTGTGATCGATCGAATTGTATTGTTTAGATCATAAGAGGGCTCAGACAGAATACATCTCAACTATAACACATGAAAGACTGCTAATCAGACTACTCGGAATATTTCAAATGTGTCATCTTGTGTTTGATTATGCACCCTCGCTTAGATTTCAAGAATTATATTATTCCCAACATTGTGTTTAATTTGTTATGTGGGACCAGATGGAGCTTATGGCAAGAAATAATTTTCCCAAATCATTGTGTTGATTTAATATTATTTAAATAATTATACTCTTTTTCTCTTTCTTGTTCCTTTTTAACCGTGGTTCGGGCATATGTCCTTAACCGACTCATGACATGTATGGACTTGTTCATGGTTGGTTGGATTTTGTAGCTAAAATTTTCTACCGGATGGGGTAAACTAATTATTGCATGTGTCTGTACATATTATTTTTGTACATATAAGTGTGTTTATATATATATATATATATATATATATATAGTTCTGCCTTGTGGTGAAAGTAATACTGATAGTGGTGCTCTTGCCAAATGACCGTCTGTAAAGGTGAAAAGGGCCATATATAATGGTGTTCTATCTATAAATATAGAAATATTGATCTGTTGTGTAAAGTATGGATAATAGTAATCAGTGAAACTTTGACCAACTCAATAATGTGTTAGTAGAGTAATAGTTGGGGCATACTATGCTGATAATCCCCACATTATTCAATTTATAAAACTTTCATATGAGGAGACCTACCTGTAAATTGTGACATTTTATAAACTGTATATCAAGGAAACCTACCTGTAAATTGTGACATTTTATAAACTGTATATCAAGGAAACCTACCTGTAAATTGTGACATTTTATAAACTGTATATCAAGGAAACCTACCTGTAAATTGTGACATTTTATAAACTGTATATCAAGGAAAGCTACCTGTAAATTGTGACAATTTATAAACTGTATATCAAGGAAAGCTACCTGTAAATTGTGACAATTTATAAACTGTATATCAAGGAAAGCTACCTGTAAATTGTGACAATTTATAAACTGTATATCAAGGAAAGCTACCTGTAAATTGTGACAATTTATAAACTGTATATCAAGGAAACCTACCTGTAAATTGTGACATTTTATACACTTTAAATCAAGGAAACCTACCTGTAAATTGTGACATCTTATACACTTTAAATCAAGGAAACCTACCTGTAAATTGTGACATTTTATACACTTTAAATCAAGGAAACCTACCTGTAAATTGTGACATCTTATACACTTTATATAAAGGAAAATACCTGTAAATTGTGACATTGATAAACTGTATATCGAAGACAATTCAGTATGAACTCATCCATTAAAAAATACAGCCCCAAAATATTAAAACGCAGCTTTCATAATCTCAGCAAACTGAAGGGTTCTAAAGAGAAAAAGGCAGAGAAAATCACTGCTCCGAAGAGGTTGGAATGTTATGTAGCAGTTGCTGAGTATGTTGTCCAGGCATCTGGAGAAGTAGCCCTGAAACCAGGATTAAAAGTGGAGGTACTGGAAAAGAGTGATAGTGGTAAGTAACATAATGATAGCAATAATTTAATAGTTAGTGATAAAGTAATTGTACAAAGTTCAACAACAGATTAAATCAATCTTTCCGCTAAAAGGTTTTTATCAAATAAAGGATACAATACATAGTAAGAGCCAAAACAAATAGTTGTATGAAAAAAATGACACACAGAAAATGGTTAAGGAAAACGTCGGCTAAAAAAAAAGCAAGGCTCTTTTTTATCAAATAGGCTCCTTAACCATGTGGTGTTTTCTATACAGTGCCTTCATTTTTTGACTCATGTTCCATCTTGTATCCGTTTCTTGATAAAGACTTTTTGTTGATGATTGATGATAGGACCAACATTATTGCACTTTGGGGAATAACCATGTGTGCTGTGATCTTTTCTTACACAGGAAGATCTCAGCAGCAGTTCACGAACTCTGTAGCACCGGCGAGGGTCTCCGATGTAATTTAAAAGATGGTGAAAATATTTTGTAGAAATATAAAAAATCTTTCTAGTATAATGAAGCAAGGGCAGCTGCTTTTCAGCCTGCTATTATTGATTTTGAACTGCCAAGGTTTTGTTACGCGCTCCAGCTTAAACACGGGACCTACATTTTATAATCTGTCTCTTATAGGACTAGGAACTTGATCTCACATACACTGAGGGAAAATGATCCCATTTGCTCCACGAGGAAATGAACCGGGTAACTTTGGAACGAGAGTTGAGCACATAGCCATTAGTATTTATATCTGTTGTTATACTTTGTAAAACTACCTTACTTTGTGTTTTGATATTTTGCATTTGACATATTGTTTGACTGTAGTCTTTCCCATGATAGTTTAGCATTAAAATGTTGTACATTATGTTGACATGTCATCTAATTTTGTACAATTTTGTTTCTGATATTAGTCATTTCAGTTACTGAAACAAATACACTTAATTGAAACTTATTAACAGTGACTTGAGTCACTAGGAATAATAAGAAAAATAATATAAAAGAAAAATTAGATAAATGAAATGTTGTTTTGACACATATAAAGAGATCGTAAACAAACACATCTTATATTGTTTTTTTTTCAAAATTGGAATTTCTGCTTATAATAGCAAAGTTGTGGTATATTTAGATGTATAATTTAAAAAAAAAGAGCGTTAAATAAGTAACACTCTTTTAAGAACTAGCTGATTGTGCTCTGAAAAACGCTTGTCTACAGGGCTAGGAAATGGTTGCCATAAGAAATGAAGGTTTGTGGTTTGAATCCTGTGTTTGGTAAATAGTTTTTCTCCAGGTCCTTAATACTTGTTTACTGTCAGGTTATACCACAATCTTTCTATTGTCCTTCTCTGCTTTTTTTTGGCGTTAGACATAGCAGGTTTAATTGATGATTGGTTTCTGAGATAGTGTACGCTCGGTAGCTTGATATACTGTGGTATTGTGGAGTTTTAAGATGTCTGTAACTCCATCAATCCATCTTTTCTTGGTCTGTCTCTTCCTCTTGATGATCCCATTTTCAGGTTGTACTCTCTTGCAACTGGTGTATTCGGGTTCATTCTCACCAAGTGTCCAAACCATTTGAGTCTCTGTTTTTCAATGAATCTAATTGGTTGGTCCGGCTGTTCTTCTAATTATCTTATATGGTCTCTTCTTGTTTTATTTACTGTATTCCTCAAGCATCTCATTTCACACAGCAATGCAATATCAAAATAAACAATACAACACTGAAACAAGTCCATTGATTCAAATGTCTGGGAGCATTCATAACATCAGATGGAAGATGTACAACAGAGATATGGAGTAAAATAACTCAAATGAAAGCAGGTTTTATGAAAAGGAAAAACATATTGTGTGTGAATTCACTACTAGCAACACTGCAAAAACTCTTGTTTCAAATGTACTTGGTTCTTTATCCCAACCTTTTATATATTGGAGTTTTCCACTGTGTCATTACTTGTAATGTATCTGTTTCACAGTCAGGACTTCTTATGTTGTTGTAATTGTTCTTGTAAACTGAACAGGTTGGTGGTTTGTAAACTCTGAAGATGAGCAAGGCTGGGTACCGAGTACTTATCTGGAGCGTGAAGGAGGAGCAAACCCACATGAAAAGCAAGGTCCAATGGCTGTCGCTGGTCAAGGTACGTCGTCAACAATTAGTTTTCCAAGACATGCATGCAAGAGAAAGAGAGTGAGAGACTGTATGAATGAGACCAGAATTCTAAACCAAATTTTGCGGTGTTTGTTTTACTATTATATGTTCCACCAAAACTTAAGGATATCGGTTCACATTATTCCTTTTTGTTAGTTTAGCTGTCATTTTTTCCCCTTGTTTGGCAACTATGAATTCAGGCGTAGTCATAAAGCCTAATATGGCGCCCTGACTGATTTTTGCGTCGAGACTTGCTTTCATTATCTTCAGTGCCCCTTGCCATTTAGGCAAGTCTTACTCCAACTTTAGAGGTACTTGTAATTTAGATCCCCAAGTAAAGAATTAGGGTCACCTGTAGTCCAACCACATACCATGTGAACACCAAGAAGTTTTGGTGAAGCTGTCCTTAAACCCCAGAATTTCCATGAATGTGGTCACTAGCCCAACATGTTATCAACTTCGTTATCGGCAACTCTAAATGGAATTTACAATAGTTCCTGTATATACTTCTTCTTTGCATTTGTTCTTTGCGACCAATTTTAATCACTCTTTGTGATATGTTTGATCTTTGCCAAGAACGTGTATATGTTGCACATTGGTTTGGTAGGCCCCTAAATGCATAGACTTCTACACGTTTAGGACACATGCATCCGATTTCAGCCAAAACCTCCTTAGTCACCTCTTACGACATGCGTGGCAGGTAACAGTGGTTCTATTCTTTATACCCCAAATTTGGGCTCCGTAACCACTCTGACGGTTCCTGTATTATATATATATATATATATATATATATATATATATATATATATATATATATATATATATATATATATATCGAAATAGGGGGAGACTGCAGTAAAACTTGGTAAATAGTGAAACACGTACAAACAAAGTACTATAGTTTTACAAAATACATAAACAGTGACGATAAACAGCAACGTTTGACCAACAAGGCCTTTATCAAGCAAACGAACAAACAGGAGTGACAAATTAAAATGAAACACAAATGGACGACCAAATACCAACGTATCTAAGGAAAATCTGGAATAAAAACGAATAACGAAATAAATGTAACACAAAAACACACATAAAAACTAGAAATAGAAAAGAAACAATGAAACATCTAGTAAATATATAACTTGAATACATGCAACATATACCCATATAGATTATAAAGCATGGGAAGAGAAAGTACTAAGAAGCATAAGAATGTAATACATGCAACATATACCCATAGAGATTACAAAGCATGGGAAGAGAAAGTACTAAGAAGCATAAGAATGTAATACGTTGAGCCGCGTGGTCGCAAGGTACCATACAAAGAAATCAACCGATTCTCCAGAGCAAATCGACTACGATCATCAGAGGAACATGATCGGATGGCTGTGACCTGGACATCGCAAGCTCCTGAATGGCCAGTATCATTGAAATGGGTAGCTACAGGGTCACAGAGCATTGGCGTATATCGCGCAAGTGTTGGGCGAATCGGTCACTGAGTCTCCTGCCGGTTTCCCCAATATAGGCCTTGTTGCACCGCTTGCAGATAATGGCATAGATAATATTACGGGACTCGCACGTGAAACTGTCTTCAACAACGAACGTGGCTTTTGGAAAAGACACCGTGCGAGTCTGTATTACATAAGCACAAGTGTTACAGCGCACGGCCACACTGGATGGTGCCAAAATGACTCTGGATGTTTGGCTTGAGGCGACTGTGAACTAACATATCCTTAAGGCTTCTGTCCCGTCTGTACGCCACCAAAGGATAGTGTTGGAAGATTGAACGTGTATCAGGATCAGATTGAAGAATGGAGAGATGACGGAATAAGACTTTCTTCACAAGGGAACTATGAGGGTGGAAAGTTAAGACAAGTTTCACCCTGTCAGAATTGGAAGTTCTATGCTGGTTAGAGAGAGCCTCCTGGCAAGAAATTTGCTGAACGCGCCGCATATCAGAAGCAAGCACCTTATCCGGGTATAAGCGCTACGAAAGAAATCCAGCATCTCGTGAGCTCTATCGAGAAATCTGTCCTCGCTACAGAGGCGACGAAGCGCAAGAGTTGAGAGAATGGTAAAGAATCATTTGTCACGCTTCATTAATTTCATTAATGTCTTCAATCCGGCTATTCGGTTTACATCTCACATCTCTACCTCTTGTGTCAACTTTCTTGACATCACTATCACTATCAGCCTATCCACCATCACTACATCAGTATACTACAAGCCTACTGATGCACATAGTTTCTTCTTTATACCTCTTCCCATTCCCAGGCTTGTCGTGATTCTTTACCATTCTCTCAACTCTGCCTTCGTCGCTCTGTAGCGAGGACGAGATTTCTCGATAGAGCTCACGAGATGCTGGATTTCTTTCGTAAGCGCTATACCCGGATAAGGTGCTTGCTTCTGCTATGCGGCTGCTCAGCAAATTTCTCGTTGTTGAAGACAGTTTCACGTGCGAGTCCCGTAATATTATCTATGCCATTATCTGCAAGCGTTGCAACAAGGCCTATATTGGGAAACCGGCAGGAGACTCAGTGACCGATTCGCCCAACACTTGCGCGATATACGCCAATGCTCTGTGACCCCTGTAGCTACCCATTTCAATGATACTGGCCATTCAGGAGCTTGCGATGTCCAGGTCACAGCCATCCGATCATGTTCCTCTGATGATCGTAGTCGATTTGCTCTGGAGAATTGGTTGATTTCTTTGTATGGTACCTTGCGACCACGCGGCTCAACGTATTACATTCTTATGCTTCTTAGTACTTTCTCTTCCCATGCTTTGTAATCTCTATGGGTATATGTTGCATGTATTACATTCTTATGCTTCTTAGTACTTTCTCTTCCCATGCTTTATAATCTATATGGGTATATGTTGCATGTATTCAAGTTATATATTTACTAGATGTTTCATTGTTTCTTTTCTATTTCTAGTTTTTATGTGTGTTTTTGTGTTACATTTATTTCGTTATTCGTTTTTATTCCAGATTTTCCTTAGATACGTTGGTATTTGGTCGTCCATTTGTGTTTCATTTTAATTTGTCACTCCTGTTTGTTCGCTTGCTTGATAAAGGCCTTGTTGGTCGAACGTTGCTGTTTATCGTCACTGTTTATGTATTTTGTAAAACTATAGTACTTTGTTTGTACGTGTTTATTTATATATATATATATATATATATATATATATATATATATATATATATATATATATATATATATATATACATATACATATATATATACATATACTTATACTTATACTTATACCACTTGACGGTTCCTGTGTGTGTGTGTATATATATATATATATATATATATATATATATATATATATATATATATATATATATATATATATATATATATATATATATATATATATATATATATATATATATACATACATATACATATATACTTATATATATACACTTATACTTATATATATACTTATATATATTTATATACTTATATATATACTTATACTTATACTTATACCACTCTGTGGTTCCTGTGTGTATATATATATATATACACATATACATATACTTATACTTATATATATACTTATACTTATATATATACTTATATATATTTATATACTTATATATATACTTATATATATATATATATATATAAGTAGTTCCATATAAATTCCTGTTTGTAAATATTTTTTTACCAATTGCAACAAGTTCCATACAGATTGCTATAAATAGACCACAAGTCTCTCTTCTGCTTCCTGTTCTCTATGTTATTTATCATTTATGTTGTTTATTTATTTTTTCTTCATCAAGTTGTAATGTTATACTGTCAGTAAGACACAGTGAATGAGATCTCAGAAGTCAAGGTCAATGAACTAAAGTTGACCAAGACCATACTCCACCTCTATGTAGTGGCCCTGGTTTAGGCTGGGCCACTGCAGTTTGGCTAAGAGAGTAGGGATCAGAAAAGCAAACACAGTCTTAACGTTTTGAACCCGCCCTCCCGATATTACGGTATTATCATTAGTACACGTATACCCGGGTGCCTACATATCGGGATGAGAACCCCTACTCGTTATTTGTCGGTGTTCAGCGATAACCTGTGTACTAGTGTGACGTCAAACACAGGAAATGCTTCCTTAAAGGTTTATCTAAATGGCGGTTTGCATCGTGTTTTGAAACATAGTGATTTTATAATATTTTATTAATTTTTAAAAGATGAGACGACAGGCTGAAAATTTAGGAAATGGTCACTCGAAAAGGATGACAACAGAGCAAGCTGTTGAACTTCTTTTAAATGATTCTGAAGATGAATTAGACTTAGAATATGATTATTCTGATAACGAAATCGAAAGTGAGTCGGATGATCATTTAGAAGAATTATTTGAACCGACTGATGTTCAAACATGTCAGTGACTTTCCAAACATGGATTACAAAGACAGACCAGTCAAGAAAGTGAAGACACAATTTTGGTGCACATTTTGTCAAAATTTCCTGTGTCTAAAGGAAGGATCTACATGTTGGGAAGACTGGCATAGTAAGCAGGAATACTGGAGATGATGGGGTAAGTCAATAAAAATTATAGGACACTTAATTCTGCCAATCTATCTTGTTTTCAAACAATTCTGATATGTGCTGTTTTTGCTCAGGAGCCCAGTTGCGAGGGTTTTTAAGGTATAGTTGGCCAGGGTTCAAAGGGTTAAAATGTAGCGCTAAAAATGGATGTGTTAGTCAGAAAGACACATATATCACATCCTCACTATAAACTACGTCACAACATAACAAACACCCATTTCAGGATGAGCAAAGAAATAAGAAGCTATAATTTATCTCAGAAACTTTTTTACCTCTGAAGTCGGAGTAATGCTCTCCTGAATTATGAGGAACACTGGTGATAAGGAAAGCAAGCCTTCATGCAAAAATAAGGCAGTGGTGTCATATTAGGCATCATGACTATGCCTGAATTCATAGCAGAAGAATAGGAAAAAATATAAACTTTTTTTTTGTTACTCTACATATTTATTCTTTTATACCCATGTTCACATGTTAAAACATTCTGTCTCTCACATTATGCATTTTTAAAACTGCTGATTTCTTCTAATGTGTTTCAGTTAGATTCATTAGCACTTTGACTATCAAAACAACCAATTGAAGTCTTTTTTTTTTATGACATCCTGAATATTTATATGTAAAACATCTCTATTGTAACTTCTGTTGTTCTTCTTATTTCCTTGTTAACTCCATGACTTACATTCATGTTGAAGGATTAGCTATTTTCAACACTCGAGTAGAAAACTAGTTATTACAGAGATGAAGTGTCTACGCAGAATGGTGGGAGTGTCAAGAAGAGACCGGTTTAGAATTGAAGACATCAGAAAAAAAGTGGGTACAACATCAGTACTGTGATCAAGAAAAAACACATTAAATGGTTTGGTCACATAAGCAGATTACCAACAGACAACGCGCCTCAAAGAGCAATGTTACTCTGATACAGTGGATACAAAGCAAAAGGCTGTCCATGCAAAAGGTGGACCTCAGAGATAACAGACGTGACAAAAACATTGTTTATGAAACGCATATAAAATCCTGTTCTATAAATCTCTTCTTATCCTGACGATGTGAGGCTAAACAGGATTACAAAAAAGAAGTGTTCATTTTATCTTTTATTTGCAATGGTCAATTACAAATGGTGTCTTTATCATGTCATACAACATCTCTCTATGTTCTTTGTTGACAGTTTTAAGATATTCTTTTTAGGATAGTCTATTTAGCCTTCTTTCTTTTATTTTCTTTAGAAATGTAGGTCATCAGCTGTTGATCATAAGCTTACCCTGCACAAAATTATATTTTCTTAAATATATCTTTCCTTATGTCAGCAAATACTTCTGATGTCTTTATGTATATGAACTTTTGCTTTCTGTATGAGTTTCAGTATGTTGTAGGGGGTCCCCTCTGTGACTAACTACGACAAATTTGAGTGTCAGGATGGCCGTGGTATGACAGTAGTGTGTAGGGTCTACCCCTACTGACGACCTTTAATTGATGATTGAAGTAGATAGCCCACCCCAACGCCGACGTGAGGAGACCACCATTGATTACTGATGGCTAATATTGGGTGGTATGCCCATTGTCGTTGGAGGCATGTTTGATTGATATCCCTGCCTTCATGTCAGTAATGGTTCTAGTTTTATGTCAGGATGGTCGCAGCTTGATTGTAATGGTTCTCGGTCTCCGGTTTATGGTTGATGGAGTAAATCTCTTTCTTGATGTGTATATCATCTTTACTTATCATTTCAGTTATAATGATGATGATGAGAGCACGTTAACTTTTATTATATTTCATCCCTCTGTACGTGTTGTCCTGCCATATATCCTCTCCTATTTGTATTCCTCCTTCAGTACATTTTTTGTCCTGTTATTGTATATGCTTTCCTGACGTGGATGATCCTTCTGTTAAGTTATTTAACCAATTGTAATTAAACAGTACTCATTCCAAGACGACACAACATAGTAGACAACCATGTTATTTTATCAACTCAGATATTTATTGATGTATCACAGACATAGGCTAACACGTCTGTTCATGTCGAATGCATTTTTTGGTCTCTCTTTGTTTACTAATTGTTCCTAGCAACTGTTACTAAACCGTCACTATTTTACTACACAAAAGCGTCATGTCTCGTAGTTATGTGTTGCACTTCTACATAGAGAGTACAACACATAGTCTCAACTATTAAATAATCTAATTATACTACACTAACTATCTGGCTAACTGTCCATTCCTCCGCTGCCATCTGGGAACTATGACAAGTAGACTTCATTTTGTAGTATTTTTCACTGTCTTCTTAAATGATTTTGTTAAGTTCTTTTAGACTTTTTCCCCTTGTACCAGCAGTTCTTAAAATGTTTTGGCCTACTGAACCCATGACATGCAGAGCACCGAATGTATGATTATGTTTGTGGCAAATACTCTGCTGTGCTTGGCAGTGATTTTGTTTGCAGAACCCTGGAGATGTCTCAAAGTGCATGTTGTTCTTATAAGCAAAATTTGAGATCTAATGTCTTGTGTTATCTTGGCAAATGTTATATTTTTGTTCTAAATGTTTTACAAACACTTACATAGACTAGGAATAAGTCAAACAGCTCTCTGCCAGTGTCAACAGGCGGAACAAACACCGGAGCATGCCCTGCAAAACTGTCCTCTCCTGTGTGAGCTGAGAAACAACATGTGGTCATACCTAGTTGACCTAAAAACTAAGCGTTGGGGAAATCTGACAGACCTGAAGCTGACTGCCCAGTTTGTGGTCCACAGTAAATTAAGCTCATGACCAGAGTTCCGAAAAGAAGTTCTAAATGTTGTTGTAATAGGTATTGATATAATCAATATACAACCGATGATTGTAGATGTGATTGAGACACTCCTTTGTGTTTATATTCAGTAGTTGTTTATGAGTAGCACATTGACTGAAACAAATCTCTCATCTAAATATATCATTACAGAGGAGAATTATATTTGTATTGAAAAGTTTCAAGCTGATAGCTCTGATGAAATAAGTCTAGAGAAGGGAGCTGTGGTACAAGTATTGCAGAAAAACATGGATGGCTGGTGGCTTGTTAGGTAAGCATTTGCTTGCTTTTGTTTTATATAACTATTGTCTAGTTCATTTGGAAATTATTTATATCTATAGTCTCTGTGGTGTAAAGGTTAAGTGCTTTCCTCTCATTCCAAAGTTACTCGGTTCGCTCCCTGGTGGAGCCATCAGGAGATTTTTCCAGAGACCCCTGATCTCAGTGTAGGTTAGATCGAGTTCCTAGTTCTGTGGGAGATGGACAATAAAATATAGGTCACAAGTTTATGTTGAGGATACAAAAGAACCATTGACAGTTTAAAATCAAGAAGAGCAGATTGGAAAGCTGCTCCCTGGACAAAATTCATTAAAAAGATTTTTTTTTAAAATCCTGCAAAATATTTTCACCATCTTCTAAATTACATTGGGATCCTCGCGGTGCTACGGAATTTGTGCACTGCCGCTGAGATCTTTCTGTGTAAGAAAGAAATCGAAGCACACATGGTTACACATTGAAGTGCTTTGATGATGGTCCTATCAATTAATCAATCAATATCTGTGATAGAGAAAAAATGTCAGTTTATTCTGTGTGCTTTGTAAAATTAACCTATTTTGTACTTTGCTATTTGTATTTGGGTGGTATAAATTCTGTCATATTTTACATTATTTTACTTAATGAGTCATACCAATTGTTACTGGTTGACCTATCAAAAAATGTCTGTGCCAGTACATTTATTGTTTTTGTTTACTTTTTTTGTTCATGTTAAACTGACCAACATTTTTACTACTTTCCTTGTAAGTTATAACATTTGTTTATTTCTATATATCCTGTTTCAACTTTCCTAGTTTCATTACATGCCCAATTAATGCATACTGACCCTACCCTATCTGTGTCATAAATTGTTGTACACATAAACCTCTTCCAGGACATCATCATTAGTCATTTTAATAGGTTTTTTTGTTCACTTAATTTAATTCCCTTAATCCTTGTGTAAAAGATCTTGACTTTTAATTGCATACAAGTATCCTGTTGTATATCCTTGTAGTAAGACTGCATTTTTTAGAAAGCAGTTGAAAAAAGTAATCAATTTCTTTGAATGCAATTGCTGCAGAAGAGTAATTAGAATACCATGGACTGAAAAATGTATGTATGTGTTTATTTTGCAACAGCTTAAATGGAAGAGAAGTTGTTAATAAAGTCAAGAAAAACTAGAAAAAGTGAATTATTTTGGGCATATAAAATATGATTCTCTGGAGAAGATTGTTCCAGAGAGCATTATACCAAGCAGATAGAGAGAGGAAGAGCAAGGAGAAGATCAAGATGTCATAAACTAGTTGGGGATACCTTACGCAGAACAAGGAGGCATTTAGAGAAAACCAAGTTCCGACATGGACAAGCTAGATGATGATATTTCTGCTGTCAATCATATTCAATATTTTAAAAAAATGAACATTACATTTTAAAATGCATAATATATATATATATATCTACTCTAAATAATGTTCTACAGGTACAAAGGCAGAGAGGCTTATGCCCCAGGCACATACTTGAAAAAGACTAGCAATGTACACACTGTGTCTATGATTGAGCAATCGAGGCTCAGTGGAGTTGAAATTATTAGTAGTTTGCATGATGTAAGCAATCTTATGAACCAGGAAGTCAAAGTTGGCAAAGAGGTAAATTATTTCTACGGTATATTTAAAATAAAATAGATTATAAAAAACATGTTACAATTCACTAGAACTTGCTGGCATGAGACAACTTGGATAGTCCTATGACCAATCACATTTGATATCATGTTTCAGTATATCTCCAGATCTAATTGGTCTAAAGTCGAAGTATTGACTTTATTACACCGGGTTTTACCCCATATGGCTCAGTCCCTCTCTGCAAAAATGGCACGCTACCTGCCGAGGGTATTGCACAAAGCATGAACTCCATAGCTCCAGCAACAATCCTAGGGGTCTTTAGAAAAAATGTAACCACAAACAGCACAAACCAAACTCCAGTTGGGATTCAGATGTGAGGTTCATTGATATCAGTTATATGAAGACTATCATCATAGCACTCCAGACATGTCCATAGGTGCTCCAATCTCGCCTCGACAAATCCTGCAGCATCCAGCGGCCCAATATGCCAGTTCGATGTTGACTAATCAATCTCTTTGCATATTTGGTATATCGTTATTTTCAGGTTACACAAATATATTGACACCCATCTCTCCTTTCTTCTCCCTCTTCTCCTATGTGTATCTAAGACAGAAACGACCATACCTTTTGCTGTATTCCCATCCGATGGTACCGCTGAACGCTGCGTCTTTGTTATGACGGGTTCTGGTGCTAGTGCACAATACTCCGTTGTACTGCCAGAAGTCCAATTTCACGTTAACGACTGATTAGATCCTCAGCCATACAGCTCCTCAGCACTGGAATACACTTTGAGCTTAGATGGTATCATTTATTTATGTTTCATATTACATAATCATTTCAACGGTTTGAAATGTAGTCGCCATCTTGCTGGCACCGGATATAACCCATTGACATATTATTTTTTAAGCTTTCCAAAATTAGTCAGTGTCCTGGAACTATTTTTATCTCACTTGAAAATGTTTTGATCAAATGTAGATTAATTCTTCTGTTTAAAAAAAAATGTTTTTCTCTTTAGCTGTTACTTAATTATTAGTGACATTTAAAATAAATGAGAAACTTTGTATCGCTCTTTGTCCTTCTCTGTTTTTGCCGTTAGGTCAAACTGATGATGGTTTCCGAGCTAGTGCATGCTCGGTCGCTTGATATGCTGTGATATTGTGGAGTTTTAAGTCTGTAACTCCATAAATCCATCTTTTTCTTGGTCTGCCTTTCCTCTTGATGATTCCATTTTCAGGATGTTAGCTCTTGCATCCGGTAAATTCGGGTTCCTTCTCATCAAGTGGCCAAACCATTTAAGTCTCTGTTTCAATGAATCTAATAGCAGGTGTTGTTCCAACTGTTCTTCTAATTCCTTCATTTCGTATATGGTCTCTTCTTGTTTTATTTACCGCTTTTCTCAAGCACCTCATTTCACAGGTGATAATTTTCCCTTCATATAACTTTTGTATAACCCAGTAATTTAGCTAAGCAGACATTGTCAACTGTACATTCTCACTTGACCTTTTGTTGGAATGTTTTGTTGGCTGTTTACATCTATATTTAGCATTTTGATGTGACACTATTTCTTGACTAATATAATATAATTTGGTATAATTACCATGAATAATAATATTTCAGCAAACAAAGCAAAACACAGTAACACCACAAGCTGTGTCCAATAAAACAAATTCTAGAACATCTGCTCTTGTTAAACAAAAATCTTTGGAGAGAGGTGGCAGTCTAAACCCTCCTCCTCGTCAGAACTCAGTTGTGGTAAGTGTTCAGTTATGGTTAGTGTTCAGTTGTGGTAAGTGTTCAGTTGTGGTAAGTTTTCAGTTGTGGTTACTGTTCAGTTGTGGAAAGTGTTCAGTTATGGTTATTGTTCAGTTGTGGTTAGTGTTCAGTTGCAGGAGTGTTCAGTTATGGTTAGTGTTCAGTTGTGATTAGTGTTCAATTGTGATTAGTGTTCAATTGTTGTAAGTGTTCAGTTGTAAGTTTTTAGTTGTGGTTATTGTTCAGTTGTGGTAAGTGTTCAGTTGTGGTTAGTGTTCAGTTGAGCCACTATACAATCTTAGACAGTATTAGCTATCAGTTAAGATGTAGAATATGAAGGAAAGGAAACAGGAGACCAACTGGTCAAGGAAGGTGTTGCAGAGAGCAACCGGATGTGCCTGTTACCTACCAACAAAACCAAAAGAAAAGAGTGATTAAATCAATCAGAAAGCCACCAATACCAACACAAGATGACTACTATAATATGAGCAGATTAGAACAAGTCATTCTGTGCCTCAGAACAGGACACAATCGACACTGAAGCCACATGTATACAAAATTCAGGATTTTTAATTCAGCCATGTGTACATGTGGACAGGCACATCAGACTGCAGAGCATATACTTCAAGACTGCCCCGAAGATGATATACTGAGGCAAACTCACTGACCTAGTAAAACAACACTGGAAAGAAAACTACACAGACCTATGCGTGAGCTACAAAAGATATTGAAGTTTATACAAGAGGTAACATTGGATATATAAATATTTCGAGCAAATAAAATGAAAGAAGGATGTAGAATATGTTAAGTTTAATTTTATACACATTTATCCACTTTATTTGCAACAGTTTACATTATGTTTCCTGCTCTCTTAGTTCTTTGAGTTTGTGAGTTGTCTCCAGATTTTACAACATGGTTGACCTTGTGTAAAAAATATTATTATGTTGTTTTCACTCTTGAGGCCACTTGTATCAGTGTAAGCCCCTTCCCTTTAGAAGATGTATAATGGGGTTAAGAAAAGTTATCAGGGAATCATAACTGTCTGAACCTTCAAGCAGGAGTTTAGGCCCGGGCCTCCCAACATCTATGGTTATATGATTTTGTTTGGGTTGGGAGCAGATCCCCCAACAAAATGCAGCCACAGCGCAATATCTTGCAGGATCCAAGTGAGCCTCACGCACAATTTCACTAGATGTAGAATGGATTTATTCTACAACAATTCCCAACAATTTTTTTAGGAGGTTGAGACGGCTGTAGATGAAATCGAGAACCCCTCATAAGACTTCCCCTGCAGCAGTATATTCACTACAGAGGGTTTTATGTGATTTATGTTTAGAATCCTTCAGCAGTTGTTGCTGTGCAGATCACAAAGACCCCTTCATTCCAAAAACTGCCATTGTTGTGAAGGTGGTGCGATGGGAATTGTTGCTGTGACTGTCCCATCACACCACTTCAACATACTCTCAAATTGTTGGGAAGTCTGACTGACCCTACATACAGCTACTTGTTATAGAGGACTGTATTCCTTCACTGCTGATATTGAATTCCCAGGAAAAATACAAACCAAGGAACTGCAGCACACTAACCATTGTCGATATAGAAGACACAGAATGGTTTGATGAACTTGGAGAATTACACAAGTCAACAGGCTTCAATTGACTGAGGAAGTCTACTACCTAAGAGCTGTATATAGTGCTTTTAGGAAGTTTGTTAAAATTGAGGACGATGAAAGTCTTAAGAAGCCGAAAGGAAATATTTTTTTAAAATATCTAGCCTTTCATCAGAAGAACCTGACTAGAATTTTGGGGCTGGTAATCACTGGTAAGTTTGAAGTCTTCTTCGACAAAAAAGTTGAAACTAGACGGAAGCCGCATAGAAAATATTAACGTGCCATGAATGCCATCCATGCTCGAGCCTTGATGCCAATATTACAAGTTTTAGCCTGCAGATAATAGCTATAGCAATGATGGTGAATTGCATTGGGAGTTCTTTCTGGCAGTATAATGACTTGACTTGGTGCGAGCACTTTCATGTTAGACTTGACTTTTGTAAGTCAAAGGTGTGCCACTAAGGTGATGAAACATGATTAAAATAGGAGCCTAATATCCTCAACCACCTGCTATTCTATGAGCACAATTATGTATTAAGTGCAATTGACTGCTGATATGAACAATGTATAAAACACAGAAATGGCAATGCCATTAACAGATGTTGAGAATCATAACGCCTATAAATATATTTTAAACAGTAATAATACTTGTTTTTTCTGCACAAATCTGTTAGTTCATGTCACTTCATACTACCGCCTGAGTGGTTGCCGGGGCTCAAATTTGGGGTGTAAAGAATAGAACCACTGTTACCTGCCACGCATGTTGTAAGAGGGGACTAAGGAGGTTTGGCTGAAATTGGATGCACATGTCCTAAACGTGTAGAAGTCTGCGTTTAGGGGCCTACCAAACCAATGTGCAACGTATACACGTTCTTGGCAAAGATCAAACATATACAAAAAGTGATTAAAATTGTTGTAAAGACAACACAAAGAAGAAGAATTCATACTACATGATATTCAGATCATAATTTTACATCCAGATATTAAAGTTAATAGTTTCTCAAAATGTTTTAAATTTTGTGTTGAATAACTAGAAAATGGAGATACCAGCATCCACCATCAAAACTTCTGTTTACGTCACGGCAGATGATTTTAATTGTACAGTTGGTGATGGGCTCAGCTTCGAGAAAGGGGAACAAGCTGTAGTAAGTATATTGACAGTAATTCCACAGATTGAGTTTACTTGTATTGATTATATTGACAGTATTTTAGTATGCAAAGATTATCTTGGTTGACTTATTGTTAACAATTCTTGGCAAAGGTACCTTTCCTCTTCAACCTCTTCGAATACTCCATATCGACCACTTGTTAACCACTCTTTGTGATTTGTAAGTGATCTGAGCCTAAGAGCAATTGTACATTTTGCCAGTTAGGCTCCTACAAGTAGACCAGCACACCCAATTTCTGCTACGTTTTTATTTTCTAGGGTAGCTTCTTTAGGTCCCAACCTCAGTCACCTCATATGACATGCCTTGTAGGTCGCAGTGTTACTATTCTTTGCTCCCTTGAGAGCCCGACAACACGCAGGTGGTAAAGGTACCTTTAATTGGTATGACTATTTTTACTTTATGGGAGAAAGAGAATTTATCTTTGCTGTTACATAGACTGAAATAGTTTTCTCAGTTATTTAGCTATTCTTTTGCATTCTCACTAGAAGGGATTTTGGATTCTCTAATAAATCCACCGTCTGCCTCAGATTTCAGCCATGCCATACAGTTTGTCTTAGGCGCTGGTGTAAGTGGGCCACCTCTTTCTTTTCTGGACTGCATACTGGTGGCAGTTCTGTAGAACATGCTATGTCGTCATACTCGCCAAGCCACAGTGACACCTATCTTAAATTTATACATATCCAGAGTTGGTTTCCTATCTTGAATTTAGTGTACAGGTGGTGTCTCATTATGTTGTGACCCGTTTGGAGGCAAACTATGGCAGTCTGATCCCTTCTGGACAGTTGGTAATACCCATCATCCTTGTTCTTTGATCACAACAAACTGAACTATACTGTACACTAAAGATGGTTTACATTCTTTCGTATTTTTAACATTTACAAAATCAGTACTCCAAGCGCCTCAGTCCAGAGAAGTGCCAGATCTACAGACCTTACTGTCTGGACTGTGTAACCAGCGCAAGGTCAACATAATGGGAAGTACATCTTACGGTGGTATTCCAGTAAATAGAATAGCAGACTGACTAAGGAAAATGCTGCAGAATCAGATATGCCAGTTTAATATCATGTGAAGAAACAGTGGATCAAATCAGTAGGGTACACAGGTGTAATGAAATAAGGTGACAAGGCAGCACCAGGGTCATTGAACTGGCTCTGACCAAGATCCTACTTCAACTCCACTTGGTGGCCTTGGAAACAGATTTCTACACTATAGTCTGGCAAAGGGATAGGATTGAAGGAGCTACTATGCAATTAGATAATAGTGTAAGTGCATTTGCAAATCTTTATGAGATGTGGAAGCACCGACACATGTTTCATGGTCGATGTCTAGAGATTGATAACTGGCACAGAAGATGTGCAAGTGATCGAGATACTGCTTCCAGCAATTGTCCTCTTAAAATCATCTGTAGATGTAAAGTCATGCCACCCAGAGTAAAGCTGGTTGGTCGTACCAGAATTGCCTGGTCCTAGCCAAATTTTGTTAAACTCTTGATTTTTATTATACTCTTACCTAGAAAGCAAAACAGAGATATGTGATAATACTACCTACTGATTGGTCCTATCAATATGGCTGATATAAATATATTTGTCTTATGTCAAAACTAGCTTTCTTGAAGGAAAATACAAGTGAAAACAAGAACTATTCATTCACATAACGATTGAAAATGTTCCTTATCCAGAATGATCTCATTGCGTCAGAAAAAGTAGCAAAACATGAACATGCTTTTCAACTCAAATCATATACAAACTGCATTGGGTAACTGAAAAGTGATCTATAAAAAATGAATGAGTAAGGCCAGTCTTAGAATATGGCATTCCAGCAGAGCAATGGCAGCAAAGTCACATTTGTTAAAAATAATGGGACGCAACACCAAGCAATGAGAGTCATAAAAGGGAGCATGAAGTAAACACCTGTTACAGAACTAGAAACAAAATCACATACCTTCAGCCATTGAAAGGTAAGAGATGCAGCAAGACTAAGAAACAATTAAAAAGTTCAGAAAAGTAGATTATCTAATATCAATCAATTAAGTGCCATGCCTGCTGTCGTAGGCGATCATGTCTTTCCACAACTCTCTGCTTGGTGCATGTAATCAGTTCTGATGTCGATCTTGTGATCAGGCCATCCAGTATCTTCTCCCTCTGTCTTCCGCGATCTCTCCTTCCCTGAATTTTACTGAATTACCTAATATACCAGAGAATAAATGACTTTGGAATGAATGGTTTGTGTGCAATCAATGCCAGCAGCTTTAAAAAAGTTGCAGTGTATCCTCTCATTGCAACATAACTGACAATGATGAGGCAAATAGAGTGGCAAGGAAGAACAAAACTACCACAAACTGATAACAGCATAAACTATGAAGAGGAAAAAAGATTTGTCACCAAAAAATATACAATGAAATGGGAAGCAGAATATCAGGCCTACCAGAAAAATGATCTATATGTTATCAGTTCAAAAGAAAAGAGTTTCTCCTTCTTCTTCTTCTTTGCGTTCGTTCTTTACAACCAATTTCAATCACTCTTTGTGATATGTTTGATCTTTGCCAGAACGTGTATACGTTGCACATTGGTTTGGTAGGCCCCATAACACATAAGACTTCTACACGTTTAGGACACATGCATCCGATTTCAGCCAAAACTCCTTAGTCGCCTCTTACGACATGCGTGACAGGTAGCAGTGGTTCTATTCTTTACACCCCAAATTTGGGCCCGGTAACCACTCGGACGGAAAAGAGCTTAATGTTCAAACTCAGCACATGCCACAACAGACTGATATTTTATCATTTCAACAAGCTAAAGATAGACACCTCTGATGAGTGTGACTGTGACAATGATAAAAGAACTGAACTTATTCTAGGAGTCTATGCATTTGAGGCCTACCAAACCAATGTGCAACGTATACCGTTCTTGGCAAAGATCAAACATATCACAAAGAGTGATTAAAATTGTCAGTAAAGAATGAGCATAAGAAGAAGAAAAAGAACGGAACTTGTTTGGCAAAGCTGTCCAGCGTGGAATGAGCATACATGGCTGATATGGCCATCACCAGTGCCATTGTATAACAAGCTGTTTGAAGATAATAAGACTAGAACTTAAGGTGGACCTCTGCTTTCTTTGAACACATTCAAATTCACATCTTCATCGTACGTTGCCGCTATGAATTCAGGCATAGCCAATGCACCTAGTATAACGCTCCTGGCTGATTTTTGCATGAAGGCCTACTTTCCTTATCAGTGCCTCTCACAATACAGGCATGCCTTCTTCGACTTAATATGTAGAAGTTGATATCTGATAGTGAACGAAGAAAGGATTATGTAGTTTAATTTAAAGTCAGTCATGTATTGATTTGTTAACACCTATCATTATTCTTGTTTTAAAAACAGGTGTTGGAAAAGACTGCTACTGGTTGGTGGTTTGTCAAGATAGGTGAAAGGGAGGGTTGGGTGCCTTCAACATACTTGGAATCATACAATGAACATACGGTATGCAAGTTATTCTTTATTGTTAATTTTTGTTCTGTTGCTAAATGATGATCTATGAACTTCAAGCGAGTAACAGAAGAAAATTCTGATAGTTATAATTGTGGCACTGATAAAATGATGACTAAACATAAGTTACTATAGTGCTCAGCATATGTGAACAAGAGAAAGTATACTTGGCCATCATGGGTACCATTATATCACAAGTTCTACGGAGATAATTGACAGCTTTAGCATCACCTCTGAAGTCAGAGAAGACACCATACGCCATGGATAAAAAGGAAAGCAGGCCTTCACGTAAAAATCAATCAGAAGCGCCATACCAGCACCCTGACTACTCCTGAATTCATAGCGGGCGAATGCAAGAAGAAGAAGCCATCGAAAATTATGACTGTTTTCTTACCAAAATTAGTAAAGATGATGATAAAGGAATTGATTTGCGGAAGAAGAAAATGTACTGAGGTTTTAAGACACTGAGTGAAAGTGGTAAAACATCATTCATAATACTCATTATACATGGGGGTCTCTGTGGCTAAGTGATTAAGCCCTTTGCCTTACGAGTCGAAGGTCGTAGGTTCAAATCCGGACCGCACCGTTCTATTCAAGTGCAGTTTTCAGACCCTAAGATTGTTGCAGGAACTACGGAGTTCACGCTTTGTGCAATACTCTCGGCAGGTGGCGTGACTTTTCTGCGGAGAGGGACCAAGCCATATGGGATAAAACCCGGTGCAATGAAGTCAATCCTTGGCTTTAAAACCCTTTAAACTCATTATACATGCCTTGTAAGATTTACAAACCCAAATAATCATATGAACCTATTGTCTCTGTATGTTTCTAACTCACTGAACACATGTTTAACTTATTCTCATGCTTTCTGTACTTAATTAACTTAATTATTCTGTACTTAACTTGTTTTGCAATCTTCCTATTCTTCAATCTTGTCCTGAAACTGCTGCTGTGATCAACAACGCATAATTAAAAAAATTAGGGTAGGTTTCTTTTAAGCTAAGCCTTCCAGATAAGTACAGAACCATTTAACATTAATACTTTCCATCTTTTCTCATCGAGTTTAACTAGTTTTTTTAAAACAATCTTTACTTCCCTAAATCACAAAGATCTTTTGTTTGTAATATGTTATTATGTTTATGTCTCTGTATAACTGTTTTATTCTTCTGTTTTTTTTATAGCTTTTAACATTCAGTTTTATGGCAGTCTAACTTATTTTCCATCCATATCACTGGTGTATTTTTTTTTCCACTTAATTTTTAAAATATGCTCATTGTTAACAGTTATTAATAGTCGATAATTTTTAATTGATATTCTTCTCAGAAGATTGTATTTGTATAGAGGTAGCTTATACATCATCATCAAGGTGTGTATCCTTTATAGAACGTTACTTTCTATGCAGCGCATCTGAAATTCATTCTGTCTCTAGCCACTTCATCGATGGTCATATTCATGGTTTCTTTAATATCTTGTAGCCAGCTTCTTCTTGGTCTGCCTCTGCTTCCTGGGACCCTGCCCTCTAATATTGTTCTTTCCAGGCCATCGTGACGCTTGGTGTGACCAAGGTATCTAATTTTTCTGTATAATGTTTTTGTTTATCAGCCAATTGTCTTTAACATAATGTGTGAATTGTCATATTTTCAGGAGGTTAAGGAAGAAAGTGACCATGACTATATTGAGGAGGATGATGAAGAATGGTATGTTGAGGTACAAGATGTTCCTGACAGTGTAGAAACTGTTACCATCTCAGATCAACCAGCTAAAAGATCTTTGCCTGCATTACCTCCAGATGAAGACAATCGGAAGTCTTCTTCTGCTACCAGACCACTACCATTAATTCCTGCTGAAAAGATACCACCAGTGACACCTAAAATACCAACATCTTATCAGAAGCCTGCAGTTATGAAACCTCCTGAAGTGGAAAAAAATCCCATCTGAACATTCACACACACAAACAAATACAGTACCAAAGGCTGGAGGACCACCAGATTTTGCAGCTTTGTTGAAAGCCAAGTTTGAGGCCAGGTCTGGGGCACCTGGTGATTCTGGAAGTTCATCAGAGGAAGATGCTTTTAAAGTTTCAAACCAGTGTCTCAAAACCTCAGGGTATTCCTAAATCATCAGTACCAAATACAAAGACTATAGGTTTAATTCCAGTCAAACCATCTGGTCATAGAGAGTCTCAAGAACTTGGTCATCTGCCATCTTCTGGTTTTGGAGGTGTAAAATCTGTTTCAAAACCTCCTCCTCCAGCTAAATTGAAACCTGTAACACCACTGAAGCCTTCTGTTGTGCCCTCAGATACACAAGCATCCAAGACAAACAAATTATCGTTACCACCAAAACCTCTATCAAAATCTCCAACAGATGATGTTGATAAAACTGCAGAATCATCAGAAAAAGTAGATTTTAGAAGTGCAAAAGCTGCTTTTGGCAATTCTCAGACTCCCAAGATAGAACCAGGAAAGAAACCTCAAGTGATCAGTAAGCCAAAACCTGCTGTGTTACCAAAATCAAGCAAACCTACATCGTCAGATATAAAGTCTTCTCAAAGTGTGAATAGCTTGGCTAACAGTTTAAGTTCAAAGCTCAGTTTTGGTCAGAATCCTAACCAAACTAAAAGCTTTTCCAGTGATGATATAAAAAGTAAAGCAAGTTTGCCTGCAGTTTCACTCAAGTCCTCTTCTACTTCCTCATCTGCAGCCAAAAGTTACATAGCAATCAGTAACTTTGTTGCGGAGAATGATGGGGAATTGGGATTAAATGAAGGAGATGAGGTAGAAGTATTAGACCAGCAGGGTGAGTGGAGTCTAATTCGATGCTGGGATGAACAGGGCTGGGCACCCTCAGGATACTTACAGAAACTGTAGATCTAACAGTATTTCATGTTTTAATCAGAATCATGTTTCTGTCAGTTGGTCATTACAACATATGTTTAGTTGTAACAATTTGAAATCCATTTTCAACAATATAATGTTTTCCAAGAAATATTATGAATACCATGAACAGCAGAGAAATCAAACCAAAGAATATATTAAGGATTATCATTTGATTGTAAATATAACACAGATATAAATGAAACATGGGAAATCATCATTTTGGCAGTGTTTTTAACAGAAACAGAAATAAGGGATTATAAGTTTTGTTGATATTAAGAGTTGGAAAGGTTTTACAAGATAATGAAAGTTGGAAGGATTATCTTGGATGACATGATTCTCTTTTTATTTTCAACCAGTTTCATATGTTCAGTCTAAACTATGAGATGGGTTGCCTCTATGGAGCTACATGTCAGTTGGTTCCTTGTCTGTTCCCCATAGCATGCTCTGTAATTTTTCACCCCTGTCAGTAAAGTTTGTTTCAGGGTTTCTATAGGGCATCCTTTCTTTCTTGAACCCTTCAATGCCTGCTTTATGATTCTTTAATCATTTCTTCTCATGGTGTACCCAACATATCTACATATTCTTTTTCTTATAACAGTTGCTATTCTTCTCAGAGTATGTCCAACATATCTTCATTTTCTCTTTCTTATAATAACAGTAGTCTACAGTTATTTATGGTAGTAACTGCATTCTTGAACAGCTACATTTTCTAATCTTCATATTCAAGATTGTGATGGACTTGTGTGTGATTAGTATTGGTTCATGAGATAAATTATCTATTGATTGAATATTTTATTGAAAGTTGTTACAGTAAAATCTGCACGTATAATCACAATTTTGACTCATTTGTGCCCTTTAAAACTCACATGCATTTCATATGAGAGTACTAAACAATACATCCATTCAATATCAAATGTAACATACACTAGGCAGTCTGTGAAGGTTTTGTCATAATTGAGCAATGAGAATGATGTGAATTAAATATGTCATGTGTTTTCTTATGTGTCAACCATTTAAAAAAAAATGTATTTCACACTTTTGATATTCTGTTTGTTTTAATTTTAAACTTGGTTGTGAAGTTTGCCATTTTAATATTTTTAGCCCAAAAATGAATATGAGAAAATGTTATATTGCTGCTGAAAACCCCCTAATATGCAGAATCTAATGAGAATTAGTTTCCCTAAGTCCACATGTTTCCATTAGCAAGTAAAACATTTGATTATAGTAAAAAGACAAAAGAACCCATGCATATGTTGTTTAAAAAGAAATAAACCATATTGTGGGTCATGGAAGTGGTCTTTCAGATTGTTGATGAACTACTATCATGCAGCATGGTTGGTGTTGCATAATTATTTTGATTTGTTATCATAAAATTTCAGTTTTTAACAAATCTTTCATAAAATAAAGGTTAAAAAAAGATGGAAAATGTTTATACCATGTGGGTATATCAGGTAATATGGTGTTAAGACTCTATTTTTGCATTGACCGTCGGCACACTATGGGTGTTGTAGTCAATATCATGCCAGCAGCCTTTATTTCCCAGCGCTTTTCCTGGTACCCAATTGAGGCTGGGTCGACCTGACAGCCATTACAAACCCAACCTCAATTTGGTTCCAAAAGCTGGGAAGTAAGGTAGCTAAGTTAGCCACATTACCCATCCTGTACCCTTGGTTAAAGAAAATATGGACTTTGACACTTTATTCAATAATATACCATATAGTATAAAAAAAAAAGTTTTTTTAAAACTTGTATGAACTAAAAATTATGTTGTTATCTTTACCCTTTGACAACAAATTTATCCATTTGTTGGAATATTTCTTGTTTGATTTTTTAAATTATCTAATAGGCTGCTAGTATTTAAACTTCGCAACACAATGGTCATAATTTCTTGTCAGGCTAATAAAATCAAAATCAGATCATCATTAATATCTGTTTCTGTTTGTTCAATCGTAACTGATTAAATAACAGTTTTATTTATTTGTTTGTTTGTTTGTTTGATTGATTGGACCATCATCATTGCACTCGGTGAATAAACAAATGTGCTCGATATCTTTCTTAAACAGGAAGATCTCAGCGGCAGTGCATTAACTCTGTAGCACCAGCAAGGGTCCCTGATGTAAATTCGTAGATGGTAAAAATATTTTGTATAAAATTTATTTTTAAAAAGTTTTTTTTTAATTTTCCCTGGGCAGCAGCTTTCCAGCCTTCTCTTCTCGATTTTGAACTGCCAATGGTTCTGTTATGTACTCAACGAAAGCGGGACCTACATTTTTATTTGTATCTGCATCTACGTTTTTGTGTTTGCCCACTATGAATTCAGGCATAGTCATGTTATCTAATATGACAACGTGATTGATTTTTGCTTGAAGATTTGTTTTCCTTATCACTAGTGTCCATCCCCATTTAGGCAAATCTTACTCCAACTTCACAAGTACTGTTTAATTTAATGCAGATTGGCTCTATTGATGTGATTCATCCTGTACCACTCCGTTTAGCGATACAATTCTCCCAGTACTTATTCATTCTGTTAAAAGAAGACCATCATGGAAGGAGGCATACCGGCAAGAGAAGAAGAGGAAGACCACGGAGAAGATGGATTCAGAAGTAACTGATGGTTTGAACATGACAGTTACAGAGGCAGGACATCTGGCCTATGGAGAGAAATTTCCCGGAGGACTGTTGGGTTGCAAAGTTCTGCTCAGGACAGGCTATTTGATGATGATATAAGTATTTGCATACATTGTTTCCTTTCCCTGGAACCAACAAGATCTGTTACAGCTGATCTACTTGCAGAAAGCCTGTATCAAAGTCAAACTGTTGTATGTGCTATCACAGTGGTGTTTTCCGTAGTCATTTGTTATTTGCTAGGAAATATGCAAATTTGGAAGCAATATTCTTTGCAATATTTGTAATTGAATTGTAATTCGCTGAATTAGTATGCTTTTTAAAAACTGTGTACAATTATTGATCAATAAATTTTGTACTATAAGTCTCAGTGGGTGTCTGTAGCTTAAGCGGTAGTGAGCTCGATCACAACTCAAGCGTACCTGGGTCAAACTCCGCGGTGGTTAAGTTTGGAAGCAAATTCATTTCCATGGGATTTTTATGCAAGGTAAAAATAGACCTCACCGTTCAGAAAGCAGCAATGGCAAACTACGGAATGTATAAGTGGTGCTTAGAAAATCAACGACTCGTTTTCTGTGGTTGATGACTACGTCCTCTAAAGACATGCCATGATTTTCGTTTTTCCATAAATCTGCCCATTTTGCACAGATTATCAGTTTCAATGAATGGATAGTAATGAATTGAACACTTCAATCAAGTGATATTAGAGATATATTAATGCAGTATGTGTTTGCACATAAATTTGCCTTGAATGTAGCATACAACTCAATGATTTATTTTGTTACTGGACCAGATAGTTGTAAATATATATGTTATTACAATTTTGTTGTTGTGTTTTTAGCTACTTAGTCTTGGAGTTTACGCTAACTGCGATAGCAGATAAACATGTTTGTGAGTATTATCATTTTAAATAGTTATGGTAACATACTTTCTAATGACATTGCTTGTAAATCAGTTAATTTATTTGACTGTAGAATTAGTTACATTTTTAAAATGCTTACACCAGAAAGAACCAAAGTGCCAGTAGTTTTACTGTAGGGAAAGCAAATATAAAACTGCATTAAAAATATTAATTTTGTTGTTTTAGAAATGAATGCTTGTTACTTAAATGTCTGGTAGCTCTGATAACATTCAATGAGAATGTTTTGCACTCACTGTATAATATCCACTTATTAATCACTCTTGGTTTCACACAAGAGCAATGCAAATAATTTTCATCTCGGTTCATTTAAGAAAAAAAGGATAAAATAGACCAGGTAAAAGCAGCATATGTAGCAATTAGTTGTCAATGACAATAAACAATTGAGCTCTTCAGAGTTGAGTAGACTTCATTCTGTTCAATGGAAGTGAATTGTGAAAAATAAGTAAAGTTTTACAGAAAAATATTAAAAAACATCATTGACAGATAAAATAAAAAATAAGGTATTGAGTGAAGTAAATGAGATATTAGTGTGATCAGTGAATAAACAAAGTGAATCATGCAGATAAGAAAAATTCAGTTGTTTTTGGTCATCTGAGAAGAAGAGGAGCATTAGAATACAATGTGATTGACAAAATTAATGGAAAAGAGGCGAATGACAGGAGTATATACTGGACAGTTTCACATCATGGGTTGTTTGTGAACTTGCTTATTAGGCTAGTGGTCGGGATCGGAGAGAGGGTTAGGCTAGTGGTCGGGATCGCGAGAGAGATTAGGCTAGTGATCAGTGCTCAGTTACACAGTTGTCATGACATTATTCTGACCATGTGGCTCTCAGGTCAACCCAGCCTCAATTGGGTACCAGAAAAGCACTGAGAAGTAAAGGTGGCCGGCATGATATTGACCACATCACCCATTGTGTGCCCATGATCATTGAAAAAACGGCCTACGCCTCATTACCCTATGTACATTGTGGTATAAAAGGGTTCGTGTACCCTTTTTTCACATCATGGCATGTAAGAATGTCATTAACAGAATTGGTTAACCACTTTATGTATAGGAAGTTGTAGCGGTTAATGATCACCTCCACCAGTTGGCATGATACTGAGAAACAGAGAACTATATATCAAATGCTGAATCGTTTCTTTTCAAAAATAACTTCAGTAGTCTTTAGTATTATCCTAGAATCTTTGATATCGTAGAAAAAATGTATGAACACTATATAGCAGCATCTTATTGTAGGTATAGGATTTGTCTCAGTAATATATTTTTTTTGTGGTATGTAAAATATTAAAGAACTTTTACAATAATTCTGTGATTTATCTGCTACTGTATTCTATGCAGGATCAATGGTTTTGAATAATTTATTGTAATCTGCAGTAATTTGCACTGTTATTTGATTATTTATTCCTATCTGTATTTTTTATATGGCAAAACACGTAATTACAAAGTACTGTAGTTTACAAATTACAAAAACAATGACAAAATACAGCAACGTTTGACCAACAAGGCCTTTATCAAGCAAGCGAACAAACAGGAGTGACAAATTAAAATGAAACACAAATGGACAACCAAATACAAACGTATCTAAGGAAAATCTGGAATAAAAGCGATATGAAATAAATGTAACATAAAAACACACATAAAAACTAGAAATAGAAAGGAAAAGAAACAATGAAACATCTAGTAAATATATAACTTGAATACATGCAACATATACCCATATAGATTACAAAGCAGGGGAAGAGAAAGTACTAAGAAGCATAAGAATGGAATATAACATGAATACATGCAACATATACCCATATAGATTACAAAGCATGGGAAGAGAAAGTACTAGAAGCATAAGAATGTAATACGTTGAGCCCGCGTGTGAAGAGTACCATACAAAGAAATCAACCGATTCTCCAGAGCAAATCGACTGCGATCATCCGAGGAACATGATCGGATGGCTGTGACCTGGACATCGTGAGCACCTAAATGGCCAGTGTCATTGAAATGGGTGGCTACAGGGTCACAGAGCATTGGCGTATGTCGCGTAAGTGTTGGGGCGAATCGGTCACTGAGCCTCTTGCCTGTCTCGCCGATATAAGCCTTGTTACACGGCTTACAGATAATGGCATAGATAAGATTACGGGACTCGCATGTGAACCCATCATCAATAAGAAACGTGCCTAAAGGAAAAGATACAGTACGCGTCTGTATCATATAAGCACACGTGTTGCAACGCTGACGACCACACTGGACAGTGCCAAAATGAGTCTGGATATTGGACTTAAGGCGACTGTGTACCAACATATCCTTAAGACTTCTGTCCCGTCTGTAAGACACCAAAGGATAGTTAGGGAAGACAGAACGGGTCTCAGGATCTGATCTAAGGAGAGACAGATGACGGAATAAAACATTTTTCACCAGGGAACTATGGGGGTGGTAAGTTAAGATAAGTTTTACTCTGTCAGAGTTAGTAGTCCTATGCTGACTGGTAAGGGCCTGCTGGCGAGTGATTTTCTGAACTCGATGCATAGCGAGACAAGCACCCTCTCCGGGTATAGCGCCTACGAAAGAAATCAAGCATCTGAGCTCTCTCAAGAAAATCATCGTCCTCACTACAAAGGCGACGAAGGCGTAAGAGCTGCGAGAATGGCAAAGAGTCACGACAAGCCCGGGGATGGGAAGAAGTATAGAGGAGAAAACTATGTGCATCAGTAGGCTTGTAATATACTGATGTATAGATAGTGGATAGGCGTAAGGTGATAGTAATGTCAAGAAAGTTGACACAAGTAGTGGAGATGTGAGAAGTAAAAGGAATAGAAGGGTTGAAAACATTAATGAAATTAATGAAGCGTGACAAATCGGCTTCAGGCATATCAGTGATGCCAATACAGTCATCAATGTATCTGTGATAGACAGACGGAAGGGGCCATCATATGTAGTCCATACTAGGTGTTCAAGATAGCCCATGAAAGACAAGCATAACTAGGTCCCATTTTAGTACCCATGGCAACCCCACTGATCTGCTCAAAGAATTGGTCATTAAACTGAAAGGAGTTAAGAGTGAGAACTAGTTCCACTTAAGAGAAGGAGGCAGAAGTTGACACAAGTGGATTAGTTCTCCTATTGAGAAAGAACTGGAGAGCTATAAGGCCGTCAGGATGAGGTATAGAAGTGTACAATGAGCACACATCAAGGAGGAAGAGCCGGTAGGTTCTCTCGGGTAGCAACTCAATGTTAGAAAAGACAGACAAAGCGTGGTTTGTATCCTTCAAAAATAACGGGAGTGTGGTGACTATGGGATTAAAGATGCTATCAAGGTCGGAGATGTGTTCCGTAGGGCAGGAGCAAGCAGAAAGCGATAGGCCTACCGGGATTGTGGAGTTTATGAATTTTGGGAGCCTACTGATGCACATAGTTTTCTCCTCTATACTTCTTCCCATCCCGGGCTTGTCGTGACTCTTTGCCATTCTCGCAGCTCTTACGCCTTCGTCGCCTTTGTAGTGAGGACGATGATTTTCTTGAGAGAGCTCCGAGATGTGATTTCTTTCGTAGGCGCCTATACCGGAGAGGGTGCTTGTCTCGGCTATGCATCGAGTTCAGAAAATCACTCGCCAGCAGGCCCTTACCAGTCAGCATAGGACTACTAACTCTGACAGAGTAAAACTTATCTTAACTTACCACCCCCATAGTTCCCTGGTGAAAAATGTTTTATTCCGTCATCTGTCTCTCCTTAGATCAGATCCTGAGACCCGTTCTGTCTTCCCCAACTATCCTTTGGTGTCTTACAGGCGGGACAGAAGTCTTAAGGATATGTTGGTACACAGTCGCCTTAAGTCCAATATCCAGACTCATTTTGGCACTGTCCAGTGTGGTCGTCGGCGTTGCAACACGTGTGCTTATGTGATACAGACGCGTACTGTATCTTTTCCTTTAGGCACGTTTCTTATGCGATGGTTCACATCGAGTCCCGTAATCTTATCTATGCTATTATCTGTAAGCGGTGTAACAAGGCTTATATCGGCGAGACAGGCAAGAGGCTCAGTGACCGATTAGCCCAACACTTACGCGACATACGCCAATGCTCTGTGACCCCTGTAGCCACCCATTTCAATGACACTGGCCATTTAGGTGCTCACGATGTCCAGGTCACAGCCATCCGATCATGTTCCTCGGATGATCGAGTCGATTTGCTCTGGAGAATCGGTTGATTTCTTTGTATGGTACCTTGCGACCACGCGAACTCAACGTATTACATTCTTATGCTTCTTAGTACTTTCTCTTCCCATGCTTTGTAATCTATATGGGTATATGTTGCATGTATTCATGTTATATTCCATTCTTATGCTTCTTAGTACTTTCTCTTCCCTGCTTTGTAATCTATATGGGTATATGTTGCATGTATTCAAGTTATATATTTACTAGATGTTTCATTGTTTCTTTTCCTTTCTATTTCTAGTTTTTATGTGTTTTTTGTGTTACATTTATTTCGTTATTCGTTTTTATTCCAATTTTCCTTAGATACGTTTGTATTGGTTGTCCATTTGTGTTTCATTTTAATTTGTCACTCCTGTTTGTTGTTTGCTTGATAAAGGCCTTGTTGGTCAAAGCGTTGCTGTATTTTGTCATTGTTTTGTAATTTGTAAAACTACAGTACTTTGTAATTACGTGTTTTGCCAATCAAATAGTTTTACTGCAGTTCCATATATATATACTGAATATTTTTATATGGGCATCTGTAGCTTAAGTGGTAGTGAGCTCGATCACAACTCAAGCATACCTGGTTTAAACTCAGCAGCATGCAGTTTGGGGCATATTCGTGCCCGGATGTTTAAAAAGGGAAAAATAGCCCCACCATTCAAAAGAAAGGCAATCTACTGCGATATGAGTTTAGAAAATCAATGATTCTTTTTACTGTGGTTGAATGCTAAGTCCTCCAGGATATGCTAAAATTTTTTCGTATTTTTAATGGATTCTGTTTCTTTATGTTTTTTCCTTTCATTTGTTGAAATATTGTCTATATATTCGTTATCTTTTGTAAAAAGCTTTTTTTAATTTTTAAGATGTCCTTTAGTTTCTATCTTTATGTTGTTTCCCCATGCTTCTTATTAAAATAAGTATTCCTTCATTCTATTTAAGATTTTTTTTCTTCAATTGTACTACATTGGGATTTCGATTCTCTTTTAAAAGGCAGCCGTCTGCCTCAGATTATCAACCCAAACGTTTTTTTGGGCTTGTGGGGCCCTTTTTTTCTTCTCAAGTCTGTACGGGGGGCAGTTCTGTGGGATTTTTTGGCCACCCTTGTGATGGTAGGTCTGATATTCTTACTACGTGGCTAAATCTCTGAGGCAGATTTGCACCGAGAATCCGTTATCCCATTCCTCACTGTGGGGGTTTTCCACCAGAACCCCCGGCTTGGTGATGAGGAATCATTTGTTTGGGTTACCCCTACGGAAAATGCATCCGATTTAAACCCAAACCTTTAATCACCTTTTACGACATCGTGGCAGGTAACAGTGGTTCTATTTTTTCACCCCAAATTTCCCCAACCCTCGGGATTTAAGAATATCATTATATGTGTTTGATGCTTATTCTGCATTCTTGCCCAAAAGACGGGACTGATCCCAAAACCCCATTGGGTCAAAACCATTTTTGAGAATATTCTATTTCTTTTCTCCTTGTTTGCAGGCACTGGGGGCAAAAAAAGTCATTCCCCACAACTTCGGGCCCGAGGGGGGGCCGGGGAAGCATGTAAAAAAAAGCTCCAGAGGGCTGGCCCTTGTAGGGTCACAACCCAACCCCAAAACCTTGGGTTTTGATCACTAAAACCAAAGGTGGTTAACAAGTGGTATATAACGTCAAAGAAAAAACTGTTTCTTATTATTCTTCTCTTTTGTTGTTGTTAGGAAAGCCCAGGGTTTTTTCATTGTCCTTTGGGAAAAAAAGGCAGCACAATGATTTCTGCCTCCTGTCTACTTGTCTAGCCAGATCTACGCTGATGTTGTGTGGGTTCTGAAGACCCAGAGGTCATTCTTTTCCCATGAACATTTTTTTACAAAGTCCTTTTGGGGAAATGAGACTACTGGTATCTTTGACTATAGTGGATTCAATGAGATTTTGAAGTGTATTGGTTGTGGGTGCTGGTCTTTGGTTTTCCAGGACAGCCACTAAATTCTCCATTCTTCCACAACTTTAGACAAGGCTTTAGCTCATTCTTTTCCAAATTTTGGTTCTCATTTAATTTTTACTAAATTGGTTTCTCTCTCCCTTTCCTATTCATCTTACCCATTGATTTTTATTTTCTTTTTGGCCCTTCTTAATTAAAAAATTAATTCTCTCTCTATATATATATATATATATATATATTTTCATTATTATACATTATTCCATAATTATGTTAAGACATTCAGCGATTCTGACTGAGATGGTATGATAGAACTGAAAACACGACCTGTGGATAAAACAGGACAGGAACTTGTTTTCCGGGCCGGAGGAGAAATGAGGGGCGGCCCCTTTTTTGGGAAAGTTTGCAAGTGTCACTGAAAAGCCGGGGAACCCTAAAGGAAAAAGTAAAACGAGGCCTAAACAGACCTGGACAGTCTTCTTGAGGAACTGCAGGGTTTTGGGACTGTTCGGAGGAAAAGAACAGCAGAGATCAGGAAATTTAAAAAAAGTTGGGGCCCCTAACCCCATGAGGGGGAATAAGGAATGATAAGAATCTGATATTTTGTCCAAACAATATGCAATTTTGTGATTGTTGGTTCTGTATTCTTCTGTCTTCCCCTCCTCTTTTTTTCCCTGCCCCAACTTTTTGAAAGACAACAATTACTATGTTATTTTTATTATAGTTTAGATCTATTTTCAATGCCAACTCTGTTCAATTAAGAAATTTGTTATATCTTTCGGGGCGTAAAAATTTTAATCCCGTACAAAAAGGTGTCTTTTCTTTATTTTATTTGCATTGTCCAAAGGGTTTCCAAAAATCTTTATTACCTGTATTATTTTCACGGGATTTTTCCCTTTAACGTTCAATTTTTTTTGGAAATTATTTTGTATTTGTTACAATGGTTATTTTTTTAAAAAGACTTTCATTTTCAATCTAATTTCCTTTTTAAAAAAAATTGGTGTTCATTATTTTTGCCTTTTAAAAATTTTTCTTTTTATCTTTTTTTCTAATGGGGGAAATGTTCCCTTTTAGTGCTTTTTATTCTAATAGGTAAGTGTTCTTTCAAAAAGCTTTAATTTAGGGGAAAACGCATGTGTAATTTTTTCTTACAGTGCTTTACATTAATTTTGTTTCAACAAAAACTTTCTTGTGAATGACATGCTTCAACAGGATGACATTAATATAATTTTGGGTTTTTAATTTTTATGAGGGAAATTTTGACATTTTGTTCTCCCATTCAATCAATTGTTTATGTCTTTTATTAAAAAAATTAAAACATAATTTTTTTAAAAAAATCCTGTAAAAGGGGAGCCTTTTCAGAAAAAGGGAAAAACTGGGTTATATCCAGTTACTTTTTTTTTAATTCAAAAGCAATAATTTAAACTTTTGTATGGCAGGAACTGGGAAAAGAACAAGCAACAGTAAATTGCTAAAACCCTGTCGTTTTACAGAATAATGCTGAAAATTTCATGGACAGGAAAAAAAAACAAATGATGAGGTTTTTTAAAGGGAGGACTGCACAATAGAAATCTTTTTATTTAATAGTAAAAAATTTTTTTTTAAAAAAATCAAAAGAAAAGATCAGGGGGCTTTCTGATGATTTTAACATTCTTGCTATAAGGTGAACTTTGTGGAAAACATTTCTGTTTAAAATTTTATTCCGAAAATATGTTTTCAATATTTGAATAAAATTTCATTTCATATTTTATCTTTGTATTTAGCAAATTTGTTGAAAATCACATCAATGTCTTTTAATACAATCGTCAGGGTTACCGGGGTCAAATTTTGGGGGGTAAAAAATAGAACCACTGTTACCTGCCACGATGTGTAAAAGACAAAAAGGGGGTTTGGGTGAAATTGGGTGCCCTGTCCTAAAGATGTAGAAAATCTATGCATTTAGGGGGCCCACCAAACTAATGTAATGTATAAGTTCTTGGCAAAAAATCAAACATATCCAAAACTGATTAAATTTTCATCAGGGAAAGAAGAAAAAGAACAAGAATACAAGTATAAAACATTCTTTTAAACCATGGAATAGGAAAAAAATGAATAAATAATTAGTACAAGAATTTTGGTTTTTAATAAAGATACAAAGAAAAAATTTTTTTGGTCTTAAAATATCAGGGAAAACTTGGAGACAATAGTCCCAAAAGGGATATATATCAGGCCAAGGGAAGATGGAACTTATGAATGCATCAGATGCAGGACATTGATAATAGGGTGCTTTTTGAAGAGTTAGGAGCAAAGTGTGATAAGGGGCATGCTAAATAAAATTCTGGGCCCCAAGGGGAAATAAGTCAGCAAACATGTAGATAAACAGTGTAGAATAAATGAATCAGTTTTTAAGTTTAAATTTTTTACACAGGAACAGTATACTTGAAAGAGAAAATATCATACTTAAATATTGATTTCAGCAGATAGAGCTCTTCTGCTTCGGGTCACTTTAAAATTGTTAAATTCCCAGAAAAATTCTCATAATAAACTCTAACTGCTGTTTGGCCCTCTTTATTTCCCTATAGTTGTGTATATGGGTTTTTTTGGGTCAGTATTCCTTTCTATAATGTCTTACATGGGACAGTTTTTTGAACATGATCGAAGTTTTTAACTTGTGCCACAAACAAAAAGCAGATAGATAACCTTCATGTGCTGTTTTGACTGTTATGCTCTGTCCGAAGTGAAATGATGATCTGCTCCCGATCAAAGTATGATAATCATCATTATATAAATTTCTATTTTCTTACATCCCCCTGGGTTTTGTGTCTTTAAGTATTGGGTATGCAGCACAGCAGTCAAAAAAAAAGGATGTCCCAAGAAATGAACTTTTTAGGAGATTATTTTAGAAATTTTTTGATTGCAATTTCTTTTTATAAATAACAGGAAAACCTTATACCTATATTTCATTGTATTCCATTTTTTAAAATTTGCATTTCTGAAGAACAAATATTATAAATATAAATAATTAAAATTTGATTCAATTTGTTTAAAATATTTTACATTTCCTTAATTTTAAATATTGAAAATTTGTTTTACAGTGTTTCTATCTCTATACATATGTTGAAATAAAATTTTATCATATCCTGCTATTGTTGAAATTTCTGTGAATTTTAGTATTCCTTATGTAATATCTTATGTGTTTGCATGATACGGAGAGCTGTGATAGTGTAGTGGTTAGTGCATTTGCTTTGTACTCCCAGGATCAATTCCAGTGACAGTGGGATTTTACTCCAGCTATACCGCACTCGGTCAACCCAACCGCAATAAAATACCATAAAAACACTGGGAAGTAAAGTCGGCTGACCTGATGTTGACTACATCACCCACTGTAAAGAACTCTTTTGCATACCATGTGGTATATTAGGGAATACAGTGTTAGGTCTGTATTTTTTCTTTTGACCAATAGCACATGATGGAAGAGGTGGTAAGCATCAAGCTGGACATCTTTACTTCCAAGTGTTTCTCTGGTCATATGAGGCTGGGTCTACATGAGAGCTGTTGTTATACAAGGAGATGCCCAGCGTGTTCAGAAGGCTGCACTGCGGGTAACAAACCTCTGTGAGTGGGTTCAATTCCGCAGGCTGGCAAAAAGCCACAGGATTCTCAGATTTATGGTGTTTGTGGCACCGAACCGAAGGGTTACGATGTCCATGGCACGAGCCGAAGAGCTGAAAGCTCAAGTGCTTCTGGATCAGCAGAAGAAAAAAAAATACAAGGAGATAGTTTTGAATCAGAGATCCCAGCCCACTGTGGCATACCAGGAAATGAGAAAGCAGACAGGCTGGCTAAAGAGGGAACAAAACTTACACAACACAAACACCCAGTGTCACTACCAGAAATCAAGACACATATCAAAAGAAAGTACAAAGAGGTATGAAGGCAACAAACCCACAGCAAACACCGAAGATCCCATCAAGACTAAACAGAAAGCAGCACACAACAATCTTTCGCCTAAGAACAGGTCACTGCAGACTCAACCACCACATGCACAGAATAAAGCCTGCCTAGACTGCACAGTGTGCATCCCAGTAGAAACACAGACCCCGGGAGCAATCTCAGTCACATCCATCATACATACACAAGAAATGAAACATGGCCTCATGAACAAAGTTCAGACAGACTAGCTATGGGGAACTCCAACCCCAACTGACATGCAGCTTCATAGAGGCAACCCATCTCATGGTTTAGATGAGCATAAAAACCAACCAAAGAATCAGAATCTTTTTCCCTTTGTTCTTTACAACCAATTTTAATCACTCTTGTGATATGATTTGATCTTGCCAAGAACGTGTATCGTTGCACTTTGGGTTTTGGTAGCCCCAAACGCATAGACTTCCCCGTTTAGGACATGTGCATCCGATTTAAGCAAACCTCCTTAGTCGCTTCTTACACATGCGTTGCAGGTAACAGTGGTTCTATTCTTTACACCCAAATTTGGGCCCCCGGTAACCACTCGCAGAATCAGAGATCACATATCGACAAAAATATAAACAGTTGTGAAGGCAACAAACTAAAGCAAACACCTACAAGATCCCATCAGCAGATGGAATAGAAAACAAGAATATTCCGTCTCAGAACAAAATACTGCAGGCTAATCCACCATGCACAGAATAAAGCCTGCTCGGGTTGTATTCCAGCCCGAAACATAGATTCTAGACACATCCTGCAGTCCTGTCCATCATACATACACCAACAAAACATGGCCAAACCCACCCCAAATGACGAAGCTTCATAGGGGCAACCCATCTCATAAGTTTATCCTGAAAAAAATGAAACCAATCGAAAGAAGAACTAGAGACCACATGTCTGCAAAGCAAGTGCACTAACCTCTATGTTACGGTGATTCCCTACCATTGTTTAATGACATGCAAGACAATGCAAACAAAGCTACAGAACTAGAATAATTTATGACATACTTAAGGAACACTGGACAGAACAAAGACTAGACATTAAAATAGTTATGGAAGATGAAATGCAAAGGTAAGAACAAACGGCAACAGTTATTAGTTGATTATGTGAAAGAATGGAATTAAACAGAAAAAAAAATAGTGAGATCATTGTAACTTGTGATTGAACTGACCGTAATTGGAGAAACTATTTTCCCCATAGACATTTCTATAAGGTTATTACTGTTCACCAGATAGACATAAGGAAAATGCCTGTCTGCCCAGCGTGTTCGTAGTGCGTTGGACTACGGGTGACTATCCTCTATCAGAAAAAGCCACAGATTCCCAGATTTAGGGTGTTCGTGGCACCGAACCGCGGGTTACGGAGTCAATCGCATCTGAGCAAAGAGCTGAAAAGCCAAGTGCTTTCTGGATCGGAAAAAAAACATAAGGAAAATATATTTGATAATTTCACAATAGATAGGACATGGAGGTTGGTTTGTGTTGTTCGTATCAACCAAGTTAACCACTTTTTTGTGATGTGTGTGGTTTGTGCAGAGAATGTATGTTGCACTTCCTCCTCTATAGCAAGTAAGATAGTACATATGAATTTTTTCAAAGGAATGCATATTTTTCCCAGCAGGACACATATTTGTACAGATAAGGTAACTGAAAGATTTTTCAAACAGAAAACTCTACTTAAAGTATCACATCTGAGTTATACTTAGCGGGTATCAGATCCGATTGATCATAGGAATCCTTCAGAGCTGACTCACGCCAATATAGATAAGTAATTAGTTAGCATCATCATCATTGCTTTCCCGACAGGTCTATGGTACTCAGATCTACTCTCAACAAATCCATCAGTGTAAAGTGACTCATTACTCCTGTTCTGTGTTGTTTAAACAAATGTCATGTACCCTTAGCAAAGTGTTCATGTCTGGAAGCTCATGGTTTCACTCCCATCTCCTTCACTCTGGATAAGGATGCGGAACTCCCAAGTAAAAAGTTTTAAAAAATCAACTATTCAAACTGTTCTCTTATGGCATCTGACCTTTGTTCACTGCGATTTTTCCTCGATCACTACTGTATGACCTAGAAAATCTGCTCATTTGTTGCCCCTTATGACCCAGCATGAAAATATGTACCATCAGCATGCAACTTTCTACGTCTGTTGGGGAGAATGAGCACCTATAGGTTTGCCCGAGTAGTGTGACATCAGCCAGTAACCAAAACAATACTGAGCAGCAGTGTGATTGCAAATAGAAATATGTAGTTTCTGTAATTTCATAACGAAAACCAAAAAAGAAAAAGAAATCAATTTTGTTGATTGAAAAAATATGTATTTTTATGAAAAGGTGAAAGATTTATCAAAATCTGATAACTTGATCTTTTATTTGTCTATGTTATCAGTGATTTCTAGCCATTTTCATTATTCAACATCTACTCAATCTGTGCATTTCCTTTACATTTCTCATTCTTTCAGCACTATGATTTTATGAACTTCTGTAAAACGTAGAATGCAAGATATTATCCACAATCATAAGAACAAAATTTATTAATGCAAATATTTAAAGTTATGTTCCATGAAAATTTAGGACAAACGCTTACTAAAATCTTTTTCACAAATTTTTCCCAAAAAGACATCAACATACTTTTTTTCAAAAACAAACATGAAAAAACATCTAAATGTCATAAAAATTGTTTTTAATATAATGGTCACCAACAGTAAAGCTGATATTATAACAGTAAGTATGACGGGTTTCAAATGTTACAAACAGAAGACATATGGGTCTAGAATTTTAGTCCGATTAGCATTGATGTGTCGGAAGTAGACATGTTCATGGGATGATGATAATTGCAACCAGGCGAAAAGTCCAGTCTGAAAACCGCTTGTGCTGGTCAACGTATGCCTGTAATGCGAAAGGGGACACACAGAAATGGCAGTGTTTGAGTGATATTATAAGTCATGAGAGCAATAATGTCATTTTCTGTGGTGATTTCAACGTAAAGGGTAGATCATGGGGCAACATTTCTAATACACAGGGAGAAGATCTAACTAGCACTTGAGCCCACGGAATTGTTGTGCATCAATACCAGCGGTGTCACTAGAATTGCGAGTCGCCCAGGAGATGAGGATAGTGTTATTGATTTGGCACTTGTATCCTCTACACTCACTGCTGTGTGCAGATGGGGGATTTTAGGGTCCCATGGCAGTGACCACCGTCTCGCATCATACTGGTGAACAAAGGAGATCAAACAACATAGGCCAGTAACGCACTCTTTCCAGTAGACACCACAGGGCAAGACGTTTCGGTAGAATAAGGTGTGCCCAAACGAGGCAAGACACCAACAGTAGTCTTTGGGGGAAACAGCTACCATGGTGGGATGACGAGGTGGAGAAGGTGGATAGACAAGCGGTGTGTGTTAGGAGGTGGCAAACTGCCAGGAAAATGGAACTACCCATCCTGCTGACATCTTGCAGTTGAAACAAGAAATGAATAATAAAACAGGGTGTTTCAAAGCATTGAAGGATGGAAAAGTGAGAAGTGGGCTGAGTTCTGTCAACGAGGGCAATGACAAATCGTTGAATCTGTTCTGGCGATTGCACAGAAGTATGAATGGTAGTAAGAATCGTGTGTTATTGACTTCCAGAGCTTGGATCTTACATGGCAGAGGACAGATGAAAACAAGGGTAGGGCTCTGTTTGCGCACTATTTAGAGCAGAGTGACCAGAAAGACATTGTAGGACGAAACACTGCAAGACAATCCATTGCAGCTAAATGTAAGAACCAGGAATTAGATGTAGATGATTTGGTGACGGTGGAGGAAATCAGGATGCTGACGGAGAAAAAACAGTGCACCTGGTCCAGATGGCATACGATATGGTGACATGACGGGTTGTCTGATGGGAGTGGAAGAACTGGCTGCATCTACAACAAAAGCATTACGACTGCAATAATCAAAAGAAGGTTGCACAGCTACCTGGACTTTTGCCTAAGCCCGGGAAAGACCACACAAAAAATTTAGGGCTATCGGGTAATCACCATGCAGAATACAATAGGGCAAGTTTGGGGAAAATAATTGCCAGAAAAATATCCTGCCAACTAAAAGGTTAGCTCCCTTTCCCCCCACCCTTGGGGGTACCGCCATATAGAGACATGGCGAACGCAGCGGTGTTCGCCACGATGTCTATGAGGGGTTTTTACTGGGGATTGAGACATGTGCTGCTGCATTTACCTTGAAGATGCCATAATAGAGGTGCCGGCATTTTAATGGTCAGCTGACTGAACTCAATATCAGCCCATTCCTCCTCAATTGATCTTTGCGCCCCCTTTTCCCCAAAGATAGTGTTTAAATGTGGAGTTAAGGCATCACAATAACAATCCACCCTGGCTTATCACAGGGTCAACATTATCTCCGGGGTTGTCAATGCCCCATACTTTAGCATCACAAAAGAGCAGATCACGGGTAGAGGAAGGACAATGTCATATGCAGATGATTTTGGGGTATCGTCAGGGCAATGAAGAGAACAGTTGTGGAGGAACTTCAGTCAGAACTCGACCGCATAGGTAGATGGTGCGTTGAAGAGGAGCATTGGGCAACCCACAAAAAGCGGTGACATGGTTCTCTTTTTAAAAAACCAATCGCAACACCCAACACCATCTGTGGTTTTGTGTTCAGAGGTAGGAGCGATCTCAGTCTATGAAATACCTGGTTCATTTGTCGTAGTCTAGCTTTACGGAACACATAGCTCATGTGATAATGAAGGCGAGGAAGGTTTGCTGGGGGATGAGGGTAATGGCTGCGGGGGATTGTGAACAGGCCATCTTGTATTTTATACCAGGGTCTGGTCCTTCTGTGCTTGAGTATGCGCTGGCGATCCTGACTCTCAGTCATAGTCAGATAGGGAAAGATGGGAAAAAATACAAACGAGGCGATGCGCATTATACTTGGTTGCATCAAAGACACGCGCAGGGCGATGGCTATCTCCTTGACTATCCATATGGAGTATAGAATACTGATGAGCCGGGACAAACATACCTTCGATCAATGCTGACACACAACATCCCTGCACTTGGGAAAAAAAGAGACAAAAAAGGGAAAAAGGGTTTAAAAAAAAAATCTTGGATGTAAACAGGACTGTATTGAACAGGTGTGACACTTGAAGCATTGATCCCGGGGAAGAATGGATACCAGTGCCAAGAGCATTCGCTACATCCTTTTCTGTATGCATCAAACTTGATAAAGAATGCAGGTAACACAACCCACTTGTTGTGGAGGCAGAGGTTCATGATTAATTTCTGAGAACATCTGAGCATGATGTAACACTTAACGGATGGGTTTGTGATTCACATGCGGGCTGGGGCTTTCACTGCTCAGGTCGGGGGTGATGTTTTGAGGGGAAAACAGTGGTGGTTTGCCGTGACTCAAGCAGTCCCCACTATGGAAATCATGGCTGTTACGGCGAGGATTTGGCTAGAATCACAGACTTTATCCATGATGTTTCTCAGTGACCAATGAGTATGCCAGGAAGATTGAAACAGGATGGCAGAGACATTGGATAGAATCGCTGGGAGGTCTGCTAAAGATCAGTTTTATTTTTGTACCAGGGCAGGTAAGGGGGAATGAACGTGGGATAGGCTTTGCAGGGATGGCGCTGTCCAAAGCGGAGAGCAATGGACCAGGCTGATATTATAAATTTTAAGGGAGAGGCGTGTACATGATTCACGTAAAGCGGTGCATCCACAACACTAACCAGACTGCAAGAACTCAAAGTTAGGTGTAGTGTAGCTCGACAAGAACCTATGCTCAGACAAGAAAATTGTAAACCACAAAGAACCGTGTCTAGTCACACGTGATGGACATACTGAGGGAGAGATCGGAGCACTATGGGCTAATTTGTTCGACGTGCAGTGATGGTGATCCACGACTAAACTAAAATAAAGCTGATATTACTCGCGTAGTGACTAGGTCAACGGAAATTTAGCTTGAGGGCCCGCTACATGTACAAAAATTCTTTTCTTTTGGGTTAAATTACAAGTACCTCTGTAGTCGGGAGTAAGTCTTGCCGAATGGTGAGGACACTGATGATAAGGAAACCAATCCTTCAGCAACAAGTAAAGTGCCATATTAGGCGCTCTGACTATGCCTGAATTCATAGCAAAGTATGTAAAATAAAATAGAGGGAAAACAAAAAAAAATATTTAAATATCCTTAACAAGTTGTCTTTGTCTGCCTTGTGAGCATTTACTTTTCTTGAGCTCACAATAGAGAAGTCTTTTGGGTAGCCAATGATTTGGCATGTGAACTACATCTCCAGCAGATCTGAAACTGCAACAGAGTGGTTTAGATGCTGGGTAAGCCAGCTCTTTCAAAACCAAGCATCAGGGTTTATTGTACATACCTCAAAGTTTTTCTTTTGTAATGTGACAAATGTAGCAAACAATGGAATTATAAAGCAAATTACCTTTCAGATTGTTAAATCAGTGTTTTGAATCCATGTTAAAAAGAAAATAATATATTATTATTAAAATTATAGATAAACAAAAGACATGATGATGATGTGTAAAATCATTAAATACAAAATCACATCATTGAAAATCTTGCAACATCAACAAAAAATAATACAGTTCATGATAACATGTTCAGAAATGTGACAATAAAAATGTACAAGATGGAAAATATTACATGAAACATAATTATAACTAGTCATCATTCAAAATTTTTTTTCAATGTCACCTGGTAGATCTTCATTTGGGTCTGCTGAACTCTGTAGCCCAGCAACAATTCTAGGAATCACCTGAAAAATTCACTCATAGTCCGATTAGAATCTACAACCTTCAGAATACAAGGCAATTAGTATACCCCTTTGACTCCACACAAGTTTACTGCAAGGTTGCTATATCCACACCTTTGTCAAAACACCGATTTTCAGCACTGCATTTTTGGGAACAGTACAGTTTTGGTGTATTCTAAGATGGTATGGAATTCAGCATGTTTGACAAACATTATGAAAATTACACAACTATTGCAGTATTGAAACTTGGTAGTCGGTTTGAAGTCAAACAGGTGTGTCACAATGATGTGTCCTACTATTCAACATTGCCAAAAATTGATAAAAAAAACTGAAACAAAGCAATAGGTATCAGATGGACTCTCACATCCACCTGGAAGACCTAGATTTTGCTGATAACATCGCACTTTTATCTCACACACATAAAGATATCTAGAAAAAACCTGCAACCTTAACCAGTAAAGTCAGATGGTCTATCTATTGTCTATTCCCAGGTGGAAGATGTAGTTGGCTGTCCACTCTTGCTGTTAAGAGTAGGGATGGGAGCTTTAATTTGCGTTCTAGGGTCAGATGAGTCGCCTTTGTTGTGTTATATCCGTGTTTATGTAGTGTGATCTTGATATTATCTATCCATCTTTTTCTTGGTCTTCCTTAGCTCTAGTACCCGATCTCTTTTATTGTATGCTGTTATTGGTGGTTGGTTGTATTTCATTCTCATTAAATGTCCAAACCACTGCATTTGTTGTCTTTCGATATATTCAGTGCATGAAGTTATGCCCATTCTGCTTCTAATGTCCTCATTTCGTAGTCTGTCTTTCCTGGTGACTCCCACTGCCTTCCTCAAGCATTTCATTTCACACGAGGTGAGCTTTCTGTGGTATATTGCTGTAAGAGACCAGTTTGGCACTGGTAACAAAGTGTTGGTAGGAAAGAATTAATTTAGCAATATTACGCACTGCCGGCTTGCCAGGCCCATCACAGTGGGGTGTTAGTCACTGAATTTATGACGTTTCAGGATATTTACTAACCTATACTATTCCAAATATTACACATTCTACTGTATGTTTCACAATAATCCTTTATAATGAAAAATTCACATCTGTTATATCCAAAGTTGAAATATGGTTGTTGGACTAAATATTAAATCAGAAGAAAAAAACCAGAATAAATTTATCAGAACATGGCCATCCCCAGAATCTGTCATAGAAGATAAAATCCTTGAACTGATTAGATACTGAATTCTTCTTCTTCTTCTTCGCGATCGTACTTTACGACCAATTTTAATCACTGTGATATGTGTGATCTTTGCCAAGAACGTGTATATGTTGCACATTGGTTTGGTAGGCCCCTAAACGCATAGACTTCTACACGTTTAGGACACATGCATCCGATTTAAACTCCTTAATTGCCTCTTACGACATGCGTGGCAGGTAAGTGGTTCTATTCTTTACACCCCAAATTTGGGCCCGGTAACCACTGGGCGATACTGAATTGAAAGGGTCTCTGTGGCGTAGTGGCATGCTACTTATATGGAGAGAGACTGAGCTATATGGGGTAAACCCGGGCAATGAAGTCAATCCTTTGGCTTTAGACCACTTTAAGTACGTTTGTTAACTTATACTAATCAGTATATCATCACCAGGTTAAACAGTCGTCTAATCATTCTTTACTGTGCCCTAATCTCTGTGCAATCTCTTTAAGTTAGTGTAAGACTAAACCCTGATCTCTAAAAGCCTGAACCCTGAAGTATGTGCAATGAAGGTATTAGTTGGACATTCATTCCTTCATATCACTGCCAAGGATTTTCCTTTCCAATATTTTACTTTTTTTTCTACACAACAACAATGCAACAAATCCAACTTGGCAATATAATCTCTAATAATAAGGTACCCAGTTGCTTTTATCTGCAGGTTTAAGCTCTCCAGTAACCAACAACACAACATCAATAATCCACCATATTCCAACTCCTCCAAGGGTTAAAAGTTTACCAACTGCTGTGCCTGTAAAAATAACATGGAGAGGATAGCAATAAAGTATTAAAATTATACTAATCTTTAGTTAGAAAATCACAATAAATCATTTCAAATAACCTTCTTAAATTAAGGTACTCAATTTAGTATTATATTATGCTTACAGTCCTCTTGTACCATTATATGTTACAAAGGGCATACAAGAAATTTATTCATTACTTTTTTGACAACTCACTCAATCTCTTCTATGGTATCGAGTCCTATATTTTTCTCCTCTTTCAGTAAAGTTAGTTTCAGGGATTCTCTAGGGCAGCGGTTCTCTAACTTTGCATTACCGCTGACCCCCTTTTAAATACATTTTGCTGCTGCAGACCCCCAAAATTTTTTATATATCTTCTTCTTCTTTGCGTTCGTCTTTACACCAATTTTAATCACTCTTTGTGATATGTTTGATCTTTGTCAAAACGTGTATACGTTGCACATTGGTTTGGTAGGCCCCTAAACGTGTAGACTTCTACACGTTTAGGACATGTGCATCTGATTTCAGCCACACCTCCTTAGTTGCCTCTTACGACATGCATGGCAGGTAACAGTGGCTCTATTCCTTTTACACTCCAAATTTGGTCCCTGGAACCACTCAGGTGCTTTCTATATTGAAAATGGACAGGAATGAATTATCTGTATTTTACAATAGTAAACAATGTCTACAATTTAACATTTTAATAAACAGGAAGAGGTTTCTTTTTGCTTGAACAAGTAGTTCCATTATTAGCATCATCAGTACATTTGCGTTTCAATTTCAGCCAGCGATCCCTTCCTGAAGCTCAGCCAAAATGTATTGTAGCAAAATCCAATGCACGCCACTGTTATTTATCCTATCTTTCCCAAGATCATTTCAGCCAGTTATTTACTTCTTCTTTTTCTTCCGCTCCATATCGACCATTTGCCAATCACTCTGTACGATTTGTATGTGATCTGAGCCTAAGAACGATTGTATGTTGTGCACGTTATGCGCCTATAAGTAGGCCAGCACATCCGATTTCTGCACTGCTTTTTATTTACTAGGTAGCATCCTAGGGCTCTTCATCAGTGCCTTTTGACATGCATTGTAGTTGCAGTGGTACTATTCTTGCTTCATTCGAGCCCCGCACCACATGGGTAGAATTCACTTAAATTTCATTCTTCTAGAATGGAGTTATTATTACACCACACCAACAGTCAAGCTGGCTCCAATTTCTCAGACTGCGGAAACTTCACATGATCTTTCACTTTGTCCTGTCAGACATTTGACTTCAACTGGTCTGGTCCGGTCCTTTGATTTCGAGCGAATTAGTTTAGCACTGTTTTTATACATGTTTTAAAATTGTATTTCTGTTTGAAATGTCAAAGATCATAATATTTCTTCAAGTGCTTGAGGACCCCTGAGAGTACTCCGTGGGTTGAGACCAAGTTTGAGAAATGCTGCTCTAGGGCATCCTTTCTTTCTTTAACCCTATGTCTCCCACTTTAATGCCTGATTTGTGATTACTAAATCTTCATGTTTTTGGTGGAGCATAGGTTAGCAGCTTTTTCTGACTCCACCTAATCCATCATTGCTTTCTCAGGAATGTCTCATAATTATTTATGAATAAATTAACATTTTTTAAAAACAGTTTTTATGTCAGAAGGTGAAGCTCTTTTTTTCCAAGTCAAAATTGTGTGTTAAAAAATCATTTGTTGAATTTGTTGCAGATCTTATCACAGTTTCATTATCAAGGTGCGTATCCTTTATAGGACATTGCTCTCTTTGCAGCACATCTGAAATTCACTCTGTCTCTAGCCAGTTCACCCACTTGGTCGATGGTCATATTCATCATCATCATCAGGTGCCGTCTCCACATCGAAGGTTGGCTGCAATGAATCTCCAGCATCCTCTGTCTTTCGCCTTGGCGTTGCACACTGCCAGACTGTAACCTGACTATTTCTTAAAGTTTCCCTCCCATTTAACTCTCGGTCTTCCTCTTGCTTTCCCTCAACTTTCTCCTCTAGTAAATGTTTTATCATGGTGTCATGTCTTTTATGTGCCCAAAATACTTTACTTGTCTGAATTTTATTTCTCATAACAATTGTTTCTTCATGCCTAGTTTTCCTAAAACCTGTTTATTCATGGTTTCTTTAATATGTAGTAGCCATCTTCTTCATGGTCTGCCTCTGCATCCTGGGACCCTGCCTTCTAGTATTGTTCTTTCCATGCCATCGTGACGCTTGATGTGACAAAGTATGTAATTTTTCTGTATAGTATAATGTTTATCAGCAAATTCTCTTTAACAGTTAGTTCTTTCAGGACATCAGTGTTCTTTCTTTTTCTGTCCATGGTATTCGTAGGATCTTTCTGTAGCATTTAGTTTCGAAGGACTGGATTTTCGTTCTTAATTTTTGTGTAATAGTCCATGATTCACAACCATAAGTAGCCACTGGGAAAATGCATGCTCTCAATATTTTTAATTTTAATATTTTGCTGGTGCTTTGCCACATGTTCTTCATTGTGTTAAACTTCTTGATTGCTATTGCCAATCTTCTTGAGATCTCTTTGGAGCAGTCACCGTTATTGTTAATTATTGAGCCCAGATATTCGTAGCTCTCTAACATTGGAGTTGTTCATTGTTTATTTGGATGTTAGGTGAGCCTTTTGCTTTGTCAGTTGACACGATTTTTGTTTTTTTGTGTATTCAAATATAGATGTTGGTCTTCACTATGTTTCTTGGTCATCATGATTAGGTTTTCCAAACCTTCTTTGCTGGTGGATAATAATACTGTATCGTCTGCATATCTAAGCTCTGGTATGCATTTGCCGCCTATAGTGAGAGGGTCGTAATTCACATAGTTGGCATCGTCTTTTACATTCTTCATGATGTTCTCCGCATATATGTTGAATAAGTATGGGGACAAAAATACATCCCTGTCGTACCCCCTTTTGAATCTCGAACCATTTTGCTATTTCACCTCCTATTTTAATGGTTGCCTGTTGTTCGAGGTGTAGAGATTCTATTAGTTGTATTATGTGTGTTGGAAAGTGCATGTCTTTCATGATTTCCACATTTTCTGGTGTTGTATATGGTTGAAAGCCTTGCTATAGTCTATGAAACATGCATGCATTTCTCAATAATGAGTCTCATGCTACATATATGGTATGTGTGCTCTGTATCACAGTTTATGAAACTAAAATTGAAAACAACTATGTCTACCCGTGAAGCTGGAAATGACGAATGACTTTAGGTTAAATTAATAAAGGTGAACTGGAATATAAATTTACTACAACTGTTTAACAGTACAAAATGCTCTGTAGTGTAATGCCTGCAAAAAGGAGTTGAACACAATCGCTCCATAGTGTGGCATTTGGACCTCTAAGAGTTAATCATTATAATTTTATTATGGGTGATAATTTAGAGTTTGACATTCACCTGTGTGGCCTAGGCAGAATCTATCCATTCCAAGAAAGCCCAGTAAAACTGAATAGATCAACGTCGTAACAAAATAATGGCCATTGTACCTTGAATGTAAATAAGAAAATCATTAGCTAGTGTTCATATTTTAAGTGTATATAAATCTATATCCTCTTAATCTACCATTTTACACATAATGTTTCCAAAAGATTTCTACTGTTGCTGAACTGCCCCTTTCTACCAATAGTTCTCTAAGTCAGGCCACAATCTTTCTGATTTAAAGTTCTAATATTCCAACATCTGATAACAAATGTGGATTTGGGTGAAAGAATGTTATTCAACTGGATGGAGACTTCCTTTCAGTTTTGATCTCTCTCCTTAATGAAACTAGCTGCTTGATTGGTCCCTCTGAAAATGCTGAAGAAGAAGAAGCCCCTTGCCAAGTGCTCAACCTGGAGGACCAGGAAGTCACATTTAGCTTGTCCTTTACCCTTCAAACTGTCTGGCATGGGTGCTCTTACCAAGCGCAAAGTTCCTGTCCGCATAGCTTTCCAGATCATGGATGCATGCAAGCTCCCCCACTACAAGATAGTGACCTCATAGAAAACACATATTCAAATTAAGGTCAACTACTTTTTTTCTGCTGACTCATCAAAACACTGTTATTGAATATCATGGATTCATTTAATTTGTGCATTTATTATTGTGTCTACCGCTTGATATGTTTTGTTTTTTTAAATTGGGGAACATTGACTTTTTAAATGATGAAATCAGAAAAAGATTGGATGTAAAACAGGTCGTGCAATTCATAAAAGAACAAAAGATTAAATGGTTTGGACACCTGACAAGAATGCCCTGGTATCGACTACCACAGAGAGCCGCACTGAAAAATACGAGTACAGAGCAAGACCACACAAATGATGGAGAGAGGGCATCAAGAACAGCCTTAAGAAAATGAATAGCAGCAAACAAAGTGACTTAGAACAAGCACACACAATCATTACTTTAAATATTAATTTAAGTGATTTATCCAACAGATGGTTAACAAGAAACCATCTTTTATGTTCTTCCGTATCCATCTTCAATTCCCAGTTGATCGATGCTGGTCTTATTGCTATGAACACCTGCATGTCCAGTACAGTAGATCCAAGTAGGTCTCTGGAGGTTATGAACCTTGATAAATGACATCTACTCATATCACAACCTGCGCAACCCATTTGTATATACATCATCATCATTTGTGCTATATGCTATTTATTGCGAATTCAGTTTTCACACTGCCACAATCTCTTCCAAGAGTAATGGTAACATTGTGGAAGTTGGTCATGCTACCATCTATTGGGATCCACTCTTCCCCTTTTGGTAGAGCTGCAGTCACCTAGCCAATTGTTTTCTCTGTTACTGTACTTAGTAAGACTGTCATACTTTTTTCCCCATTAAAACACTGGCATGCACATTTGTTTATGATATCTATAAACATATCAAGCATGAAAAATAATGAGATAGAAAACCTTACATTAATGAAGACATTTCTGATACAGTTATGAAAGAAATATAAACATACGTTATACAAGGGAATCCATCTCTGAGAAAAGTCCTGTTGCCATAGCACTCAATGCCAGGTAGTACAGTACACCACACACTAGTCTTTTGAACATCTTCATATTTCTCTCCGCCCCACTAAAATAGAAATGTTGAATAAAAGTATGTACAACATATCATAATGAGAGATACATCATCATCCATTAGCTTGTCCAGAGCAGAACTTTGCCACCATAATAGTTCTTTAAATTTGTTCTCTATTATATGCCATACATCCTGCCTCTGTGGTTGTCTTAATCAAATCATCTATCATGTCTTGTATCCATGTGGATAAAATCTAAAAAGATCAAAGTGTATTGCTCACTTGATCGTGGTCAAAGGGTGGGAGTCTTCATAGAGCCAATAGGCAACTTTCTACATTTAAACAAATTCCTAGCAGCTCTCATTCGAAAGAATGATGATGCTCTGAGTTTTACACGTCAACTTAACTACGTCCTCGTTGTGGCACTTCCAGGTAGGGTTCAAATAAAAAAACAATTGCTTGCTGGTTATCCTCACTTCTCATATGTTCTCTCAGGTGACTGTTCTAGCTATTGGGGTCGTTGCTTCCAAATTCCTGTAGTCTCAGCTTACATGCTACCATGAACACAGTGCTCTGAAACTTTTTAGCCATGACAGTTATTGTGTCAGAGACTCAGTTCATACTTTGAAAGATCCATACTGAATGACTACAGCATAAGTGGGTGTTGTCTATCAAACCATAAGGATTTTACTACGATAACTGTCCTATACAAGCAACAATTTACGGTAATAGAAGACTTCAAAATGTGTCAATATTTGGTACATTGTGATGGACACACTAAAGTTACTTAATGATCATTGATTGGATTGTGGCTATGCGATAAAAGAAGCAGCTATGCAAAGGCTGCAGACGCTTGAATCAAAAGGGCATGTATTGAGTCAGCCCTTAATAATAATGATGTTAGTCGCAATCAAATATGATTATAACCACATAGTTTCTTCATCCCACAAAATAAATCAGAAACTGACAGAGGTGACTTGTCAGTCCATGCAATGTCTTGAATGTCTATACTAACCTAGACTCTAATTTTCTGTGATTTGTTATTTATTTGATTTAGTACCTTTCTCATGTGCAATATATTTTAAATATAAATTTGTAAATTATAGTAATGTGATAAAAACTCTATTACTCGTGTCTCAATGGTTTAGAACTCTGAATAGATTGCCAGCCCTCTATGGTTACGGGTCCAAATTTATATGATGAACATCTGTTACCTGCCACGCATGGTAAACATTCTAGGAGATTGGCTGATCGATGACATGTCTAAACATTACAAGTCTATGTTTAGGTACCAGATCAAATTCATACAATGGTATATATGTTCTTGATAAGATCAAACATATCACAAAGATGATAATCGGCAAGAACACAGAAAGAAGAAGATATGCACAGACATTAAAAATACTTGTGCATCCCTATCCTGTTATTCTTGTAATGCCTTTCAGATCTTCAAGGTCACTACAATTAAAACTCCAAAGGCCTGCAAGAGATTCATATCTACATTCTTATGACATCAGCTTGATAATAGAAGTTGAATACAGCAATGATGACTACAAATTCAGACTCTTGTTCTGTGTTCCTTTAATAACTTTTGCCTCCTTGGACTAGTATTGTTTGACCAAGAATAATCTGAGTTCCAGTTTACAGCATTAGCTAAACAACTGCAATCATTTGCACCTTTTATCTCAACACATCATATTTTGGCAGCGAATGATATTTGAGTTAAGCTCCCTAGCTCGTGACAATCAATGTTTTTGCTGAGACCTGTCTTGTGTTCGTTCTAAGGTGACCACTTTTCACCACTCCTTGTAACTTGTGTATGATCGAAGCCAAAGGCATGAACAGGCTGTGTCATTGTTATATCGTGGTGAGAACGTTTCTGCTAAGTAACATGCTCTTCAGTTTTTCGACAGGCATCATTTGTGTCAACCCAAAGAATTATGAGCTCTCTGTATTGATATTCTGTGAGGAGTATGAAAATGGTTGACACAGAGTAGATGTGCTTAGATCAAAACCACTGAGAAATCCAGTAAATTTTCCTTCTGTACTGTTTTCAAGGCAAAGATGAGATATATGCTTGGCATTCTGTCACTACGCTCCTGTCATGCAATCGCCCAAACCAAAGCATATATGCGGTTACTCGGATAAGAGACATCCACTGCACAAGAAAACAAATGATTTTAAGAGCACAAGAATCAAGTGTGGCATGTCATGGATGGCCCAGGCTGAGAGAACAATTAGCCAGATGACCATAGTTGCAACTCTATCAAAAGAAGAAGAACGGATCCAAATAGATAGTAGCATGGTCAACTACTGCAATGTTATCATTATTCTTGGAAGGGAATGCAGAGATTCGGGCAAGATGAAGACTGAACTCGCAATTAAGCAGTTGATAAAAGGTAATGCAAGTGATGGTGATGTTGTTTATACCAATGGGTATGTGCTGTTGTTTATACCAATGGGTATGTGCATGGCACTGAGAAGTGGTGCTGGGTTTTCTTGGTTAGCACGCAAGGTAGGGTTGTTGCTGAGCAAAGTGTAGCATACAGGACTACTGCTTCCAGTATGAGGATGGAGGTTGAGGCCATTTAGTCGGGTCATTGTTATTTTGGACTCTGAGTCAATGCTTTGGAAGATGCAGAATGGCAGGCTACAGCATGAGTGGATGTCATCCATATAGATTTCCAGCCTTCAGAGACTCACGTAGATCTACTGTCCTGGGCATGCGGGTGTTTGCAGCAACGAAAGAGCAGACAGGCTAAATTCAAAAGCATTGAATGTCTGGGAGTTTACGATAGATAAGGGAGATATTCTTCCATCTCTTGACGACCTACTGTTGGATGAGGATACTAAAATTGATGTTGAATCAATCCAGCGATTTAACTAATTTAAGGAGTTTGGAATTACAAGTTGTACAAGTCGAGCTGGATGCTTGAGGGGCAAAGAGAGGAGTGTGTTTAACCAGCAAGTCACATACATGAGTCATCAGTATCCTTCGACATCTGATGGGGAGACTGAGCATCTTTGGGTCTGTAGTCTGTCTTCAGAGAGAGTGTTCAACACTGTGCTGTCTGTTCTTCACTTAAGTAACCAATAACCAGGACCAGTGGTGTAGTGTGCTATTTTAAAACCGGTGTTGAATCAATTATTTATAACTCGTAGTTGATTTATAATATGGTTCGAAGATCACAATACAATAGCAATTCAATGAATGCTTGATTGGTACTGGTTTATATTATTTTATTATAGTTAATAATTTATTTCTCAAATACAAAAAGTAAATTTAGAAGTTTCATTTTTGTCAGTATTATTTACTATTAGTATTATTAAACTTTAAAGTCACTTACAGAAACGAACAAGTTACAAGAGCATTTTTAGGATCGTATGTGTAACCAGTCGACTCATCCATCAAGTATTCATTATCTTCACACAGACATAAAATAAGTAATGTTGATAACATCAGCAGTAGAAGAAAATTTGCCATCTTTCTACGCTGACTTGAGTTCACAATGAATATCACATTATTGTTGTTTATGCCACCATTATGCTTTCATCGATACTAGTTGTTCTTGTATCATTTACGATATCATATCGATACTAAGATTCTTAGTGCGTTGTATAAGTTCGAAAATATGAAGTAAAGCTAGCTTTGATGAGATGAATTCCATTGGAGCCTTGTCGAATGCGCAGATAAAGGAGCATCTAGATAAGAGCTCAAGAACTGGTCAGATTGCATGGCGAAGAGAATAATAATAACTTAGTGTTCCCAATCTCAGTGAATGAGCTAAATAAGTGACAAGCTAAGAAAGAAAATAGTTACAGAAATTTGATATAATATTTTTGTATATGACTGAACAATTTTGGTTGCCATTTTAAATATTCGTCGCTAAGAACGAAAATTGAAAATCCAGGCAAGTAACGACGTTTTACATTTTCTAAATGAGTTATTTGTCACATTCCAGCTATACCATGATTCACAGATTGACTCATCTGCTGATCACCGGCCGGTCGTCCTCAGCTTTTGATTTCTAAGAATTTCTGTAGTGCTGGTTTTCTTAGGATAAATAATGTTTAGAATTATTAGTATTTGAATAACACCACTGCATCATTTCTGGACCATTTTTGAGACAACAACTTTGCAATAAACAATACAATTTGTCCAATCATTCTGATTCATTCCTTCACTGACTGAAGCGTAATTATTGATTATCGATCGTTTATCCGAATTATCATATAGTTTCATCAATACGAATAAATTCGGTGATTAGAATGACCAAATACAACTAAAACAACAGTAAAAGGTTTTATTTGTTACTCATAAGATAAATTAATAACTTTTAGTAAAAGTCTTTTACTAAACTTACTTTTTTACTCTACAGTAAGTTGAGTAACACTAACAGCCAACAGTTTACTATAATTATGAAACAATACAAGCAAGTGAATCATATTCTCATTCAGTTGAGTTAGGTCATTCAGAGTCAATGACAATGTTATTGTAACTCATTCAGTTTCACAATCAAAGTTATTTGATCTTTTAGACTTTTACTACTTAGTTCTTTACCTACCAAGAATGTTACTGAAATCTGAATGCAATAGTTGTTATGACTCATAATTTTGTTCACAAAAGTTTATGATAAATGTCCAGTTTATTCATAAGATTGGCTATAAAATAATGATGGCATTTGTCTCATTTGATAAAATTCCAAATTTGTTTACTCCATTATCAAATATTTTTTTTACAATCCTCGAGTTCTATTATTTTTGCAGTAAATGTTTCCTATAATGCAAGATTTGAAATCTGTCTAAATGACAGTTCTTTACTAATGTAGGGTTCCAGAAAGCTAGGAACAAGAATATTGAATATCTATATAGTATATTTTGCGACACATCCATATTGAAAAGAAAAAGAGCTGACTGTCAGTCTTAGCTGATTCCGTACCATGCGACACTCAAGTCTCAATATATCTTATCGCATGGACCATGCGTCACTCAAAAGACGTTTACTATTTTGTTGCGTTTTATTACTTTTCGTCCGATTAGAACTTTATATTAACCAGAAACTACGTAAAGTGAAGTATAAGCGATAAGGAACACATAGCATCGTAGCTTATGCTAGAAAAGAAGTGAAACAGAGTTTACCATTCATTCTAGGATACCATGTGACCATAAAAAACTAGCGATTTTTATGAATGGTCATGATGCTAGTTTGTGAACAGTTAATAAACCATACATTCCTTCACTATTTTCTTAACGTTCGTGTATTCAAAAATGTATTACCTATATAAAGAGAGCAGTTAGACTGATTTATACAACATATTGTTCATCAAGGCCCTTGGCAAGTTGGATTTTTGTTCACACAATTTCAATTAGGTTTTTTTAATTCATCTAATATTTTCCATGCATAGTAAACACAACATTATATTTTCGGATACAATAAATATTTTGTGAAAGTACATTCATTTATCTTTAACTTGATATATAATAAGTTCAACTTTAAATAATATTTAGAAACAATATTTTAGTTTAGCTAAAGTATGTATCCAATAATTTTGAAGCTGAAAAATAATTCCGTCCAGAGGTGAAAAAACCCGGTAGTGAATCAGTTAAACCACTCTTTGTGGTTGGTATGTGCTTTTGAGTATAAATGTTACAGAAGAGTCTTCCATATACAATGGACAGAGAAGAGAACAAATAGATCTACCCAGAAAGAACTCAAAAAGACAACTGGCTGAGGCTACAAATAGAATGAGAAAATTGAAGTGTTTTGGACATATAAAAAGACAGAAGGGTTGGAGAAGACCATTATGAAAGGAGGCATCCCTGCAAAGAGGAAGACCATGGAGAATACAGATTCAAGATGTGACTGATTTAAACATGATGACTGCAGAGGTGGAACATCTTGCTTATGAGAGAGATAAATTCTGGACTGTTAGTGTGGCAAAGTTCTACTCAGGACAAGCTGTTTGATGATGAAGTGATTTGCACCTTAGAACCTGAGTTTTTTGGGCCAGTTACAGACCCATATGACAACACATTTGGTTTCTGATTCCTTTTTTATTCAGGCTCATCCCTATGTAGGAGGGGGGAAATCTGACCTAGGGTTCCCATCCCTAAGCTAGCCAGAGCCACTGGAGGTAGAGTAGAGTCACAGCACTGAGATGGATACTAGTGGGTAAATGAAAATTTAGAAGAACAGTAAAATAAGAACTGAATGAAATGAAACACAGCTGGAACACAATACAGAGGAAGGTTAAGAACAGAAGAATGGCATGCATTTGTAGCTGCCCTAAGTGCCAAGGGCGTCACAGGTTAGGGAGAGAGTGCGAAATAAGATAATAAGCAAAAATGTATTGTATTGAATTTTATAACATACTTATTTCACATAAGATAAAATGGGATTAGTTATGGTTTTGAAGTCTATAATGCTGGTGTAAACTTAACATAGACTAAATATCCTTAAAATATATTGTCTACATAATATATATGAATAATTGAAACAGGACATTGTTTTTTTTCCTTCACAGGGCTGTTTTGAGTTGTTGAATTATTGGACTTGTACAAAAAGTAAAATCAGATTTGGAAAATGGCAGGAATAACTGTCTCATCAAGCCCTCTTGTTTCTGTGCAAGTTACCAGCACAGCAAATCCCTATGGAGTTGAACGCCGCTTTGAAAGAGGGATGACTGTGGCAGCCTTGAAGTCCAAACTAGAGCTTATTACTGGGGCTTTTGCCCACACCATGAAACTGTCTTTGTACAGTGCTGAAAATAAATTAATTTCTGCTATTGATAATGATGAAGCTCTCTTAGGTTCATATCATGTGGATGATGGTATGATCATCCATGCTGAGGACTCAAATCTTAAACCAGATGAATATTCAGACACATCAAAAGTGGAAAAGTTTGAAATATCTGATGAGGAGTATCAGAAGCGACAAGATACAGTGAGAGCTTTTAAGGAAAAACATAGGCTAGGGAGATTTAATGAAGAGGAGGTTAAACGTAAGGAGGCAGAGCTCCGGGCCAAAGAGGAAGCAGAAGAGGAAACAGCTAAGAACCTTACAGTTAATGCCAGGTGTGAGGTCAGAGTACCTGGTCAGCCAGCACGTCGTGGTGTAGTCAAGTATGTAGGAAAACTGATTTAAAGTTGGAGTATGGGTAGGATTCAATATGACGAGCCACATGGCAAAAATGATGGAAGTGTTGGCGGCAAACGCTATTTTGAATGCCCTGCAAAATATGGTGGCTTTGTTCGCCCTTCTCACATTGAAGTGGGAGATTTTCCAGAGGAAGGTATTGGTCTTGATGATGATGAAATGTAAATTAATTTCATTAGGCTTTATACATTTTATTAAAATTGGGCACTTGAATACTAGAGTAGTTACTTGTTTCATTGCTTTAAATTTGCTGACAACTGAACTGAAATTGCCTTGACTGTAAGATCATTGTCTTATATCTTTTACTCCCAGCGATATATTTCAAAAATAAATAACCAAGAACTTTAAAAACACCTTGTTCGTAAACCATTTTGTACTTTGATTAGAAAATTCTCTCAAATCGAAACAGTAACTATTGACATTACATACAAGCTGTTTATGTTTTGCTATGCTGTAACTCTGACAAGGACATCTTTAAATGTGTATATGTAGTGTATAAAAAGTTTAATATAAAAGTTCACAGGTCATTGTGTATAATTTACTGCTTATCGTCGGCTGTCTAGACATTGTGCAGTGTTAATTGTAATGAGGAACTTTGCAAAAACTGCAGAATTTTATATTCTTTAATGTTTTATTTCTATCTTCCAAAATTTGATATTCTAGTCCTTTGATTAGATTTGATTATAAGAGATGAATTTTGCTCATGTTTTCTCTATTCAGGTAGCATAACTTTTCCAATACAATTCAGATATACCATAAAGCACTTGTTAGTTTGAAATCTGTTTTAACATCCAAAAAGAAAGCATAATTTCTTAAAATATGTATTCATTCCTGATCTTCAGATAACCATTTATAGAACACAATTATTATATATTCCTAGACCATTGAAGAAATTGAGATTCTGATGAAAGGAACTCTCAGGTCTTGTTCTCATTCCATTTTGTCATATTCATGATGCTCTGAAGCAGTGGTTCCTAACCGTTGTATGCTAATTGCCTCTTCTGAGTTTAATTTGGTTTCTAGTAGGTGTTGCAGTGGGAAAAGTCACCTCATCATCTGACTTTCATGAAGATCAATACTTGAATATATGAAATATATACCATAAACAAAGTACTAAGAGTACAGTAGCAGTATATTGCTAGTACAAGTTGTATATGATTATTATTATTGGAAACATCTGACATCATCAAGTGTTATACCGACTTGTATAAGTGATCATGGATCCTCACAAACATCTGTCCTGAGTATTGACTATTCATTCTGATGATATATTCTCCGTCTTGAAACTTACCATTTTTAAATTAAATTTTACTATTTTTGAAAGATGGAATATAAATAGTTAAGAGTCAGTATATGACAAACTAAAAAAATGTTGATTGTGTAATTGCTACATTTGTCAGTGTTGTGGTTATTAATATATGGATAGCTTTGTTGTTTAAAGAGATTATATTTGTGTGACTCCCTTATGTTAAATTTGTTGATGGAGCTGGGTCCACTCTGAGAACCACTGCTTTGAAGAGTTATTGCGTCACATGATAAACATGTTTACGATTTTTTTAATGAGTTTAAACCTTTTTGAGTGTGCTTGCTAACTCTTATGTACATTGTCCTGAGTATTGCAAACTTGGTTAAAATATCTAATTTCATTGCTTTAATTTATTAAATATGATTGAAAAGACACAATTTATATCTTAGTCTTCAGTGTTTCGAAAAGGGTTGCTTTTTTGTTTAATTTCTTTTTATAGTTGATAATACACTAGAACAGTGTAAAGCACTGAAACAAAATTTGTTAGGTTGAAACTTTTAGATCTGCCTGTCCTACATGGGTAGGAACCGAGGCACAACACATTTCTGCTCTCAGCGCAAATCAAACATATCACAAAGAGTGATAAAATTGATTGATAAGAATGCAAACAACAACAAAATTGTAACTAACAGAAGTAGCTGTAATGGTTGTCATAAACATTCAGAATTCTGACCGCATTATGAATTCTAGTAAGAATATATAGAGAATGGAAGACAACTAGTTTATAGAAGGTTATATTCAAGACCGCCCATGTGTTCGTGAGGATCTCAAGGAGCAAGGAATAGTAACACTGCGACCTACAAGGCATGTCGTAAGAGGCGACTGAGATAGTGGTCTAGGGAAGCTACCCTAGTAAATAAAAAGCATCGCAGAAATTTGATGTGCTGGCAGAATGTACAATCACTCTTAGGCTCGGATCACATACAAATCACAAAGAGTGGTTAACAAGTGGTCGATATGGGGCGTTTAAAGAAGAATATCCAATCAATAAATTATGAAATAGTTTTTGAAAGATGAGTCTACTCCTGAGTCTCTTTGTTAATCTTGCTCTTCAAAAGGCACAATGAGCTGAAAAAATTAGAATTAAGTGTACATTCAGTGAGTAAAATGAAAAAAAGATCTTGTCTACCTTGAGATAAGGGATCTTCTCCTCTCCCACCATTTACTTCTTTCTAGAAGTGTTGGGGGTGAAACGTAGTGATCTTGTGTGTGTTTTAAGGCACTTTGTAAGCTGATATTCATGTTCTAAGCTGTTCTTGATGCCGTCGCTCCATCTTTTGCGTGGTCTTCATCTTGCTTTGTACTCATTATACTTTTTCTGTGTGGCTCTCGGTGGTAGGCGATACCAGGGCATTCTGGTCATGTGTCCAAACCATTTAATCTGTTGTTCTTTTATGAATTGCATGACTGGTTTCACATCCAGTCTCCTGATTTCTTCATTTCTAATTTTGTCTCTTATTGGATAAGGATCACTGGAAAATGTCTTGATCACTCCACACTGGACACCAGTACCAGACAATATCCCTGCCGATCTACTCAACGCAACTAAAGAGGTCGGAATACGCTGTCTGCACAGACTATTCAACCAAGTCTGGATCACAGAAGAAGATTGGAGGGAGGAATGCAATAATAGTCCCCATCTGGAAGAGGAAAGGGATTGTACAAAATATACAGGAATAGCGCTACCGAGTCACACCTGAAAAATATTATGTAAAATACTGAAAAAATACTGCGCCATACCATCGAGCCACATCTTAACGACTCACAAATGGGACTCCAGAAGAATAGAAGCTGTACCGACGCAATATTCGCCATCAGGCAGTTAGTAAAGGACTTCAAATCCGACAAACACCTGCATGTTGCGTTTGTGGATTAGGAAAAAACGTTCGACCTCGTAGATAGGAACAAGTTGTAGAAAGTATTGTCAATCTATGTAGTTAATGAACACTTGATTAATCCATACAAGAGCCTCTATATAAAGAGCTAGTGTACGGTTAGAACAAACACAGGCCTATCAGAAAAGTTCACGTTGGACCAGGATGTAGGACATGGATGCGTACTATCACCGCTGCTGATCACCACAGATATCGATCACATCTATAACATAGCTAACACCAGTGAAGGAAACAACCTTGGGGAACTCTTAACAAAATTTCTTTTTGCCGACGATCAGGCAATCATAACAGCAGCAGGGGAACAGCAACACATTAACAGACTCCAGTTAACATGCAATAAATATAATATGAGAATAAACGTTGACAAAGCCGAAGTAATGGCATTGGCTAGAGAGGAAAACTATCAATATCAACAAACATAATTTAAAGCAAGCCAAAGACTATATACTTAGGGAGCATTTTTTCCAGGGTTAATGGAAGAATATCTAATGAAATCCATCATAGATGCAATAAAGCAAACCAAAAATGGCACCAATTTTTAAATACAAACATATTACTATTAATAGGGGTGCCGGGGCCCACTAGGGAAGTAAAGAATAGTAACACTGCAACCTGCAAGGCATGCCGCAAAAGGCGACTTAATTAGCGGCCTAGGGAAGCTACCCTAGTAAATAAAAAGCGTCGCAGAAATCGGATGTGCAGGCCTATTTGTAGGCGCATAACTAGCACAACGTACAATGGCTCTTAGGCTCAGATCATATACAAATCACACAGAGGGTTAACAAGGGTCGATATGGAGCGTTCGAAGAAGTAGACTATTAACACTAAAAGAGCATTATACAACACAATCTTTCTCCCGGCATTATTCTATCAGTGCCAAACCTGAAGGCCGACATCAAACGACAGAAGAAAACCAGTCACGACAGAGATGAAGTATATGCGCAGATGCTGTGAGTATAAAGAACAGACGGGCTTAGAAATCAAAACATCAGGAACAAATTGGGTACAACATCAACACTGAACTTCCTCAAGAAACAACAAATTAAATGGTTCGGTCACATAAGCAGATTACCAGGAGACGGTGCGCCTCAATGAGCAGTACCACTCCAATATAGTGGATACAAAGTAAAAGGCCATCCACGCATAAGGTGGAGCTCATAAATAACACAAAAGCCCGTTCTAGAAATCTCTTATTCTTCTGACGTTGTGAGGCAAACCAGAATTGGAAAAATGAAGAAGGTAAGATTTCCCCTATCGACTCAAACACAAAAGGGTTGTGAATCCAATCCCACACTCAACGTTCTATATGTTTGGAAAGGAATTGGAAGTCCTACCTCGGGTCTAAAAATGGGAACTGACTTCATACCATAAGATTGAAATTGCAGCGGGAAATTTTATTTCTAATTAATAAACGTCGGGCTTTTGGAGATTCGAATGACATGTGCAGCACTTAAAAATGTTTGCTCTTTGACAGATTATATTTGTATAAGAGAGGAGGCATTCTTCTCCCCACCTCACTCGACGCTTTTGCCACTTAGACTTTTGCGCCAGGATATTGCAAGTAAACGGTGAATTACAAGTAAATGGTAAGCTGTGTACCATCAGCAATGTTTGTACATGTGTTGGAGGGGTGAGTCCGTACATTTGATTTGGATATTTTTCTTTCTTTTGTCCTTCTCTGTTTTCTTGCCGCTAGGCGTAGCAGGTTTAACTGATGATCAGTTTCTGAGATAATGCGCCATCGGTCGCTTGATATGCTGTGGTATTTGGAGTTTTAAAATGTCTGCAACTCCCATCAACCCATCTATTTCTTGGTCTGCCCCTTCCTCTTGATGATTCTATTTTCAGGTTGTACGCTCTTCAACTGGTGTATTCGGGTTCATTCTGTCTAAGTGGCCAAACCATTAGAGTCTCTGTTTTTCAATAAATCAGGTGTTGGTTCGACTGTTCTTCTAATTTCCTCGTTTCTTATATAGTCTCTTCTTGTTTTATTACTGCTTTCCTCAAGCATCTCATTTCACATGTGGTAATTTTCCTTTCTTGTTATTTTGTCAGTGCCCATGTTTGGCACTGGTAGCACAGTGTTAGTATGAAGATTGCATGTATAATCTGTCTTTTAGTCTCTACTGGAATTGCTGGGTGTTGCAAGATTGGGGTAAGTTGGTATGTAATGTTGTTGGCTTGCTGGATTCTAGTTTCGATCTCTCTGTCCAGTCTACTATCAGATGGGAAGATACTTCCAAGGTATTTGAATTCTCTCACCTGCTTTAGCGTTTGGTCATTTATTTGTATGTTGATATCTTTTTGTTCTCTGTTTATAGTCATGACTTCTGTCTTTTGACTATTTGGATATCAAACGAAACAAATCTATCCACTAAACTGCAGATCTTCAATATAATTTCATAACCTTGTAAATTAGCCGGCTATACAAAACAGCAAACCTAATGTACACAATTATCAAATCAACAGACAATTCCAAATGAATCAATAGAAACGAATAGTGCAAACCAATCCATTGATGTATCGATTATGTCACATGATCAAATCACAGTTGCACCTACTTCTGGAATATAGTTCCATCGTAGTTTGCTATCTCGCGGTGATTTTTGAAACTGAAGATTATTGCATTCTCTATAATATCATATGACTTGGAAACACATACCAGAAACAGACTACTAGACAAATACATGTTATTTAATTGTGTATTTTGTAATTTAAATTTGTGATTTCTTCACACAAACTCAGCTATGTCGACATAGCTGCTTGCCATAAAATCATATACATCACTGTCTTGGATTATTTTTCAATTTAAATACTTGGTCCTTATAAATTGACTAGAATCTTCGTTCTGAAATCATTAATACCACATATTTCAGATAATATTTAGAAAGTGTTTAAAACGAGTGTTCAAATGGTAACTGATTTTGAAATTTTTTCCCTCTTAAACTTCCAATTTGCTACTTTTCAGAATCTGTCACTAAAGGTTTACTACATGCATAATTTGTAGGACACTATGTCTGGCATTAAATAAATCTCTCGTTAATTGGTGTGAAACTCTTCCTGTTATTTTTTCTGTATCTATCTTGCGTTTGAATGGGTTTAACTAAGGATATAATTATAAACGGTGTTTTATCTTTTATAAATATTAAAATATTTACATTACTCAATTTTATATATATATATATATATATATATATATATATATATATATATATATATATATATATATATATATATATATAATCAAGTAGATCATTCAATAGTAGATCATTCAATAGTAAATCGTTCAATAGTAGATCATTCAATAGTAGATCGTTCAATAGTAGATCATTCAATAGTAGATCATTCGATAGTAGATCATTCAATAGTAGATCGTTCAACAGTAGATCATTCGATAGTAGATCATTCAATAGTAGATCGTTCAACAGTAGATCATTCAATAGTAGATCATTCAATAGTAGATCATTCAATATTAGATCATTCAATAGTAGATCGTTCTAAAGTAACTCGTTCAATAGTAGATCATTCAATAGTAGATCGTTCAATAGTAGATCATTCAATATTAGATCGTTCAATAGTAGATCGTTCAATAGTAAATCGTTCAATATTAGATCATTCAATAGTAGATCGTTCAACAGTAGATCATTCAATAGTAGATCGTTCAATAGTAGATCATTCAATATTAGATCATTCAATAGTAGATCATTCAATAGTAGAAAGCGGCGGCTCGTCATTAAGGGCCAGTGGGGCTGGCCCTCTCCAAAATAATGTGTAACGTGTATTTATTATTTTATAAATAAAAATATAACAACCCAAATCCATGATTTTTTCCAAAAATATGTGTCTGGCCCCACCAGCAAACATGATCACGAGCCGCCACTGTATATATATATATATATATATATATATATATATATATATATATATATATATATATATATATATATATATATATATATATATAAATAGAGAAACTTATTTTCAAATGCATTGTACTTGCATTCTTTATATTTAGTTATTTTCCAACTCTCGAGGCATAGGATTGATACACCATTTGAATGGAAAATTATATGCATGTGTAAATTATTGAAAATGTCTTATTTTTGTTTTCCGCAGATTTCGTGCCACTTGCAAAACTAGCGAAACACGTAAGAACAAAGTGCTTTAGTTTTACAAAATACAAAAATAGTGACGATATACAACAACGTTTCGACCAAAAGGCCGTTATCAAGCAAACGATACAACAGGAGTGACGAATTTCAAAGAAGACTACATATGGACGACTACATACGGAGACATTCAAACGTATCTAATGAAAATCTGGGAATAAACGGAAAATTGCAAAACTACAGACTTTATCAAGAATAAAGACAAGACTAAACAATTTAATAAATGAAATTTTGTTGACTTGAGTTATTTTGATTAGAGAAAGACACTGTCAGCGTCAGCTAATAGCCATCAGACATGGGAACTCAGCCAAAGAAAGATAGTTGTTGTAAGAAGTTTATGAAGTTTCTCTTCTCCCATATTGGCTTATGTAGTATGGTGATTCTATATTGTGTGGCTGGAGGCTTTATCTTCGAACATCTAGAGAAACAAAACGAGGAACAGATTTGTTACGATTCATATATAGAGTATCTTCCAATGGAAAACAAGACTGTTAACTCTATTCTCAAGATTTTTTACGATTACGGCGGAGCTAGTACTACTGAAGATACCAAGTAAGAAGTTAATTATTGTTGAGTTCTAATTTGTATAAATCTAAAAGTTTCGAAAGTTCATGTTGTAGATACATTTGCTTTTGGTAGATGTAACATAGAACTCTTTTAATCTCTGTCTTCATGTATTTCTAGGCTTTCACCTCTTTCGCTTTCCTTGCGTGTTCAAGGAAAAGACATTTCTTGTTATTTTCCCTCGAATTTTCTATTCAGCGCCAGTATCTTTTCTTTACCTTTTGGTTCACTGAGATCTGTTTCGTTCTCTCCATAAGCTCATCATTTGTGACTATATCATACCATCTCAGTTCCTTTATTTTGCGCAGATACCATTTGATGAATATTTGCAATTTGTTAGTTACTGTTTTAGCCATTTTTCATGTTTTTGACTCATACAATAGTACTTCGGTACTTCTTAAACATTAGAGTTAAATATTATAATTTTGGTTCTAGGTTTGTTTTCTTTAGGTATCCAAATTTCCTAGTGCTATAATAGCTCGTCTTGCCTTCTGTATTCTTATTATGACATTTATATCTGTTTCACCTTGCTTGTCTACATTGCTAAGTCTGTATATGATTCTACCTTTTGAAGTGTGTTTCCATCCAGGGAGATCGGGTTGTCGTTTACTTAGTTTGTTCTCATCAAATGTCTCTTTCCCCTATGAATAACCTTAGTTGTTGTGACCTCCGATCAAGTGTCTGTAGTTTATCTCATTAGGTGATGTATATAAACACAATTTTCCGTAGCTATAACATTTCACATTGCATTGCTTATGTTTGTTTACTGTATTGTAGTTTCTGGCACCATTTTTATTTATCTATGCAGAGATCTGATGAGAATTCAACTCTTAAGTATACTAAAAACATTCCGTGATAATACTCTTGCTATTGGTTACGACGGTCGCAACTGTAGCTCTATGAAGGAAAACGGACCTGTATATAAGTGGTCGTGGGCTGGTGGTCTCATGTTTTCAGTCACAGTAGTAACTACCATAGGTGAGTACTACTCTACTATGTAATCATTTAATACTGATTGTTCGGTGATACGACATTGTGCGGCTCGTTTGGCTCACTGAACTACATGGGTCAGAGTATGTTCTGACTAAGATAGACAATGTTTTTTGCCTGACTACACAGTCACAGAAATCATGTTACAAAGCGATGATTTGCTGATCCAACTTTATCATGCATGTTTTCTCATACATCAATGATGTTCTCAGGAATATGATTATAACAGGATGGTGTTAGAGACATTATATCGTGTGAGTTCTATAGCTGAAAGAATAAAGTTATTATAATTTTGTATCAGTGGCTGTCGGTGAATTTATATTGAACGTCTAGGACAATTTATTTCTTAATTATGCTGAACTTATCCAATATGCTGACGACAATTGACATGGCTCAATCCGACTTTGAGTCGAACACCTTTCACAGGGGTCGCTTAAGACTATGAAAACACTATTTATCATAATCGAAATAAATATTTCACAATATATAATTCATTGTTATGCATAATCACTATCTTAATTATGTTAATTTGTAAAATAAAATACATCCGCATATCAGATATTTACATTACGACTCAACAGTAGCAAAATTATAGTTTTAAGTAGCAACAAAATAATTTTCTGATTGGTGGTCGCCACAACATGAGGAAATGATTAAGGCGGGATAGGAGTTTGAGAACACTGCTTTAAGTCATCTTGAAAGTATTGATAGCCTGTATTTCGCCTGAAAGGCGAACGAGTTAAACTAAACATCTATAACACCTACTGTTGTAGTACATTAATTTAGGACTCAGTATAGCTCTTGATTAAGTAAGAAAATGGAGATTGTACCTTCTCGCTTACTTTCTGCTCTCTTAGTGAAAGACATCTAAGTAAATCTGGATTGACTGGAGCGGAACTATCGGCCTCTGTCGGTTGCAAAGTGGTACTAGTTATTTTTTCAACCGTTGAGATATACCCTGTCAATAAACGGCAATGGTAAACTTTTAAAATGAACAAATTGTGCATCGCTGGAGACAATCATTAATTAAAAAACAACGGCGGAGATGGATAGAGGATGTGTGTTGTATGCCTGTAGAGCCATTGACTAGGATGTCTCTCCAATGGACAGCGAATGTGGAAAAGAAAGCTTGGATGTGTGTTGTATGCCAGTAGAGACATTGACTAGGATATCTCTCCAAAGGACAGCTAATGTGGAAAAGAAAGCTTGGATGTGTGATGTATGTCAGTAGAGACATTGACTAGGATATCTCTCCAATGGACAGCAATCAATGTGGAAAAGAAAGCTTGGATGTGTGATGTATGTGTCAGTAGAGACATTGACTAGGATATCTCTCCAATGGACAGCGAATGTGAAAAGAAAGTTGGAGTGTGTATGTATGCCAGTAGAGACATTGACTAGGATATCTCTCCAATGGACACGAATGTAAAAGAAAGCTTGGATGTGTGATGTATGCCAGTAGAGACATTGACTAAGATATCTCTCCAAGGAACAGCGAATGTATAAAAGAAAGATTGGATGTGTGATGTATGCAGCAGATTAGAGACAAAATTTACTAGATATTCTCCAATCGACAGCGAATGTGGAAAAGAAAGCTTGGATGTCTAGAGGAAACATGGAGAGAACTAGGGAAAGAAATTTAAACGATTGTGACCTTGGAAACAAATAGTAGAAAGGTGACCGAACGGCAGCAATGGAAATTTCTGGTGGAAGTCTTATGTGTCAAACGTAACACAAAAACCGATATAAATCGAGATTGATAGCTTGCGCTAATTCCAACACAACATATAGACGATAATTCTGTTAATTTATTCCGCATACAAGATTCAAAAGGATTAACTTTTACGTTCTCTTTTATTAACTCAAATATATGATTCTGAACTACATCCACAAAATATCTCACCTTCTTCAAAATTACACCGGGAACCTCGCCGGTGCTATGGAGTTCGTGCACTGCAGCCGAGATCTTCCTATGTAAGAAAGAGATCGGAGCACACATGGTTACTCACCGAAGTGCAGTGATGATGGTCCTATGAACCAATCAATCAATACTATGCTTAAAAATATTGGCATAAAAAATATGAAATGTGACTGTTTTCTTCAACATTATGAACCTGTAAATTGCGCAGTTAAAAGAAAACATGTTTTTGCCAGTCCGCATGCTTGATTGACGGTAGCAGTTGATGAACTATATATATCTAAATCAGACAGAACTAGGATTTCTCGTCTTGTTTAGCAAGCGTTGCCAAGCACCCAGGGGGCGTACCGGAAAAGGCGTTGACGACTTTAGACAGACTCTATTTATCAAACAGTACTAGTATTCACAGAACACCCCCAACTAACTGCGGTAGTCACGAGACGTACTATTAATGATTTATTACTAGTTAAGTCTTGTATTGACGAATGTTACTCTTGACAATTTATAAATCGATAAACAGTATTTGCGCATTTCCCCCCTAGTACAATGACACGTTATATTGAAGTAAAGAAGGTAAATGCTTGATGAAACCTGCGTAGATCGGTACTTTAAGCAACGATAATGATAATGAGAAACGATAAATAAAACAGAGAACTTCTTGTTCCAACAAACAGTCAATATGAAAACATCTGTGCATACTAAGATTCTAAGGAACAATGTATTCTTCTTTGCGTTCGTTCTTATCAACCAAGTTAACATCTCATGATTTGTTTGGTTTGCGCCGAGAACGGAAATACGTTGCGCATCGGTACATATGCTCATAAGCATGTAGAGCAGACGCATACGAAGATTTCGATATAAAGGAGCAAGGTAATTACGGGTACGCATTTTCAAATTACCATACCCAGAGTCTAGACCACTGCAAATTTGCATAACATGGTAGCTTAGTCTGTCTGATCTATTTCATTAGTGTTTTGTATAATAGGCCTCCTGACAAATAGTGTCGGCAGGTGGCGTGCCAGTTACGAAGAGAAGTACTGAGCCATATGGGGTAAAACATGGTGCAATGAAATCAACCCTAGGGCTTTAGACCATATCTAAAAAAACATCAGTTCTGTTTCTTATTATATCAACTCATAACTCCAGTTAAAAAAAAGGATATAAAGGCAAAGGGTTGATTTCATTTTACCGGTTTTTCCCATATGGATCCGTCTCTGTCGGCAGAAATAGCAAGCTATCTTTCGAGAGTGTTGCACAAAGCACGAATTCCGCAGCTCCAGCAACAACCCTAGGGATATCATGAAAAATTATCAGTGTCTCGGTCGGATTAGAATCCACAACGTTTAACACGACAGGCAAACGCCTTAACCACTTCGCCATAGAGACCCACTATCATGACACATCTATAGACGCTCAATCTTCCCTAACAGATGTAGAAAGGTTTGTAGACTGATGGTTCGTATGGTTACTTACTAGTTAAACCCACTATTTATTTGACCCATCAGGGATGCAGTTTTACTCAAGCAATGTTTAATAATTTCAGAAACATTATCTTTTATTGTTTTCAGGCTACGGTCACATTGCTCCAAAAACAGTCTGGGGTCGACTGGTTTGTATTGCTTATGCTCTTCTTGGCATCCCTCTGATGTTGATGTGTTTAGCAAACATCGGTGATGTACTTGCTGATATCTTCCGCTTCATCTACGCTAAAATATGCTGTTGTGGCTATTGTAAACGAAAGAAGACTGATAGTGACAAGGTACGTGTATTTTTTAGATCACTTTCTCATTATCATGTTTTATAATTATCTAACAAATAATATCTGGGACTGATTAGCATAATTCGTCAATCAACTCGGACACAAGATGGTTGGAAGTTCAATCATTCACTCGACGTTTCACACATGAGGAAAGAAATTGACCATCCTTCCTCCTGCACACTGAAATAAAAATTGGGGCATATCCTTTACAGGACTTAGCCATCAACCACAGTAAATCGTCGATTTTCTAAGCACCACGTATACGTTTCAGTAGTTTGACATTGCTTTCTGAACGGCGTGGTCTATTTTTGACCCGTCGTAAAATCTACGGACACGAATTTGCTTCCAAACTGCCTGCCGCGAAGTTTGAACCAGGTACGCGTGGGATGCGATAGAGTTCACTACTGCTTAAACTGCAGACGCCCACCCTGCACACTAGGGATTAAAAATATGAAATGACAGGCACTTCATAGTCTAAGGTATGAAAAGGGTACAGGATCTAGGAAAATATATATTTTCTTATTACTTGTGAGTTAAAAAAAAGATGACTATTCTGAAACAATGTGATTCTAAAAAATATCCTCACATCCAGAAATTTCTGAACCGCTTATAGAGGAAGTGTTAAATTACAATAACGACCCGTTGTCAATAACAGGAAGCCGTTTTTTAAATAAATTTTCCAACAATCAAGTAAAGGTCATACCGTAGTTTGCTTGCGTTCGTTCTTATCAACCAAGTTCATCACTCTTTGTGATCTGTGTGGTATGCGCAGAGAATGTGAGTACTTTGCGCACCCGTTAGGACCCTGCGTACATTGAGATATGTACTTTTGAAAACAAATAGAGGAGGATGGGAGAAATGTCGCATTGAGCAATTGCAATAAGTCATGAATGTTTAAAAAAACGTTTTTGTAATCTCTTGACAGGTTCTAATCCTGAAATCCTTCAATAACAAAGGAAGGTGTGCACCCGACAAGAACAACATTATTTCAGGTAACATATAACACACACTAGTAACCAGTGGCGGCTCGTGATCATTGTTGTTGGTGGGGCCAGACATTTTTTCCGGATAAATCATGGTTTTGGTTGCTATATTTTAATTTATAAAATAATAAATACACGTTATACATTATTTTTAGTGGGGCCCCGCCCCACTGGCCATTAATGACGAGCCGCCACTGCTAGTAACTTTCTTCCTTCTTCATTTGTTTTGTCCTTCTCCGCTTTTTTGCCGTTAGGCTAAGCAGGTTTAACTGATTATCAGTTTTCGAGAAAGTGCACGCTCGGTCGCTTGATATGCTGTGGTATTGTGGAGTTTTAAGTTATCTGTAACTCAATCAATCCATCTTTTTCTTGGTCTGTCCCTATACATGACAAAATGAAAATTATTGAAGGGTGCTCTGTTTATATATACTCAAGAGCAGTGGTGAAATGAATACTCACAAAATAGATGAGACTGCAGTAAAACTATTTGATTGGCAAAACTATTGTGATTACGCAAAACGAATACAGAATGTGAACATGAAAAGTATTAATACAAATTTGACAAGTTTGAAAAGACAGTGTAAAGTTTGAAGCAAATATTCTATTCACTTATATATACAAGCTGTTTAATGTTACATGCAGTTGTAAATTTGATAATAAGATGAATGAAATAGACAATCTTGCTCTACTGTTAGTGTTATATGGGCAAACTATCAGGCGATGAAAAAGGTAGATATATGAGAAAACAAATACATTTTTACCATTTCACAACGTGTCATTTTCAGGAGATGAGCTTGCCAACGCCTCAAGAGAATTCTCTAATCTGAAATCACTCTCTCCCACGGATAGTCTTGTCAGAGACGGCAGAAAGAGAGGTGGCTCGGCGAATTCAAGAACTTCCAATAATAACTTTGGAATAGGGAAGGTGAGGCAATAAATAAAATTAACGAATATTTTGTTTGCAAAATAAATATTATACTCCATTTAGTAAACAATCCATTATACAAAGTGAACACTTGAATAACGACTATTGTCACAACTATTGTATCCATCTAAATATCTCTCTTAGACATGTTTCATTATCACTACATATAACAATTACATTTACTATAGTCTGTCCATTAATTCGTGAGCACGTTTGAAATTGATTTTCTCGAAAACTACCTGTTGGATCTCAGTGATTTTTGCATGCAGCCTTAGAATATCCATGACGCTAAAATAAAGCTAACCAGTAGTTCATAGATGCTACGGATTTTGCACATCAGCGAATTCCTTTGATCTTTTATGACAATTGCAAATACGGGGGCTCAAATTTTAGATTTTACAGTAATCCCAGAATTTGTCCATGTCAATTCTATTCATAGGTGTATCTCCATATTAACTTGATAGGTCAAGTAATTAATTGTGTTGCCCTTTATGTGCAATCGTGAACTTGGATACAATATGCAACAGTTAGTCCTCCCTTCGGTCACCATTAGACCCCAGGGTGTCTTAACTTCACCACAAATTGTATGATGGTAGACGCATTTGGATATGGAAATGTATACGTTGCTATTTCTCAGTCTGTAATCAAAATATGATTTGTATCATCCCGAATCTGACGATTCCATGAAGTTGATAATTGTTACTGGCTGGACAAATTGTAATCCATCTCGGTGCCAGTACTCGTCTTCCTCTCGGAGCACATGTTCAACACACTTCTTCCAGAACTGCATGTCTATCATTGAGAAGGACTCACGTGTCAGAACTTCAACATCACACATTTTAAACGTCCTGTTCTGTTCGGCAACTTGCCCTTTGACTTTAGCCCAGACAAGCTCTATCGGATTGAGGTGAGCATGATATGGAGGTAGTCGCAAAGACGTGTGGCCGTATTCCGCAATGATTTTGTCAATATGAAACACCTTTGTCTTATTTGTCATCCTCACCAGGTGCAACAACTCGGGTTTCAAATATGTATCATCAAAGCTGACATTTTCCTTAGCAAGCCAAGTCCTAATTTGATCTTTTGTATTTGATGCAATTGGTACTTTGTCTTCTGCTGATACTGCGTTGTGATAGGATGCATTATCCATTACCAAGCATGATGGTCTGTTTAGAATTGGAAGTAGATCTTTCTCCATCCAGTGCCTGAAAATATGTCCATTCATTTTTGTGTGGTAGTCCCTACCGTCGGTACTTTTTGATTGGAAAATAAGTCCAGCGTCATGGACAAGACCTTCTTCACTGCTTCCTGCATGTGTTAGTATAATACGCTGGCCTTTGCTGCTTGGTATTTTTCTTTTCTGTTCACCGTCTACTGATTGCCATTCTTTAGCATTGGTGTGGTGAGCATTGACCAAGGATTCGTCCAAATATACAATATCATAGCCTTGCCTCCGCAGCTCACGGATCTGCCTCAGGTATTTACTTCACGCAGCAATTAAATGTGGTTTTTCACAAATAATATTCCTGCCGCCTATAGTTTTCTGAAGGTGAAGCCGGCGGCTCTTACAATTTTCCATAGAGTACTTTTAGAAATGTCTATGCTGCAATCTGATTGCAGTTTTAATTTCAGTTTCCTGAGAGTAACAAGTTGATTTGTCGCAAACATTTTCAAGAGCTCCGTCTTATGACATCTATGTCAAAGTCGTCAATTGTTCTTTTCCTTCCTTGCTTGACATTAGTGCACTTTGTGTCCTGTTTAATCCATCGGGAAAAGGATTCTTTATTCAGACCAAGAGCCAATTGCGTTCGTTTCTCAGGGTTATGAATATCGCAATATAGATGACCTCTCTTAGATTCCCTACGGAAGTGTTGGTATAGTAAAACTGTAACCTTCTGCATTGTTATAAATGTGCACTTCAGACTCATTATGAATGTGATATCAATGTCAGTTTTGATAAGCCAACAAATATGATACAATAGCTTCATACAAATAGCGAGATACGCCTATAACTATACAACGGTATCCCAATTATAACGTCATATGCTTTCCGCTTTCAAAGTCGACTGGGTTAGGTGCACGGGATTTCATGAAATTGTTGTATACTCACGATATTTCTATGTTACCATAATGTATTTTTAGAACAACGCGTCTGTGTACCGTAGATCTGTTACTATTGTGTACAATCCGGTGAGGTTGATTTTAATATAACCTGAAGAAGAAATATTTCAAACTACATCAAATTTTCTTGGAAAAAATATTTCTCTAGCGTCATGGATATTCTAAGGCTGCTTGCAAAAATCACTGAGATCCAACAGGTAGTTTTCGAGAAAATCAATTTCAAACGTGCTCACGAATTAATGGACAGACTATAACAAAGCAACAAACACGTTAACGAAAAAGCAGATTTGGCAATATAAACTAGGAAACACGTTTATGCATAGTCAGCGAATCAACGAATATGCTCCAAAACATTCTTGCTGGTTATACACGACAGGATTGATAGTTTGGCGCTTTGAAAATATTCAGAATGACTTACCTATCTTTTTTTGTGCACCGAGTCATGCGGTGGTGAAAGGCTAGGAGCGAGCACATCACTTGGTGGATACAGCTGTGGTCAAATAATTAAGGCAACGGATATTAAAGACATCATACATGTCAGGAGAGAAGCATATCGAATAGATGGTTTTGGATATACAAGTGAAAATGAGAGTCGACAGGTATAAGTACCTCGTTAGAGGGCACAAGACAACTGATTATTTAACACATAACTTGTATGAAGAGTCATTACACGCTGGTGGGGATGTTGTGAAGGAAATCGGAGCACATGTGGACTTGCATGGAATGATGTGAGAAAGATATTTGCTAATCACTTAACTAGAAAACGGTTTGTGTCCGACCTCACAATTACTTAAAACGTATGTACCTATATCTTGGTGAGTATACGAAATGAAGACAAACAGAGAAACAACGGTTTACAATTGTTGACAATTTACACTGACTTGAGAAATGCTATGTTATGTTGTGCGATCGACGTCATGGCACATTGGGCATTCCCATTCGTGCTCTGTCCTCCACTGCAGCAGCCACCCCAAAGTCCATTTGCTCACCGTACCCATGAGAAGTTGATTACTATATCTATCTCTCTACCACGAAGACGACAGTCTGGCATGTCTAAACTTGACGCCTAATTCTCGAACTCGTTCCAGTGTCTGAGACCTGTCCATGTATCTTGAGAAATATGAATGTCATGTATGCAGAAAGTATAATATCAGTGAGGCAGACTTCTACCCTTGAAGATTGAGTTCAGAAAATGAAGAACACATCTCCCATAAGTGTCGACTCTACACTGAAGACAAGAAAGAAAATATTACGTACCGAAACTGCTGTTTCCAAAGTGTCTATAGATTCGTCGTTTCTTAATTGCGATCGCTTGAAATATTGTCTATACAATCAATGTTATCTCGTGTATACACTTTTGTTTTTGTATCTCACACAGAGGATCGTATAGTTTTATTTCCAGTGTTGTTTCACTAGGCCAGTGAATTTTACTCAGTATATCGTATACAAGGCAATCTTGAAGTATCTGCTCTGGAGTCTAGTGTGTCTGTCCACATGGCTGGAGTTCCAGTCCAGTCTTGAAATTTATATACATTTGTCTGCGGAATCGATTGTATTCTGTTCTGAGAGGCAGAATGACACTTTGTTCTATTCTGCTAATATTTAGACAGTCACCGCGTGATAGTATTGGTGCCCTTCTGATTGATTTAATTATCATTTTCATTTGATGATACGTAACAGGTACACGTGGTTTCTCTCCTGCAACACCCCCCTTAGCTAGTCGGTCTGCTGGCTCATTTTCTGGTATTCCACAGTTATATTATTTAATTGAAAACACAAAATCAAGTCCATGTCCACAAATGGTATAAATATACGTATAAACCATCGTAAGCAACAGGTCGTTATTTAAAATTTTCCGTATTGCTAATTGTAAATGAAGTATTGCCAGATAACATTCATGCCAATTAACAAGTCTTAACTTCCATCTTTTACAATATTATAATATGTAATCATGGTCTTCTCACGAATCTAGGTCAAAATTGTTCCTCTGAGTGTTACAAAAAGCGACCCGCTGATCTTGGAAGATGATAGTGACAGCGATATGGACGATGATCTAGACGAAAAGAAGATAACAGTTCCTCTTACAATTACAATGATCGTCATTGGTGGGTACATTTTTGGTGGAGCTGTGCTGTTCGGCTTGTGGGAAGGTTGGGACTGGCTCCAGTCAGCTTATTTTTGCTTTATCACTCTCAGTACCATTGGCTTCGGCGACGTTGTACCCGGAACAGATTTTGATAACCCACAAGCGCAAGCACAGCTTCTTCTTGGATCTATTTACGTTTTGTTTGGTATGGCTATTCTGTCCATGTGCTTCTCTCTAATGCAGGAGGAGATTCTTGCCAAGGCCAGATGGATTGGACTCAAGTTAGGCATCATTGAGAAAGAAATAGCAGATTAAGCTGACAAACAAACAAAAGACAGTTTCACTCTCCACCCTTTTTTAAGTTCCCATTTCATACTCTACATTTAGTAACTGTTACTTTACTCAGTTACTATTCGTATACCCTGCGGTTTAGAAGTCACCCAGAGAGAACGCCACACTATTCACGCAGAGCCAAATATAAACTTATCTATAGTTGGCTGTGATTCACGCCAGAAAGAAACTTCGTATGCCAAAGAAAAAGACAAGCTACGACCTGTTATAAATTCTCAAAAGCAAATCTGAGTAACAAAAAAGAATGAATCATGTCAATTTTATTTGCATTTTATCAAGTTTTTGTCTTCATAAAATACATTTAAAATAAAATAAACGCATGTATTTGTTCTTATTTTCCTACATTCTAATTGTCAACTGTACTATTTTATGTTCTAAAAAATAGTTTATTGCGTATACTTTAGAGGACTTTGCGAATCAAAGCCAGCTTTTTAACGCTGTTTGTGATTTTTCTAGGCATTATTACGTTCAGTAGTTTGCCATTGCTTTCTGAACGGGTGGTGCCATCGTCCTTTGTAAAATTCCACGCGAAACAATTTGCAACCAAATTGTCCGTAGCGTGGTTCGAACTCAGAACGTCGGGGTTAATAGACCGAGTCACTATCCCTAAACCACAGACAGCCCGTTATGTTCTAAACAATTACAAATTAACCAACTTTCTGCATGTAAAGTAAATCTATCGATACAGTCTTTATTATCAGAAATTTTCTGAAAGTTAAGCTAAATCTCCGTAGCTCTCACGGCAAATCTGAATTTGTTTTTAAAACAATTGATTGATTGATAGGACGGAATTTATTTTAAAAACTTATCGAGACAATCTTATTCAGCTTTGTCAACTAGAGGGCACTCCTTCATGGCACTACTAAGATAAGTTCAGGTTGGGAAACAGCTCTCTAACCACTTAGCAAATACCACTTAAAATGTATTTTCACAAAGTTCATAGTTCATAGGTACGGTTCCAACTTCACTGCAACGGGTCACCCCATAATTGCTCCGTTCCTGTGCCAATGAAAATCACACGAAATACTAACAACTGTGAAATGTTTCCTGTGGAACTAGTTCCAGAATGAAACAGCCGTGTCCCGCCACAATAAGAAACCCGCACCGCATAAAATGCATATGGCCGTCACTAATGTAGCAACATAAAACTGTTCATCACTTGAATTGCAATTCTTGTCGAAGGAACATCAATCATGACAAAATCCAGCTTTCTGCACTCGCAATATAACTGCATACGGCAGATTGAGCGTGTTCGTCATAACCGCTGTCCGCCATTTTCTGAATACACACAACAAACGCACGGTTGACACACAGCAAAAAGCATTCCATGTAACAGTTATAGCTCACAGCGTTGCTCAAGCACTAACTCAGTAGCTCGGCAAACGAAACCGGAAAATACCCGACCAAACATGGCAAAAATGCGCTAGCATAGTCGTGTTCAGAATCAAACAGTTCTGATTCTGAATGGTCCTCCCGCATTCTGCCATTGCTGGCCAGGTTTTTCACAAGTAAAGAACAAATTGAAATCACCGGGATCGAAAGACCACCCTCAACACAGCGTCAGAGATGGGTACTATGGTCTGTCCCGTAGAGAACAAGTTGTTATATTCCGCCTCCTTATCGGCCATAACAGACTCTGGGCCCACATGTACAACACATTTAAAATTGGCACAACTAGCCTGTGTCACTGTGAAAAAGCGGACATGACGGCATAGCACATACTGCAAGACTGCCAACTGCTGGCAGGCCTGAAAAACGAAACCTGGCCCGAAAATAACGAGTTTAATGAGAAGCTGCACTGAGGGATGGAGCCCTAAAAACAACAGCATAATTCATGAGAAAATCTGGTACATCAGTCTAAGCGGGGATCGTGAGACAGAGAGAGTAATCATTGGAACATGATGGCTCGATCTACGCCATTTCAATCTACAACCGTTTTTGATGTACTAATTAAGGTCACAGGAGCAGGACATCGCTGAAATTTCAGACCACACTTAGTTTATAATGTATGAGAAACACTATAGTCATTTATATATGTTCTTTGTTTCTTGCTGCTGTCTTGCTGATGTTTAGTTTAGTCGGTATGCAAGAGGGAATATAGATATATCTCTCAGTCCAGTTATGTTCACCGTTTTTATATATTTGGGCACATCTTAATAGCGACATGTGACAATTGCAGCAATATAATAATACTAATAATGATAATAATAATTATAATAAAGTAATATTTGTAGTAACATTAATCGTATGTGTGCTGCGAGGGCTCGCAAGGGGAACAAAGGATAGTAACATTGCGACTTACAAGGCATGTCGTAAGAGGCGACTACGGTAGGGGCATAAGGAAGCTACCCTAGTAAATAAAAAGCATCGCAGAAATCGGATGTGCTGGCTTACTTGTAGGCGCATAACTAGCACAATGTACAATCACTCTTAGGCTCAGATCACATACAAGTCACAAAGAGTGGTTAACAAGTGATCAATATGGAACGTTTGAAGAAGAAGAATAGTAAAATTAATCAAAAATAGTCTATTGTCTATTGCAGTGGCGGCTTGTGGTAATTTTTCTTGGTGGGGCCCGGCAAAAATTTCGGAAAAATCGTGGCTTTTGGAGTATTTACTATTATTTGTCTATTCCGCGAAGTTATTGCCCCTTTCATGAAAAGAACAAATGCTTCTGTTATGCAACAGCTTGATACTAAAGAGAGATGGCTATTAAATAATATAAAATCAAGAACAAATGCTTCTGTTATGCAACAGCTTGATACTAAAGAGAGATGGCTATTAAATAATATAAAATCAAGAACAAATGCTTCTGTTATGCAACAGCTTGATACTAAGAGAGATGCTATAAAAATATAAAATCAGAACAAACACTTGTTATGCAACAGCTTGATACTAAAGAGAGATGGTTATTAAATAATATAAAATCAAATACAATTAAAGATTTCGAACATATCAAACGACAGAAGCGCCTAGAGAAAATTTAAAAAAAGAACGTGTCTGGAACGCAAATTGAAACCAACGAGCCGTATAGATATTGGGTAATTTTATAATATATAATCTCTGCGGTAAACGTGCTGTAGTTGATGGCTACGTCCTATAGAGGATATGCCACTATGTAGTGTACTGTGAAATTTTTCACTTCTATTGTATTCTTTGCTTGATAAAGGCAATTGAGTCGAAACATTACTGTGTATTGTCATTGTTTTTGTAAATCTCTAGTACTTTGTAACTTTGTTATTGTTAAAAATGTCTACTTGTTTCGCTCAACTCAACTCAGTTGACAACTAACTCAACACTGTACCGCACTGTAAGCAATAGCGATCAAAGGTCGTAATGTTACATCTTAGATAGGCATCTTTTAAACTGGCCCCAGAAATAGTGCACGGCACAATGCGTGAAGCATTAGAGGGAGAGAAAATGCTGTTTGTCTATATAATATTTTTAATAAGGATATGTTATATATATTAATATGATTGTTATATTTTTCTGATATAATATTTATATTTTAGTGTTATATAATCAACTTTCAACGCTAATCAGTGCCGTGCCAAGTTAAGAGTAATAATTACGAAACATTAATTTCTAAAATAATAAGTACACGTTAATTATTTTTGGTTTGGTGGGACCAGTTCTTACTGGCCCTTAATGACCAGGAACGTATACTAATTAGGGAGGAAATATGCTGAATTTCAGACTGTGTGTGATATTTTAGCGTTATATATCAACTTTCAAAGCTAATCAGTATCCCGTTGAAAGTAATAATTATGAACAAATAATGTCTAAAATAACAAGTACACGTTACTCAATAGTTTTGGTGGGGCCGGACCCCACTAGCCTTTAATGGGGAGCCGCCATTGGCCTATTGTCTATCCCCAGGTGGAAGATATAGTTGGCTGTCCCCTCTTGCCGTTAAGCGTAGGGATGGGAGCTTTAATTTGCGTTCCAGGGCCAGATGAGTCGCCCTTGTTGTGTTATATTCGTGTTTATGTAGTGTGGTCTTGATATTGTCTAACCATCTTTTTCTTGGTCTTCCCTTAGCTCTAGTACCCGATCTATTTTTATTGTATGCTGTTATTGGTAGTTGGTTGTATTTCATTTTCATTAAATGTTCAAACCACTGCATTTGTTGTCTTTCGATGTATTCGGTGCTTGAAGTTATGCCCACTCTGTTTCTGATGTCCTCATTTACAAAATTAAACAAAGATTAAATAAAAATAGTAATAGATGAAAATGTGATCCCTGCTACACATTTAATAAAAAAAATATTGTACTTATATAATTAGTGTGAAATTTAACACAATATATCCACTGCAGAGAAGACCGAGAGAGAGAGAGAGAGAGAGATAGACTAGTAATTCAGAATTCTCTGGATATTCCCCATTCAAATTGCTATAATTAGAAAAGAAATGTCGTTCTACATTCCTTTAACAAAATAATAATGAACACGTTACCATTACAAAATAAACACACGGATTTACCGTTTATTCAGTAAAATAATATTTATCCTCCAATTTAGAATTACAATTGTACGAGTAGTTCCGTTGCTATTTAGCAATGTTTTTAAATGTCAAATTATATTAATGAATGTTTCTTGCACACATTTCCTAATTGGTGCAGATTAAGTTATATAAGTTTAAAAGAATAAACAAGATCGCTAATAGATAGAGAACACATTGTTCCTAGTATGAACTTAAACTGCCTGATCCCCACTTTGGAAGTTTAAATCACGTGAGATATATCAAACAGAGTCGCGCCGAGTGGTTACCGGGGCCCAAATTTGGGGTGTAAAGAATAGAACCACTGTTACCTGTCATGCATGTCGTAAGAGGCGACTATGGAGGTTTGGATGAAATCGGATGCACATGTCCTAAACTTGTAGAAATCTATGCGTTTAGGGGCCTACCAAACCAATGTGCAACGTATACACGTTCTTGGCAAAGATCAAACATATCACAAAGAGTGATTAAAATTGGTCGTAAAGAACGAACGCAAAGAAGAAGAAAACAGAGTCGGTTCAGGTGGGGTATTTGTTTGAAGGGATGAATCACAGCCAACTCTAGATAACTAGTCCAGACAACTGACTGGGGGTTTCCTGACCTAGATCAGAAAAGGGGCCGGAAAATATAGATGTTTGATAGAACACTGCAAGTTTTTATGCAATTTTACTCAATTCTGTGAGTCTATGGTTATTTATTGGTGAAAAATATTCATAATATTGATATCCCTTATTGTTAAACTTAGCTTGTTGGATAATATAACTTCGATTTAGCATTTTGTGTTGATTTTAAAATGAATTCGTCTATATACACCAATACTGGAATGCGAGGTCACGTGGTGTAGTTGTGGTTTGATTTCCCATAATTCTTACCTGAGTCCGAAGGCCCATAAGTTTATAGTTGGCTCTGGATGAGTTGAGCTGTCGGCACTTTCTCCATTTAAAAAAAAAGAAAAGAGTGGTGTTAGTGTAAATGAAAATGGTTACAAAAGAAAATAAGATTGTAAAAAGTTGGAAAACCGTGATATTCAGAAATACTTTTTTTTCTCTTGCAATTCTGATTATCGTTCAAGCCGGCGAGGTCTTCTTCTTCCAACGTTTTCAGACATTGTCTTGTATACTTCTACAGTAATTAGTTTCTCTAAAATATTAATTTAGTATGAAAGAAGATTCAGCAACAAGAAACTCTTCACCTTCTGCTCTCCGTCTTCTGTTGAAAGTTTCAAGTTTGTTCAACGATGTTGTTGAGATGCTTGCATTCTACGTTGTAACTTACATTTAAATGTGTATCATTAAAAAATGTAAATGGTTTCTGACATAAACTTGCTTAGTGATTGCTTTCAAAATATTGAAGTGCTTCAGTCAGCAAATAGTAAGTCGAAGACTTGTGACATCTTGGAATAACACAGATTTTGAGTTAAAGGAAAATGAGCTGTCGAGGACACGTATCTGGCGACGCGCGGCTATAAGATAGGAAACATGCATGGGCGTCCATACTTTAAGGCAAGGAGGGCAAGTGCCGCCCTGAAAAATGAATTTTGATAAAACAGTTTTATGCTCATCTCTTTTTTCTTTCTTTTGCCCTCCTGGAAAAACTTCAGCGGACGACCATGGAAACATATAGTACATAAAGTACCCTGACTTTAAATCGTTTACATTAAGGGGATATATGGATGAAAGCAGTTTTTCGTTCATACAAATAGACTGGGCGTATTCAGCAAGGGGTCAGCCAATAGATCGAGTTGACATTTTGAACGCCCTCATAGAGTGTGGCCGCAAAGAAGATTTTCATTTAAACCAATCCCGCCAACTATTATATTGCAGGAACTTGGATTGAAGGTTGAAGTAGCAAGAAAAGAACAGCACAATAGGTACATAAGTAGGCACATCAATCAAATTCGAACTGGTACGGTCAGTCGCTGGACGATGTTGGAGATATTGTGAAGGTGATTAAAGCACCTATGAACTTGTTCGGAGTACAATGAAGATATTCCAAACTGAAACTGAAACGGACAGAAATTATCGCGCTAAGTATTATGTGACTGAATTCGATAACATCTGATACTCCTTGACTGAACATCGCCCCATCATTCACCACATGTGGACTCTCCAATATGTGGTAGTCCACCACATCTGTCAGGAAAATAACAAACACTTACTGTCGATGATAATCACACAGAAATCATGACATTTCTAAAATTAAAGATTCAGACAGCAGAAAGATACAACGATTCTTGCAAAAATCACGTCATTACAACTAGCTATATTCATGACTGAAATATATATAGGAACAAAAAACAATTAAAGAAAACAAAATTAGGCAGAAGAGTATCAGTTCACAGTCAAGATTATTTGCCATCTCTACACCGAACGCGAATCTCCAAATTCCCTGTCTCTTGTCTATGTAGTTCATTCCGCCAGATTGTTTTTTGTGCATCTTTATATTTACTCCCTATTTATATAATTTTCCTCTTTTCTGCCAATTCGTATAGATACTATAATACTGGAATGCAAGGATCGCGTGAGTGATCCGGTTTTCGGAAATTTCCATTTGTTCTGAACGGATTTTATGACTACACGGGGCTGTGATATTACATAACGAAAACGAGAATTTCCGATGACTCCATTGGCAGTGACTGGTCTTATCAGGGTTGCCAATTTAGCTTTATTAAAGCCAGATTCAAGAAATTTGGCTTTTTAAAAGTGTTGGCTTAAAAAAGTGTTTGGCTTTTTGGCTGTTTTTGCTTTTTTCATATGCAATTTCTCTCTCTAAATATGGTATAATTCTTAAGAGAAAATTGGGTAAATATACTTAATATAGTTTTTTTTATTGGTTTTGGTTGGTATTGTTAAAAAGTATGTTTAGTACTAAAGATTATGAAATATTATGGAAAGTAACATCACTTCCTGCTTTGCTCTTTTTCGCGTCTCGGATTATGCAGTGCAGTCCTGTTATCTGTTCTTATTCGTGTGTAATTTCGCAAGGAATCTAACTATGGTGACAAAAAAATGGACACAATCTTATGACAGCAGTCGCAAATATAATACCAATTGGGAAAATACTTTTGTATGGGTGAAAAGATCTTCTGATGGAACACAAAATGCGATTTGTAAATTATATCACTGTATCGTTGTGCCTAAAGCCTGTAGCCTCACTGCACATGAAAAGTCAGGAAAAAAACACAGATGACTCCATCAACAGGACAGAACACACTTCACGTGGAGAATTCCCCTGGACAAAATTATGATAAGGCAACAGAACTTCAAGTGGCTGTATGTGTGGCCTGTCACTGTGCCATTCGTTCTGTCAACCATCTTAGTGAAAATAATGATAAGTCATGGACAAGGGAGCACTTTAGAGCACATAAAGTTGCACAGAACAAAATATTCTTGTTTAATAAAAAAAACCCATAATTTCACTATCAGTGAAAGATGATCTCATTGTTGACTTAAAGTACAAGAAATACGCTATAATTGAAAGCCTTTATGGCTATGTTAGAGGAAGCTCTCGATAAAATTACACAACGTCTTTAAGATGTTAAACCAAGCATCAAAGCCTTTATTTGCAGAACCACCATTTATACTCATTGCGGGAGAAAACATCAGTGCCATAGAAGAACAATACAGAAAAATAATCTGTATTGATTGGAAAGAAGAAGTCCAATTTAAGAAAGATGGATTTTAACAGACAGTGAAACTTTTTGGATTGGTGTTCTTCAACACGAGTCATTTAAAGAGCTTGCCACCTTTGCTCTGACTGGCTTAATATCCCGTTAGTAATGCTGTTATTGAAAGGGTGTTCTCTCTTGTATCATCAGTCAAAACAAAAGCTAGAAATAGAACACAGCTGCAGTTTCTTGGGGTTATAGTGAGAATAAGAACAGAACTGCTCTTATCTAAAAGTGTTGCAAGGATTTTACTGCATCCCCTAATATGGTAAAGAGCTTATCTACTTATAAAGTGTATGGTGCTGGTTTCAGTGTTGAGGATAGTGATGACCTTGATTTGGAGCTCTTCTTATGATGTAGCTGAGTATGAAATAGCACTGTTTTTCTTCCTGGCTTTTTTGGCTTTTTCAGCAAGTGTTTGGCTTATTTTCTCAATGTTTAGTTAGCAACCCTGTGTCTTATGTAGAGCGGCGGATTAGTTAAATAAACGAATCATCATCAGCTCTCGTCTCTTTCGAGGACGCATAAGGCGGAGACAAAATAAGTATTCACTTGTCCCACGCCCAACCCCTTCTTTGTAGTCATTCTTACAAAAAAACCCAGCTTTTGTACTCATCTTTGTAGTCTGTGCGACATAGTGGTTCCATTCTTCGCTACCTTGAAAACCACATACGGAGGAAAAATAACGTATAGCCCCCGTGCAACTTTCTCACTAGACCACGTCTAGAGTTGGTCGTGATAAAAAAAATTACGCGATGATGTCATTAGACAACTTTAATATATATATATATATAGTTCACATGTAATGCATAGAAACATATACGTTTCTCCGAAAGGAGTAAATCATTATTTTTGATGTTTGGTGGCCTACATGCTCCTAGTCTGATATAACCAGAAAAGACTCTTTTTGCGGCTGAAAAGCATGACTAGCTCGGCTTAAATTGGCTTTAATTCCCTACATAACAAACAAGCAACACACACACCACACTATATATATTATATATATATATAAATGAATGTATTGGAGTTTCATTTTCAGTTTCATTTTGTGGGTTTCCGCTTAAGAAATGGGTTTTCCCCGACACATATCATAACCTATATAAGGGATAAACCCTGGTAACGAACATATGACTACTGGGGGTTGTGTAAGGACGAACAAATCAAAACAAGGTATTTACTTCGAATTGATGACATGTTTTGTATATTGAAACCAGTGACTTACTGAATACATGTAATCATAGTAACTTTTCTGCAGTACTTCAGAAGTGGTAATTTGTTAAAATATATTTTTTCATTGGCAGCAATATAAAAGCTGATGATAACATGATTCTGACTGAATGACAGTGAATACGTTGGTTGTGACTTGAGATATCAATAAAATTATAATCAATGTTTTACTTTTGTAAGTATTATTCACTTAATTTACTTTCGCACAGAAGGAAAGAACTGAATTATTCCAAACTGAATATTCCTTAAATTCACAGTAACATTGACTTCAACTTAAACATATTAATTAAGCAGAATCAAGTGCCGTGCCTGTATAGTGTATGATGAGTGTATGTGATCATGTCTCTCCACAACTTTCTCTCTCTACCTGGTGCAGTTACTCAATTCTGACGTCGATCTTTTGTCAAAACACAATGTCAGATCATCCAACATCTCCCTCCGTCTTAAACGATCTCTTCTTCTCTGAATTTTACCCGTTGTTACCAAATGTTCCAAACCTCCTCTTCCGCTCTTCGCATAATATCAATGAAGAACCTTGATTGTCTGATTATTATTAAGCGAATAGTTAGACAAATTATTTTAATAACAGTAAATCTAAAACAGAAAAAAATCAAGCAAAATTACTAACGAATATGCTCCATTCAAACAATACCTACACTCTCGGAATCCAGTGGCACATCCTGGTCCTTGATATATATATATATATATATATATATATATACATATATTATATACTGCAATCTATAATTTCATCCACTGTAAATATCTGTTTCTAGAATACATTTACAGGTTGTAGCTCATTTTAATGTACAATTACTGGTAAATATTATAATATCTGATTAATCTTAGTTTAATTTTTTAAATGTTTATAGTTAGGAAAATACATCAATATGTTCTATAGGCCAGTTTCAAATCTAGAAATCTTGTAAAATGTTTCATTGTAATATTCAATTTCATAATTCATCAAATGGATTAATACGTAATATGAGCAATATGCTACATAGTCACACCAGAATAATATTTTGTAAATACTAGAAAAAAGGCTGCGACCTATTATCGAGTCACGGCTTAATGACTCACAAATCGATTCTGTGCAGAAGGATCAAGATGTACTGAAGAAATATTTGCCAGTCAGTTAGTGCAGAGGACTTGAATCAATAAACACCTATATGTTGTGTTTATGGATCTGGAAAATGCATGTGTTCAACCATGTAGATAAAAAAACATTGTGGAAAATATTGTCAGACATGGAATTAAGTGACTACTTAATGAATCTATGCAAAGTCTCTAAATAAACAGTCAATGTACAGTTGGAACAACACAGGTCTATGAAAAGTTCCAGCTAGGTCTGAGTAAACCTATCACTACTGTTGTTCCTCACGAGTCGACCATATCGTAAAATTGTAAACAACAGTGAGGAACAGCCTTAGAACTTCTAAATGATTGCTTTTGCTACAATCAGGAATCATCAACAGAAGAATAACCACAACAACAGTTAACAGATTTCAGTTAACATCCGATAACTACAACATGAAAATAAACTTGAGGCAGAATGAAGTAATGACATTCACTAGAGAAAGCATCACAATATTTCCATTGACAAACACCAGTTAAAACAAGTTAAAGCTTTACATATCTGGGGAGCATTTCTTTTAGTAAATGCAAGTATAATTAATGAAATCCAGCATAGATCAAATAAATCAAATCATAAGACAAATGGCACCATTTTTGAAATGTAAACCATGTCAACATAAAAAAGAATTGTTCAACACGATCTTTGTCCCAACATTGTGCTATCAGTGCCAAACTTCTACATTGATATTAAGTGATAGAAGAAAACTAGTCACAACATAGATGAAGTGTCTGCACAGAATGCTGGAAGTATCAAGAAAAGACTCCCTCCATATTAGCCTACCTTATCGTGGTTGGAGGGTTTGTGTGCCTTTAGGATCCTTCAGGCTATGTCGGCGGAGTCTAACTCCTGGCAGGTCTAACCAAGCCGAACAGACTGAAGGTGAAAGGCCAGACCAAAGGCGGGGAGCAGGATGGGGCCTCATAAGGTGACAGTGCAGAACCCACCGGCGAGTGGTAAATGCTCTGGCTGCAACCAATCCATCCCCCAGCTATGGGACAAATAGCACTTGTCCTCTCTCTCTCTGAGGAGGACATCCTTTTCTTGTCTTGTCTTCTACTTCTATGACACTTTCCCTTAAGCATAAGGGATTAAACTACAGTGTCCAGGAAGCACACCCTGCATAAAAGCCTGGGTTGGTGAGCCCGAAACAGAAGGCTGAAGTCATTTAGAGTAGGATGACTCCAGACAAACCCGGGAAGACAGATCTCGTCAGCAGGGGACTGCAACTGTCTAGAGAACAACCTCAAAAAAGATGTCCTCAGAAACGGAATGTGTCAGCCATTATTGGCGGGAGGAATCGACACATACGAACAACTCAAATGGCCAAGAAAAGACTTGCTTAGAAATAAAGATATTAGGAAAAAAGTGGGTACAACACCAGTACTAAACTTCATCACGAAGCAATAAATTAAATGGTTCAGCCACATAAGCAGATTTCTAACAGACACAGTGCCACTCCAAAGACAATGTTTCTTCGATACAGTGGATACAAGGCAAAAAATCAACCATGCAAAAGATGGACCACAGAAACAACAGAGGCTGTGAAAGGCACCATGTACAAAGCTCACTCCAGAGCCCTTCTAGAACTTTTTTCTTATTCTGACATTATGAGGCAAAACAGGATTAGAGAAAAGAAAGATAGAAAGAAAAGAATCAGGGTCTCCTATAGTTTAACTGTGTACCATGTGCACACTGATAAATTTGTTTGTGTCAAACTGGCCTTAAACTCTGGAATTTCCATGGCACATGGTTACTAGCGCAGTGTTATCAACTTTGCCATCGGCGGCCCCGCTAACAGTACACATGATCCTCATCATAAAAGGGACCTCTATAAAACACAATTGTATGGAACAAATTTGATCTTTCACAACAGCAGGAAATAAATATTTATTTTTCTTAATTGTTCCTGACTACAGGGTGGGCCAAAAAAAATGAGAACATAGCGTAACATACCCGTTATTTAGAAATGTTATTTAATTCAATTATATTGTTACATGTAATTTTGTTTGCCAAGTATTTAGCTAATCAGAAATCATGTAATTTTTTCTAAGCATCAACGCTACTCGCTTAATCAGAATACGGTCTTACGCAGTAATTTTTGTCATTCTTGGTAACAAATTTAAACCTGCAGATGTAAACAATTGGCATATTAAAAATCAAAGATTGTGCCCACAAATTGTTGAAATAAAAACATCACATAGCTAAATAGGTAAGTAAGTAAATAAGTCAACAATTTAAGCTATTTTGATGTAATTATATTACTTTTTACGCGATGTTCTCATTTTTTGGCCCACCCTGTATAGTATTCATGGTTGATATTCGTGACAAAAGGTGTCTTCATTTCTATTAGAGAAAAATCTATTTCTCACACTGTTCTGATATTTCAATAGAGTGTTAAGTAATTTATTGTTTTCTATTTTTTCAGCAGTAAATATATGCTCATACTTGTAAAGTAAGCAGAAATTTAGCACATATTTACAACAACATGGCATCTAGTGAATCAGAGAATCAGTGTAAGTAAAAATGTTTAGTTCACTGTTCATATCAATGAAACTTTTAACGAAGACTGTACTGCTTGATACTCATTGTGTGAAAAATGTATGTTAACAAATATTTGTGATTTTAAATGTTAAAAAAATATTCATCAGAAAATATATTTAAAAAAAACAAGCTTGAAGATACCATAATGAAGCTGTTATAGGAACTAAGTTATGTGTGCAATTAGAAAATAAAGAAATAAATTACACTTTGTACAAGCAGAACTGGATGACTAAGAGTCAGAACGATGAGTATGTCTAGCTCTTTCCACGCCCATTTATTTCCTCAGTTGTACACATTTAATTTAAGGGAGGCAAAAAAATGCAATGGGTTATTTTTTTCAAATCATAACTACTCATCAATAAATAAACATATATATATCTTATCATATACTAATTTGAAGAAAACTGGACAACTTATTAGAATAACAAGGTTAAATAGCAATACATGGAATATTTTAGAAGAAACTGGGACAAATATGACAACATAAATAGAAAAATTATAAATTGTTAGTGACATATGCAACACTTACGTGACATTATAACAACATATTCAAAATGTATCCCTATGTGCTTCTAGAAATCATTTTGTAATCCAATTTGTGAAGTCCAGGCAAAATTTTATGACAATATACCCAATAGAAGTGAAGATATGATGAAAAGTTGACATCAAACTCCAGTTGGGCTTTGATAGCCATTATATTATGATGATCGTCTGCCTGATTCATATTGTTATATTTTGGATCGGAATCATTACTAATACTACTTATAATACTACTATAATCTGAATTGTTCATGCATTTTTCTATAAAAATCAGCGCCTGCTAGCCTGATACACGCATGGGACGCTTATTACATGAAAGGCCTGGTCCCACATTGAACTGTTTACAAATACTGCGTCTGTAGCAATAACAAATAAACTTGAAGCAAATCAAACGTAGGTTAATGTACACTGAAATCGAAAGAGAAAGTGACGCTATTAAAATGAAGGAACTGGAAGAATACTATTAAAAACAAAAATTAGTAGAAGTAAAACTAGAAAGACGTATAAATGAAACAACTCAACGGCAACAAACAGCTCGAACGGCGAACGAAACATCTTGATGGCGCAGGGTGCGGCTTAAAGCATGGAACAGAAGTCGCTGTGGCGCAGTGTGCGGCTTAAAGCGTGGAAAGAGTTAACCAGTGTGGCACAGAAACCATCAGTATGTATACCCTTCTAAATTTACTGGGGTAGACTGAGCACCTATGGGTCCGCCAGGAGTTCTATAATGTCAGTTGAAAAACCAATAAACAGTAATGGTTAAGCATGTGTTAATAAAATCGAAATATAAAACATGTGAAGAAATAGTCATGTATTTTAACAAAATATATTTGCAAAATAAAAACTTGTAATTTAATTAAAAACAATATTAGAAAGAACAGCCTTTTTCTCTTGTTTCTACAGTCATTCTTGTCTTATTATTGTTATTGTTGAATATTGCAAAGTTGGGATTTTCTCAGATAGAAGTTATATTGTTGTTTTGCATCCCACTGTAGTTTCTTAATTTAAAAATTGATTATATCTACAAGGTGTTCAACTTAAAAGCAGCCTGTGTATGGAGCTAATCTGGCATATATGTATGGAAATGAGAAGGTTCAGTTATGATGTGGTATAGGTCAAGGTTTTGTGATGGTGTGTAATTGTAGTGCGGAAAGGGGCGATGAACAAATGTGACGTGGGACAAGCTAGTCAGAACTGGTTTAAATAGTAAATAGACAGATGCAATGCGTACCTGGCAAATTTCTATTTATCACTGGGGCTGCATTTAAGTTGAACACCCTGTATATGTCCCTTTAAAGCTATAATAAAATGTATAAGTTTTAATACTTTTTAACTATCAAAATATTTTTGCAGACGTGAGCATTTTGTCATTAACCAGGAAAGAGATTGCAATTTCTCCATGGCGGCAGATTGCAACAAATGGTTCTCTTCCTTCCAGATGTGTTGTAGTATTAGATTCAAATGAGGAAACCACTCAAGATGATGATGTTTATGATGATGATGATGGTGAAAAGCTTGAACAAGACTTCTCAGATGGAGAACTATCAGGTGACTACATGATTACTGTGTAATTACAAAATATCAACACATATACATGAAAACCTCAGATCTGTTGACCATACTGCTCATAGAAGAGAACTTTAAATGGGAATATTTGTTGAAGTATTCATATTTAAAATGAATATATTTATAGAATGAGATTTGAGACAATCTTGGTGATTAGCCATGTTCATACATGACTATTAAATTCTAATTTGATGGTAAGTAAGTAAAGGAACCCTTTCATACCTTGTGGTATATAGGGCAATACAGTGTTAGGCCTGTATTTTCATTGACCGTCGGCACACGATGGGTGATGTGGTCAGCATTTATTTCCCAGAGGATGTCTGGTACCCAGGTGAGGCTGGGTCGACCTGAGAGCCATCGCAGTTAGGGAAAAATTCCACGCCCACTCACGGAGCTGAACCCGGACCACCAGCCTTGAGAAGCGAGTTCACTAACAACTACGCACCGGTTCTCTAATTTGATAGTGCTAGCAAAGAAACTTATGCCATTAAAATATATCACCTATGACAATTTGAAATAAAGAATTAATAAGAATGCTAGTTTTTCTTCTTCTCATGCTAGATCTTTAGTCTGTTTCTATCGCCCGAGTGGTTACGGGGCCCAAATTTGGGGTGTAAAGAATAGAACCACTGTTTCCTACCACGCATGTCGTAAGAGGCGACTAAGGAGGTTTGGCTGAAATCTGATGCATGTGTCCTAAACGTATAGAAGTCTTATGCGTTTAGGGCCTACCAACCAATGTGCAATGATACACGTTCTTGGCAAAGATCAAACATATCACAAAGAGTGATTAAAATTGGTTGTAAAGAACAACGCAAAGAAGAAGTCTGTTTCTATGGCATAGTCTATTGTCTAGGTTTGATGAAACCTAGTTCTGATCTGTGTATCATGACATTATTATGTAAACTATTATTATGTGAATTATTAACTTAGTTACTTTTTATTATATTTTAAACAGAAAATGAGGACGAAGAAGTGCACAATACAGGTGAACTAGGATTAAGAAATTACCAGAATGAACTTGCTGAAAATGCACTTCAAGGAGCAAATACCATCATTTATGCTCCTACTGGCTCTGGAAAAACAAGAGTAGCAACGCACATAATCGCACAGCATTTGAAGATGTCTACAGGTGTGTTGATCAGTTGTTGAAAATGTTGAAATTTCTCTTTTTATAGGCCAGATGTCCTGCCTCCGCAGCCGTCTTCTCAAATCATCAGTTACATGCTGAATCCATCTTCTCCACTGTCTTCCTCTTCTTCTCTTTGCTGGGACGCTTCCTTGTCCAGATGGTACACTCTGACCTACTTCTGCCTGTACACCTTTTGATGTTCCACTCCAAGTTATATCTGTCTTCCTTTTGCTTCCTTGTCATCAACTGTCCTCTCCAATATGAACTTCAACAATGTGTTGTGTCTTTCATCATCATCATCATCACCTTTCAACTCCCATCGGAGCACAGGTCTTCAACAAACTTCTTCCATCTCTTCCTCTCTCTTGCCATCCCTTCCAATTCTTTCCATGTTTTGCCTATCCTCTTTATATCCACCTCCAGCTCTCTTCTCCAGGTCTGCCTAGGCCTTCCCTACTCCTCTTTCCCTGTGGGTTCCAAAACAATGCCTGTCTTGCGATGCTTCCGGTCGGTTTTCTCAATGTATGTCCTATCCATCGCCAGCGTCTCTTCCTGAGCTCTCTCTCCACTGGTATCTTATCTGTTTTGTTCTCTCCCTGAGTTCCTCGTTTGTAATCTTATCATACCATCTCAATCCCTCTATCCTACGTAAACATCCATTTACGAAGGTCTGCAGTTTTCTGATAGTTTCCTTTGTGGTCTTTCATGTTTCCGAGTCATAGAACAGCACTGACTTCACATTTGACTGGAAAATTCTCAGTTTTGTGTTTGTTTTGATCTCCCTTGCCTTCCATATCTTACTCAATGCAATAAAGTTCCCCCTTGCTTTTTGTATTCTTATCTTAACATCTTTGTTTGTTCCTCCTTCTGTGTCTATGTTGCTTCCAAGGTATGTGTATGATTCTACATCCTGCAGTGCTGTTTCCTCCAGCATAATCTGGTTTACATTTGCAGCATTTATTCTCATGACCTTGGTCTTCCCCTGTGTATTTTCAAACCTAGCTGCTGAGACTTATTATTTAGGGTATTCATTTTGTCTTTAATCTGTGCGTGGTTGTGAGACAGCAAAGCCAGATTGTCTGCAAAATCCAGGTCCTCCAGTTGTTTCACCAGTGTCCATTGTATTCCCCCTCTGTTATCCGTTGTTGATTTCATGATCCAATCTATGGCCAGCAAGAATAGGAATGGTGATAACAAGCATCCCTGCCTCACCCCTGTTCTTATCTCAAAGATTCCGTCAGTTGGCCCTCGTGTATGACTCTGCATTTCATTCCTTCATACGTTTTCTTTATTAGGTTTGCAAACTTGGGTGGAACTCCATAGTGTATTAATAGTTTCCACAATGATTCCCTATCCAGACTATGTTGTGTCTTTAAATTGACCAAAATACCTAAATTGTTTAACCTCTTGTTTACCAACTACGTGAGGGTGACGTAGTAGGTGGGCGTCTGCTGTATCCCAACTACGAGACATTCACGTAGTAAACTCATCAGCAAAATGTGTGTAGTAAACGGGGAACCACCTCTACAATAGACTATCTATAGCATTGGGGATATCTTCCCTTATATAAAACATTGTCATTGGTCAATTTTTCGCGCAGTACGAAGGTTATTTATATCTTTGAAAGAGTGTTTCTCTTTGTCAAAAATTGTTCAAGCAAAATGGCGTGTAGAAAATCTTCCAGAACGATTACACCAACAGAAAAAGCTTTGGCGTTGTTGTCATATGGTGCTGGCGACATTTAACTATGAAGATAGCGGAGATGATGATATATTCTCATTAAGTGAATCTGTTCACTCAGATTCTGAAAATTCTGTACAGGTGAGAGACACTGAGGATGAAAATAGTGATACTGACAAGAATGTGATTTACGTCCAAGCAAGCGTTCTAGAACTGACCCTGTCGAAAGTACTAGTACTGAGCAAATATCAAGTACTACTAGTACATAGAGCAGTACAAACACAAATTTTATTATCAAAACATACACATACATATTTTATTTCAAAATACGATATTTCAAACAAATATTCCAAAAATAACAGAGTTATTACATTTTCAAATAAGTTGGTATAGTCTGTCCATTAATTCGTGAGCACGTTTGAAATTGATTTTCTCGAAAACTACCTGTTGGATCTCAGTGATTTTTGCATGCAGCCTTAGAATATGCATGATGCTAAAATAAAGCTAACCAGTAGTCCATAGATGCTACGGATTTTGCACATCGGCGAATTCCTTTGATCTTTTATGACAATTGCAAATACGGGGCTCAAATTTTAGATTTTACAGTAATCCTTAGAATTTGTCCATGTCAATTCTATTCATAGGTGTATCTCCATATTAACTTGATAGGTCAAGTAATTAAGTGTGTTGCCCTTTATGTGCAATCGTGAACTTGGATACAATATGCAACAGTTAGTCCTCCCCTTCGGTCACCATTAGACCCCAGGGTGTCTTAACTTCACCACAAATTGTATGATGGTAGATGCATTTGGATATGGAAATGTATACGTTGCTATTTCTTAGTCTGTAATCAAAATATGATTTGTATCATCCCGAATCTGACGATTCCATGAGGTTGATAATTGTTACTGGCTGGACAAATTGTAATCCATCTCGGTGCCAGTACTCGTCTTCCTCTCGGGGCACATGTTCAACACACTTCTTCCAGAACTGCATGTCTATCATTGAGAGGGACTCACGTGTCAGAACTTCAACATCACACATTTTAAACGTCCTGTTCTGTTCGGCAACTTGCCATTTTACTTTAGCCCAGACAGGCTCTATCGGATTGAGGTGAGCATGATATGGAGGTAGTCGCAAAGACGTGTGACCGTATTCCGCAATGATTTTGTCAATATGAAACACCTTTGTCTTATTTGTCATCCTCACCAGGTGCAACAACTCGGGTTTCAAATATGTATCATCGAAGCTGACATTTTCCTTAGCAAGCCAAGTCCTAATTTGATCTTTTGTATTTGATGCAGTTGGTACTTTGTCTTCCGCTGATACTGCGTTGTGATAGGATGCATTATCCATTACCAAGCATGATGGTCTGTTTAGAATTGGAAGTAGATCTTTCTCCATCCAGTGCCTGAAAATATGTCCATTCATTTCTGTGTGGTAGTCCCTACCGTCGGTACTTTTGATTGGAAAATAAGTCCAGCGTCATGGACAAGACCTTCTTCATTGCTTCCTGCATGTGTTAGTATACGCTGGCCTTTGCTGCTTGGTATTTTTCTTTTCTGTTCACCGTCTACTGATTGCCATTCTTTAGCATTGTGTGTGTGAGCATTGACCCAGGATTCATCCAAATATACAATATCATAGCCTTGCCTCCGCCGCTCACGGATCTGCCTCAGGTATTTACTTGGGCAGCAATTAAATGTGGCTTTTCACAAATAATATTCCTGCCGCTTATAGTTTTTCTGAAGGTGAAGCCGGTGGCTCTTACAATTTTCCATAGAGTACTTTTAGAAATGTCTATGCTGCAATCTGATTGCAGTTTTAATTTCAGTTTCCTGAGAGTAACAAGTTGATTTGTCGCAAACATTTTCAAGAGCTCCGTCTTATGACATCTATGTCAAAGTCGTCAATTGTTCTTTTCCTTCCTTGCTTGACATTAGTGCACTTTGTGTCCTGTTTAATCCATCGGGAAAAGGATTCTCTATTCAGACCAAGCGCCAGTTGCGTTCGTTTCTCAGGATTATGAATATCGCAATATAGATGACCTCTCTTAGATTCCCTACGGAAGTGTTGGTATAGTAAAACTGTAACCTTCTGCATTGTTATAAATGTGCACTTCAGACTCATTATGAATGTGATATCAATGTCAGTTTTGATAAGCCAACAAATATGATACAAAAGCTTCATACAAATAGCGAGATACACCTATAACTATAAAACGGTATCCCAATTATAACGTCATATGCTTTCCGCTTTCAAAGTCGACTGGTTAGGTGCACGGAATTCCTGAAATTGTTGTTTACTCACGATATTTCAATGTTACCATAATGTATTTTTAGAACAACATGTCTGTGTACCGTAGATCTGTTACTATTGTGTACAATCTGGTGAGGTTGATTTTAATATAACCTGAAGAAGAAATATTTCAAACTACATCAAACTTTCTTGGAAAAAAAATATTTCTCTAGCGTCATGGATATTCTAAGGCTGCTTGCAAAAATCACTGAGATCCAACAGGTAGTTTTCGAGAAAATCAATTTCAAACGTGCTCACGAATTAATGGACAGACTATAGAAATGCAGAAAAATGCTTGGGATGCTCTGTGCGGTTCGACCTATAACCTTAGGTAAACAAGGGTTAACTTTTATTTATTTGAGAATTTCTCTTTGCACTTCTAAGTGTTGTGTTACAGCTTTATCTGATCTTTACTTTCAAACGTTTTTGAATATCTACTTCTTGAAAGACTGAATTCTGGTTTTCAGCTGGTTGTTCATCATCAACACACACCCTCCATACAACAATGCTAAGTGTGTGTAAACACTAAAAGATATTATCATTTTCTGTCTGTTTGTCATTTGCTTCAATGATATTATCTTTCTCATGCTGTTAAATATATTTTTAGCAATTTCTATTGTCTTCTTAACTTATATTTCACTTCTACTATCATCCTTTATTATATTTTAAAGATATACAATGTTGATACTTGTTCCAGTGTTTCACTGTCAGTTTATATGTTCAATTTATTGGGTACTAGAGAAATGCTAGGAAGTAGATTCTGCTGGCATGATGTAGACCGCATCACCCATTGGGTCCGCTGTAAATCAAAACAGAAATACAATGCTAACAATAAATTTCTCAATATACCACATGGTGATGACATTCTGTATTTGTGAATATTTAAAAGAAAAAACATGGTCAGGCATGGTCATTTGGTTTGTTGATGATATTATGTATTTGTCTCCACTTTCAGATATCATCTCCAGTATTTATAAACAATTGTCACTCTAATATTAGATATCTTTCTTTTACAGTGTTCACTTTGAGATCACAAAGTTGATTAATTGTAAAGAAAGCAGTGTTCAGTCTAAGACTGTCAGCCATTGTATGTTAAATCTATTGGGTACCATAGAAACACTGTGAAGTAAAGACTGCTGGCACAATGTCGACCACATCACTCATTGTGTGCTGTAATTCAAACAAAAATACAAGCCTAACAATATATTTCTCAATATACCACATGGGGGGAAAAACAGATTGATTATTTGTAACAAGTGTCAAGAGTTGAATGATGGCAGGAACATTCTTCTTCCTCCAAGGCCATATAAATAGAATACATTACATGGAACAAAGCAAAAATATCACTTCAGATATCACTACATAGATTAGGGTCAAAGGCAAGAGTCCATGTGTTGCTGGACAATTGAAGAACACAGTACATTTCATAATGAGGGATGATTGACAGAACTAATTATTTGTTAGTTGTTGCTAACAAAATTGCATAGTCATCTACTTTTTTCTTTATTTTCTCTATAGGCACTAATAAAAAGGTTGCTTTTCTTGCTAGAACAGTACCTCTAGCTACACAGCAGTATAAGTCTTTGTGCAAGTACTTGACGGGAAAATGAGGTAAATATTATGCAATTTATAGTTTGTTAAAACACAGTTGCAATTTGTGTCTGCAAATGAGTGGTTATTTAACATATAGCAGAATCTATTTGATATTAATTTGATTTTGATTTGACTATTTGATTTAATACTAAGATTAGTAATTAAAGAAAGTAAGCATCTGTAGCTTAAGCGGTAGTGAGCTCGATCACAACCCAAGCGTCCCTGGTTCAAACTCCATGGCAGGCAAGTTTGGAAGCAAATTAGTGCCCTTGGATTTTTATGAATGGTAAAAATAGACCTCACTGTTCAGAAGGCAATGACAAACTACTGAATGTGTAAGTAGTGCCTAGAAAATCCATGACTCGTTTACTGTGCTTGATGGCTAAGTCGTGTAAAGAATATGATATGATTTTCATTTTTCAATCAAAGAAAACTTAATTGACCAGATAAGTTTCATTGTAATTTTTGCCAAACTAAAACGATAGTTTGTGTGCAATTTTGTCAACTATAATAATAAATAGAATCGTTAATTATGACCTATACCCCATTTTTAACGTATGGAAGTGAATCACCAAACATTTAGTAAATAAACAAGGTCAGTTTAGGCCACAATGATATCATTTTATAAAGGAGTATTAAGAATATCTATGTTCCAATTAGAAATACATTTATTTGTGAGTTGGATGTGAGAAACAAAAGGGTAAAAGCATATTGCAACAACAGTTTAAAAAATGGGCTTTAAAAATGATTTTTGGAGTAAGAAATAACTAAGATATACAGCACCAATGAGAGTAAGTTACAAATTAGCATGATTGCTTGTGATACAAAACAGTGCTTTGTAATGAAAGATCATGAGAGTAAGTTACAAATTAGCATGATTGCTTGTGATACAAAACAGTACTTGTAATGGAAAAATCATGACACAGCTGCGACACATGGCCAAATGAGTGCAGCATGCAGTATTTTGTAGTTAATATGTTACAATACGAACTGGGCAAAATTTAAAATAAGCTAAAGCAACAATGCAAAAGTTATTAAATTGGCAGTAATAGTATCAGAATTATGTCAATCTTTAACAATAGTATGCCATGTTTTTTCCCCTTCCATCTTAATAGTAAATCAGATGTGCATTTAAAGTAAATAAATGATCTAAGTTCAAACAAATGCTACTATTATTTATCTATAGATTTGCCATATTGATGGTGACTGTGAAAGCAATATGAGTCTCCACATGCTTTTACCTCATAATGATATCGTAGTGATGACACCAATGATTCTTGTAAATCACCTAACTAGAAAACTGTTACCTAATCTTGGAGAATTCTCAATGTTGATATTTGATGAGTGCCATCACACTCGCAAGGATGAACCATACAACACCCTTATGAAGTCTTACATTAAAAGTAAGCAAGAAATTTGTGATGCAAACAGCAGAGGCAAGAATTTGAATATCACACTGCCACAGGTAAAGACTACTACTTTTGTTTTGACAAAAGTTTCCTTTTGTTTTATTTGAAGAGCTTTAAAATTTAAGTGCAAACAAAAAATAGATTATGATTATATTCTAAAATGAGCATTGAGCTAAAATGTCCTTGTTACATATATGATCTGTTCTCTCCCATAATTTTCATTTTTGTATTTCTTCAACTGTCCATACATCTTCTGTTTATATGCTTTTTTTACAAGAAAATCTCTTACAATTGTTGCAGTGTATTCCAGGGACATTGATGCCATCTTGTGACCTGATCACACATTCATCTCTTAACCTCTCTGCAATAAATATCTTCTAAATCTACTTTTGATCTCTCTGCATTTAAGTGGTATCCTGTCTGTGTGAATGGTTCTATAAGTGTGCTAAATACTTTAACAACTTGTGAGTCTTTATGGTCTAGTTCAGGGATACAAAAGCTATTTCTGCTAAAGTAGATGAACGCACCCGGTGTTGGAGTCATAGAGTCCAAATGGTTTGAAGTGATGTTTGTTGGATTTCATTTCATTATTCTGTTTGTGTTTGAAACTCCTTTTTAAACCCAATGACTATTTTGTCGATGATAATATTTTGCCAAGGCTGGAATGTCATCTGGAACCCAACCAACAGAGGGTTGATGAATGACTCGATTTTGGCCTACACACAGTTGTTAATTATCTTTATTGACCAAATTACAAAACTTATTTTAAAAGACTGAAAATCAATGTTTGATACAAAATATTTAGAAGCGCCTGAGAAAGAGAGCCTGCTCAGCTGTAAAAAAGACAGAAACTCACCTACAGTGGATTCCATCTTACTGTGGCATTGAGAACAATGAGAGTCCGGATGTCTTGGCTAAGGAAGGCAGGCTAAAGAACAAATCTACCAACCACTGTCTTTTAAGATGTCAAAACCCTCATAATGAGAAAATATGCAGTAGACTGGAAAACAAACACCAGATAGGATTATGGAGAACTTTCTCAAAGATCTCAGCAGAGCAGACTAGGAGATTAGATTTTATCTACGTACTGGATACTGCAGACTCAGCATACACATACATTTAGAATAAGTCAAGTAGCTCAGTGTCAACAAGGGGAACAGACACTGGAGCTTGTCTTGCAAGACTGTTCTATTCTTGATGAAATGAGAGATAACATGTGGCCGCTCAGTCGGCATGAAAACTTATCTTTGGGGAAACCTGACATACCTGAAGCTGACTGCCCAGTTTGTGGTCCACAGTGGATTAAGCACATGACGAGAGATTACCAAAGAAGAAGAAGCAGCTCAGCTCGATGAAACTATAAAGTTCAACCTAGCAACTGTAGTAAATATATATGAGATACAAATATTGATTTAAATTGTAAAATCAGATGAAAATGGTAAAATCTATATAACAGTATAGATTATGGGATCATTAATTGTAGGAATTGCTCTCTTTGAATACTGTTTGAATATACAATGAAATATGGTTAAACAATCTGAAATATACAAGAAATAAAGCGATACAAGCTACCAAATGTATTAAATTTTGCCTTGTCATTTGGTTAACTTAATAGATATATTTTTGCAGATTATAGGATTGACTGCATCTATCGGTATAGAAGGAACTAATAACTCTGCAGAAGCAGAAAAAAATATTTTGAAGCTGTGTGGACATTTAGATGCTTCAAGTATATCCCCTGTCAAAAGGAACATAGAAGAACTGAGGAGAATAGTTCCTGTACCTATAGAATGTAAGTTAGTGTTCACTTTGGTTTTGTTTCTCATTCATTATAACTATCTATAGAGGAGTGCCTGGTCGAGTGGATTAGAGTGCGGCTCCCATGCGGGAGACCCGTGTTCAATCCACGGTAAGGCCAAGGATTTTTCTGTTGGAGGCATAAAAAAATCTTAACCTGAACAGCTCCGCTGCAACTGCACTAGTCATTAAATTCCTCAGGCTCGTCCCCTTCCTACACCGCCATAAATAGCGGTAAAGACAGTAAAAACAGTATTTGTTATTCGTTACTAAACTGACGTCATTGCACTCCGGACAGACCCATAGCTGCTCAATCTCCCCAACAGATATCGAAGAGTATGCATACTGATGGTTCCTGTGGCTCGCTGATTAAACACACCTCTCAGGCATCCAGTTCGATTTGTGCAACTGGTAACTCCAAACTGCCTAAATCACTTGATTGATTCAACATCGATTTTAGTGTCCTCATCAAACAGACAGATGCGAAGAGACCGAAGAACATCCCCTTTATCCATCTTCAACTCCCCAACAATCGATGCTGTATAAATATCTTGTGCTGTTTGTGAAACCATGGAAAAAACATTTAAGATTTTATTTATTTATATTTTGCCCTTTTTGTGTTGATGTTTATAACTAAGTTATAATTTATGATTATGTTCATTATGCATAACTTTCTTCCTTTCTAATATTGTTTACAGCTCTCAAACATGTTATTTATTTATCTTGTGTATAGATAAATTATATATGTTTTATTTATCTTGTGTAAAGATAAATTATGTTTTATTTATCTTGTGTAAAAATAAATTGTTTTATTTATCTTGTGTAAAGATAAATTATATATGTTTTATTTATCTTGTGTAAAGATAAATTATGTTTTATTTATCTTGTGTAAAAATAAATTGTTTTATCTTGTGTAAAGATAAATTATATGTTTTATTTATCTTGTGTAAAGATAAATTATGTTTTATTTATCTTGTGTAAAAATAAATTGTTTTATTTATCTTGTGTAAAGATAAAATATATATTTTATTTATCTTGTGTAAAGATAAATTATGTTTTATTTATCTTGTGTAAAAATAAATTGTTTTATTTATCTTGTGTAAAGATAAATTATATATGTTTTATTTATCTTGTGTAAAGATAAATTATATATGTCTACAATTTGTATTTGTTGTCATAAGTATTTTATAACCATACGTGTTATTTAAGGAGGTATCCCTGCAAAGAGGAGAAGAGGAAGGCCACGGATAAGATGAGTTAAGGATTTAACTGATGATTTGAGCATGGCGGCTACAGAGGCGGACATCTGACCTATGAGAGAATGAAATTCTGAAGGACTGTTAGGGTGGCAAAGTTCTGCTCAGGACAAGCTATTTGATGATGTGTGTTATTTATATAATTAAGTAGTAGATATAAAAAGTAACGGAACCATGTGTGTACCCAGTGTTATATAGGGTAATACAGTGTTGGGCCTGTATTTTACATTAACTATTAGCCCATGGTCATCACGTCGAAGTAGTATATATAGATCTCTCCACCCTCCCCGAAATTGTTGAATGACAAGTTTAAAGTATAACAGAGTAGAGAAAATGATGAAGAAAAAAATGAAAGATCTAAGCATAAACATTTTACTCCGTAATTATGTTTTACATGTCACCTTAAAAATATAGTGAGCTGGTATATCGGCTTAAAAGGGTGAAGGAGATAAGGAGCTTAACCAAACTGTTTGATTTGTATTGATAAATCAAGACTCGCCTAACTTACCTGTGTTTTATTCATTATACTTATGTGTACTAAACAGGTTACAAATGAATGTACCATTACTACTGCTGTCAATATCACTAAATCTTCTTATTATCAGTGAAACATCAGAATGCATCTGTTGCTTTCCATCGACCTCTTAGCCATGTGGCCATTAAATTCATCAGGCTCTCGTCCCACCTATCTTACACCTCCCTAAAAAGCAGTACTACATGCAGTAACGACAGTTTTTTTTTTCAGTTCTTCCCATGAAACTCAATTCGCTCCGATAATTGGGAATGGTTGATGTGATATTGATCACATCATCCAACATGTTCCATTGGTCAAAGAAAATTATGGGTCTAACACAGTATCCTCTATATACCACATGGTACCAAAATGAGTTATTTACTTTTAAAATTTAGTTGCATAGGAAATAGAAGGTTGAAAAAGAAAATTTATTGCACTATGTTTCAGTGTCACAAAGCTTGAGCATGCGCCGAGATGATGTGGCTGTCCAGAAAATTATTGAGATTATGCAGGATCTTGAGCAGCATTTAGTAGACCATATTCGAGGTATTGTAGTCTCATATATAAAGTATAAGTGGATTGTTGATATAAATAAGCTGACTATTAAATCTTGTATATTATAAATTATCTAACCTAGAGGTGCATCTTGCCGAATGGATTAGAGCGTGGCTCCCATGTGGGAGACCCATGTTCAATTCACGGTAAGGCCAATGATTTGTTTCTGTTTGTGTATAAATGAAAAATTCTAACTTGAACAGCTTTGTGGCAATTGCACTAGCCATGCGGTAATTAAATTCCTTAGGCATTTGTCCCACCTGTCCTACACCGTTCTAAAAAGTGGTACTATGGGCAGTAATGACAGTTTTTTGGTTTTTTAATCTAATCTATAAGATGCACACTAAATGGCTTCTTTAATTCTCCTGAAATACAAAGTACCAATAGAGAAATTCTGCCATAACTAGGATGCATAAATCCAGGCCATCAAGGCGACAACTAAAAAACTATTGTTGAACACTAAGCTTGATCCACAGATTACTGTATTTTTGGCAGATGAAACATAGCACTCCAAACCCTGCAGTCCAGAAAATGGCCAGATCTGCAGACACTGCTGTTTGAACTGTGCAACTAGCGTAAGATCATCTTGAAGTGGTTACTGTCTCACTGTGCAATACCAGGAAATGAGACAGCAGACTGACCAGCCAAGAAAGGTGCTGCAGGAGAGCAACACCAAAAGTAATGAAATCAATCAGAAAATCACCAGTACTAGCACAGGGCTACTATATAAATATATTCAGATCAGAACAAGTTGTCATTATGAACAGGAGACAATCGACTCCGCAGCCACATGTATACAAAATTCAATACAGGCAATTCAGCCATGTTTACATGTAGACAGGCACTCAGCTTGCAGAGCACATACTTCAAGACTGCCCCAAATATGAGATCATGAGGCAAACTTACTGGTCCAGTGAAACAACACTGGAAATAAAACTGCACGAACAATTATGTGAGGTACAAAAAAACTGTGTTAATAAAAGATATAACATTGAATATAGAGACAATAATTATGTGAACGAAAGGAAGGAGGAAAGTTGTATCCATTGAGTGTGTCATACTATCTCTCATTCATGTTCTATTGAGAATACATATGTACATATTTAAACTATAAATGTATATTTATAAACTATAAATTCTTCCCAGAGCTAAACAGGCCTGAACTAACCACTTTGGCAACAAAACGACCTAGCGATAGAAAGTCACAAGAATATGAACAATGGGCTGTGGTTACAATGAAAACTGCAAAAACTGTCCCCTTCAGTAGCACAGACAGGAAACAAGATTTATCTGTTAGACTAATTGTAAAAATTGCACAACACTTGCAAGTAAGTGTCGTGAGATCTTTCACTCACTCTTTCCATACCATGTATGCTACTGAAATATGACTGTTTTTTGTTTTAGGACATCATAATTTTATCACACAAAGATTTTGATCACATATTATTATATGTCACTCAATATACTATTTTAAAGATAATTGGATGACGGATATAGCTTCTTCTTCTTCTGCGATAAACTTCTGCTATGTGACTACTCCGGTAAGTGTCATAAACAGGGTGGTGCGCTTGAGGTGTTCACAGGTCCCCCTATAGTTTGTCCAGTAGGATTGTTTCTGTTGGCCAGATTTCCATTCTCACACTGCTCAGGATGTGGCAGTCTTGCAGAATGTGCTCTGGGAACTGCTTTGGTGCTTCACAGGTGCAGGCAGCCGAGTTTCGGAGACCTATTCTATGGAGGTGTACTCTGAGACTGCAGTGTCCCGTTCTAAGTCCGAAGACTGTGGTCTGTGCTTTTCTGTTTAGTATATTTATATTGTTGTGCTCTGGGTTGTATCCTCCATTTGTTTTTCTCCATATCATTCTTCTGGATTGTTTCATAATAGTCTTTGCTTCTGTAAAGCTTTGAGTTAGGTGGTGTTGTGTTAGGCTCCTTCCAGCCCTTGTGAGTTTGTCAGCCTTTTCATTTCCTGGTATGCCACAGTGTGCTGGTATCCACTGTAAGACTAGTTCTGATTTTTTAACAGCAGGCTGATTTTTTGCTGTATATCCATGATATACCATGTATAGAATGAGCTTGTTTTGTTTGGGAGATAAGATGGCCTGGAGAACGGATCTTGAGTTGCTAATATTTTTTGTATGAACCTGCACATAAGTTTCCCTGCACAACTGAGAAAACTGATGGGTCTATAGCTCTTTCGGTCATTTTTGTCCTTGCCTGGTTTCTAGATGGGGTAGATGTGTGCCTCCTTCCAGATTGATGGAACTTGACCTGTTTTCCAGCTCTGGTTAAAATGCTGAGGAGAAACCTTTTGCCAAGAGGACCAAGAATTCCATTCGCTCCAGGTGCCTTTTCTCTTTACCTTTTTATTTGGTCTTCTAGCTCCTGCAGGTAAACATCACTGACAATGCATTCTGTTGGGATTGTGAAGTTTATCCTTTTCAGTAGTGACTTCGACTGGCTTTTTACTTTCTTTTTTTTTTCTTTCCTGCTGAATTTGGACTTGGCTTTCTGATTTATAGATTCTGGCTAATAGGTCTGCTGCTGTCCTGCTGATGATAAATCCTGTGTTGGTGTGTAGTACGGTTTTGGTCCTTTCTGTTCTATCACTATTTAGAGTTTTTGTGAGGTAATCTTGTAGTAAACTTTATGTTTTGGTGCCAGATGCTCACCAGAACCATGCAAGTAGAAACAGAACCTACTGGATTAAATAATTGAACCTCTCAAGAATGTAAAGTTGATTTATCTGCAGACATGATCATTTTTAGTTAAGGCTTAAAGCAACACTTATTCTCCAGATATATATATAGAGGAATGACTTTGTTCTTTTCTGAGAAATCTTGTTTCATAATTTTTATAGTCTTTGATGGTTTTATTCGAAGAGGTAATTATAGATAAAGTGAAAACTTATTATCAATATGCAAAGGCCAGTTATCATTTTTCAGGCATGTGATGAGAAAGGAGCGAGGTTTAAAACACGTTGGGACAACTAGTAAAATCCATGGGAGATGAGTCAGAGAACGACAGATAAAAACAGTCAGGCTTCATTGTATGAAAGAGTCTCAAAATCCGAACTAATAGTTCGCACCACGGACAAATATTTGTGAAGATCCATAATCACCTATGGCATGGCACATCATGAATTATGTATATGTAATAGGCATGGTTCTTGTGGGTAGAGGCAGGGGAAAACCAAGATGAAGGTGGCAGCAGGACATCAAAGAATCCTTCAACATAACGTTGGAAGAGGCGGGAGAACTTGCTAGAGACAGGGAGTTTTCAGGCAGGCTTGATGAAAGCGACATTCTGCATGGGACTTCTTACTAGATAATGATATGTAATGATCCTATGTGAGGAAAGGAAATGGCACTCCTACATCCTGCACACTCTGGTGAAGTGACAGGTACTTCATACCTTAATGTCTGAAAAGGCTGCATGATGTTAAAATGATCTTATTCTTAACTTTGTCCACTATTTACATCTGATCAGGTAATAGTGCAATTGTTTGTATTAAATCTACCACTACAACTATTTCAGGGGTATCGTTCTGCACTTGAGACTTACGACCTTGTTGAGCTGAGAGACATTATGGACTATTTAGATAAATCCTTTCGTGATTTGCAAGCAAATGAAATCCGTCAAGAAGAAAATGCCTTCTATCAGCGTTTTATTGGTGGGTACCAAACATTGATTTGATCTATCTCATGTTAATTTGTTTTATATGTGGGACATTAAAAAAAAATATACATCTTCTTCAAAGAAACTTATATAATTGTTTACAATATACTACTTGTAAATCAATAGATAAAAAGTGAAGTCTGAAATCTATATAATACACTTTGCATTTGGGTAGAGAGAGAAGATATAGTAATCAACTTCTCATGGGTGCGGTGAACAAATGGACTTTGGGATGGCTGCTGCAGCGGAGGACAGAGCACGAATGGGAATGCCCAATGTGCCATGACGTTGATCGCGTAACATAACACTTTGCATGAGGAAAATAAATTTGATTTCAGAAACAAATATCCTCAATTTTGTTGCATGAATTGCATATATTGAAGGGTAAGTACAATGCATATTCAACAAAGTGAAGGGCAAAACAAAGACAGATGTAAGAATTATTAGGATACCATGGATCGAGAGAAAACTATAAGTTCTTGAAAAACGTATACTCAAAGTAGATTAGATAACACATATGACTCCATGACAGTAGTTCGAACCTTGTCTTGAACCTTTTTTTTAATCGTCCACAATGAATTCAAGTGTGGTCATGTCACCTAATCTGGCTACACTTCTTATGACTAGCCAAGTTCGAGATTTGTTGCAAATAGTTATGGATGGTGAATATTTTAATTCTGTAAAGATTGAACCAGAAGCTTGTGATTTAAATTGATAAATTAGCAGTAGTAGTGTCGGTGTTTCACAATTAGTTGTGATGGGGATGCACCGTCCTAACTAGTTCCTAGGAGGATTGCAATCATACGGAGGATGGAGCCAGAACTCTCTCAATAGATAGGCATTTTGTTTATATACTTCAGACATTTATTCTTGGAAACATTTCTTTTTCTCTTTCTGTAATTATATATTATGAGACATGCAAGTCTAGAATATTCATTTTGTTTTACTGATGATAAAGTTACTAGAGTAAATTGTTAAATGGTTCCTTGTTCTTCTTCTTTGCGTTCGTTCTTTACTACCAATTTTAATCACTCTTTGCGATATGTTTGATCTTTGCCAAGAACGTATATACGTTGCACATTGGTTTGGTAGGCCCTAAACGCATATATTTCTACACGTTTAGGACATGTGCATCCGATTTCAGCCAAACCTCCTTAGTCGCCTCTTACGACATGCGTGGTAGGTAACAGTGGTTCTATTCTTTACACCCCAAATTTGGGCCCGGTAACCACTCGGGTGGTTCCTTGTTAAATTTGATTTTTGTTCTCCCAATTTCACTTTTCATTTTTAATACATGCTTATATTTTACCCGTCTTTATATTTTAACACTACATTATAGATGTCGGTTCAGCAACCAATAACATTATGTTTGCCAGTGCAGTAATACTTATTAAAAGTACGACCATTTTTCATTACTTTGACATATATTAAGTTATTCTTAACATTATGTCTAGATAGAATATTTTAGTTTAGCTAGCCTGTGTGTGCAACATTTTTGGGGGAAAAATTTGTTTTATTGCTTGGTGACCTTATTTACAAGTTTAACATGAAGTTATCTTTAATTCATCAGAGCTTAAGGACTTTGTGATGCAAGGGCATGGGACACAAAATCCAAATCTACAAATTCTGGCTGAAATTCTGAAGAAGTACCTTCTTAGTAAAGGAAGTGAATCCCGTGGTATTGTTTTTGTGAGGACAATAGCTCTGTCAGAGGCTCTTGTTTCATGGACTAAAAGATGTGAAATTCAGGAGTTCAAAGACCTAAATGCCAGCATATTCACTGGCTCAAATATGTCAGAAGAAAAGGGAGGTTAGTACTCTATTTATGGTTTTCCAGATATGAAATATTAATTCTGCACATTATAAAACCATTATTTTTGTGTTTATTGTCATCCTGCACATTAAAATAGATTACAAATCACAGTATTTTGCACTTTCTACCTACAGTTGGTGTATCCAACTGGTTTTATTATCTGTTAAGATGTCTGTAGGCATAAACACTGTGATTTTTGCATGTAAAGAAATCATTTATAACTTCTTTTTACAAAATGCTATCTTAAAGTATTATGCTACTCTCAGGTACATCTAAAGCAAGGCAAGAAGACATTATCCGGCAGTTTAGATCAGGAAATGTGAGACTTATTGTGGCTACATCAGTTGCAGAAGAAGGCATTGACATACCAGATTGCAACCTTGTAGTCAAGTATAACCATGTAGGCAATGAAGTCTCCACTGTACAGACAAGAGGTATTTATCATCAAACATTTCCTATATACTGCCAATATAATCATAATCAGTAACATTTGTTCCTTTGAGCAAACACTTAATATCTTCGCACAATAATTTGCTGTTGTCGTCTCTGTCATCATCAAGGTGCATATCCTTTATAGGACGTTGCTTTCTTTGCAGCACATCTGAAATTCACTCTGTCTCTTGCCAGTTCACCCACTTCGTTGTTGGTCATATTCATGGTTTATTTAATATCTTGTAGCCATCTTCTACTTGGTCTGCCTCTGCGTCCTGGGACCCTGCCCTCTAGTATTGTTCTTTCCAAGCCATCGTGACGCTTGATGTGACCAAAGTATGTAATTTTTCTGTATAGTATGTTGTTTATCAGCCAATTCTCTTTAACATTTAGTTCTTTCAGGACATCAGTGTTCTTTCTTTTTCTGTCCATGGTATTCGTAGGATCCTTCTGTAGCATTTAGTTTCGAAGGACTGGATTTTAATTTTTGTGTAATAGTCCATGATTCACAACCATAAGTAGCTACTGGGAAAATGCACGCTCTCAATATTTTTAATTTTAATATTTTGCTGGTGCTTTGCCACATGTTCTTCATTGTGTTTAACTTCTTGATTGCTATTGTTGCATGCCTTCTTGAGATCTCTTTGGATCTTCTTGAGATCTCTTTCGAGCAGTCACCGTTATTGTTAATTATTGAGCCCAGATATTCGTAGCTCTCTACACATTGGAGTTGTTCATTGTTTATTTGGATGTTAGGTGAGCCTTTTGCTTTGTCAGTTGACATGATTTTTGTTTTTTGTGTATTCAGATATAGATGTTGGTCTTCACTATGTTTCTTGGTCCTCATGATTAGGTTTTCCAAACTTTGCTATTCCATATCTTTGTGCACAATTTATGATATACCCGAACACTGGCCTCCCGCCTGCTTGAATCAATTCCTCTGGTATATCATCACACCCTGGTGACTTCCCTCTCTTCAGGCTTTTGATGGCCAGGTGCACTTCATCCAACATGGGCTCTGGTTCTGTCTCTTCGCTTTCTGTTATTATCTTATGTGGATTTTTAGATGTGTCTTCATACATGTTTCTGCAGTACTCATGCCATCTTTCTAGTACATCTTTCTTTTCTGTTAATGTTTTGCCATTGTTATCGTTTATGACTTAAATTACATATCAGTTTTTGTTGTTCAAATTTCTTACAAATGAAACATCCCTTTTCAGGAAGAACTAGAGCTTTTAATGGTGTGTCAGTGCTATGGGTATGCAAAAAGTGCTAGAAAAGGAACATCTGAACAGGTGCAGAGCTGAATTGATGTCGACGGCCATTGCAAATATCTGTGATATGGAACGAGTTGAGTTTCAGAAAGTTGTTCAGGAGTATCAGAAACAGCATTTGGAAGAAATTCTGCTTGCTGAGGAATTAGAGAGGGCACGGAGGCAAAAACTTCTGGATGTACCATTTCAGATAGTAAGTGTAATAAGAGTAGATTTATAACACAAATAAATTCATAGAATTGGATTGTACATTGAAATGTTTTCATTAATTATACATTTACCGTTATGCATTCTAAAACCACATTTTGATGCTTCGTTTTTAGGATATAATTTGTATGAGTGCCCAATTATTATGACCTATTTTTATTAATGGGTGTCCATGACTGCTAGGGATAAGATGTTCTGTCTTTGGTCAGGGAAGTTATGATGTCTTCTTTTAAATGTTCTTGTACTTCCTAACATTGCCCAAAAGGCATCAGTGGTTTGGACCTAACATTGCCCAAACGGCATCAGTGGTTTGGAAAGTGGCCTTCTTTCTGATGTGCCCAGATGGAATCACATATTTTGTAGCTGCTACCACAGGTACACAATAGAGATGTGCAAATAGCAATTATTTGTTACTCGAATATCTATTCTATGCCCTCTTTTCCATTTCCCTTGTGGGTTCCACTTAAGTGCCTGTCTAGCGACACTCGACTGTATTTTTGCAGAGTATGCCCAACACACCTACATTTTCTGCTGCTGACCTGTATCATCATGATGCATTTTGATGAGTTTTTTTATTAGATGACCCTATTCTCTCAATATATATTAATTTACTGAGAGATCACCATCTTCACCAAATCGCAAAGTAACTCTTAAAACACAAACAGTAATACTAAAAATAAATGAAAATACGCTATTTATTTCAAATAAATCTTCACCCGTGTATTGCCGGGGCTCACAAGGGGAACAAAGAATAGTTACACTGTGACTTACAAGGCATGTCGTAAGAGGCGACTGAGGTAGGGGTCTAGTGAAGCCCCTAGTAAAAAAAGTGTAGCAGAAGTCGAATGTGCTGACCTACTTCTAGGCGCATAACTGGCACAACGTACAATCGATCTTAGGCTGAGATCACATACAAATCACAAAGAGTGGTTAACAAGTGATCGATATGGAGCGTTGGAAAAAGTAACAAATCTTAAGATCTGACTAAACAAAAGGTTAAAATATTTTTTATGTATTTCAGGTTTGTCCTATGTGCAGACAAGTTGCAGTTAAGAATACCAATGTGAGAACAATTTATGGAACATACCGTGTTTCTCTTGACAGGTGTGTAGATATAACATATACAAATTTGTCTCACTGTTTAACTATAGTTTTGATATAGTTCGTTGCAAAAATTCTGTAACACAGTAAGGTTTAATTTGAATGAAATCTACCGGATGTATATCAGTAATTTTTTTGCAGGCATTCTTATATACTAAAGTTCAGCTTAAGCGTAGTTGTTAGTGAACTCGCTCGCAAGGCTGGTGGTCTGGGTTCAGCTCCCGCAATGTGCGTGGAATTTTCCCGACCACGACGGCTCTCAGGTCGACCCAGCCTCAACTGGGTACCAGACATGCTCTGGGAAAGTAAAGGCGGCCGGCGTGATGCTGACCACATCACCCATCGTGTGCCGACGGTCAATGAAAATATAGGCCTAACACTGTATTGACCTATATACCACGAGGTATGAAAGGGTTCCTTTACTTTTACTTTTACTATTCTTATATACCCCACGACCCTACAAATTCATGTTTAACTAATTGGTAGATAGCTTGGTTGATGCACAGTGTGTATTTTGTTATATAATTTTGCATAAGCACAACAAAATGATGAAAGTTTAGAATTTACAGTAATACACAAAATGGCGGTAAAAGGCGTATCCCTATTACATAGCCATGTGACATGGTGAACAAATGATACCTTCCACTTTTATCAATGAAAATAAATGATGTGTGCATATGCCAATGACAATCATTCAAATACAGTGTGAAATGATTAATTCCACGGGATTTCTGATTTTTACTTGTGCTGAATTGCATGTTTAGCACGCAAATGCATAATTACAGGAATACTTGACTACCGTACTGTTAAAGTTCTACATGTACACCAAACAAACATTGCTGTTATTTTACTAATAACAAATAAGTAAAATTTTACAGCACTAAAGGTTTGAGTGAACAAGAAATAATCTACAAAGGTCGCCACTGTCATCTACAGAAAAATGTAAAATACAATCATTTCTGTCAATTGGATTATTTTATATCTGTCGGTAAAGATGTTCACGAATTTTGGAACGGACTATTTAACATTTGGAAATTGTCTTAAATATTTTGGACATCTGAAGAGACATGAAATTTTGTTGAGAAACTTACTAGAACATAAGTTAAGACAAGTAGCCAAGGATAAGAAAATGCTTTCAGTGAAAATGAAAAATAATGTCTTCCTTTTCTCTAATCCTATTTTACCTCACAGTATCAGGATAAGGTGAATTAATGTTTGTCTTTTAGAATGTACTACCATGGCAAGAGATTTGTTAATCCATTAAATTAACATATTATGACTAATCTAGTGGTTAGTGCACTGGTTTCGTAGATACATGGTCTCAGGTTCAACATCTCCAGCTGTAGTCGGATTTAATCACGTTGACTTTCAATTCAGCCGTCTAAATTTGGTACCAGAGAAATACTGGGAAGTAAAGGTGGTAAACGTTAGGTTGACATTAACCATTGTGTCTGTTGTTCAAAGAAGAAAACAGACTAAATACTACATTGCTCAATATATCATGTAGGATTTTTTTTTAAAAATGACTAAAGCATCAAGGCAGAGTTAAAAGTCTTATAAAGTTTACTTTATTATCCATGCTTCTGAAAATAAATAAAATGAAGGCAAAGATAACTTAGTTTACAATTTAACTACATTTTGTTTCTCTTGAAGGAATTTGCTGAATCAAATAATGTTTCAACCATATCCAGCTGCTACACCCATGGATGGTCTTTTCTTTGTTGGTGATGTCTTTTGCAAAGGTGAAACTAGTCCTGGAAAACTTTGCTGCAATGGATTAGGAATCATGATCAAACATAAGGGGATTCCCATGATTAATTTTGGCATTAAAAAAATTGCTTTCCATCGTAACAATCAAGATGAACTCGTCACTCGTAACAGGTGGAAGCAAGTGCCCTTTCTTATTGAGGAGCTGAACTATGATGATATTAAAAGGTAATTATAATTCTTCTTGATTTTTTTATTAGTATTTAACCCAATAATTTGTGATATTCAATATGTAATTAATGAACTGTTGAGACAGAAGGGGGAGCGGCCAATCCTAACAGTTGTTGATAGTGGAATGACCATCAAATATGGCATGTCACCTGTGATCTAAACCAGTTTCATACTTGATGAATAAATAATTGCATACCAAACAGTGATGCTTTCCCAGCAAGATGGAGTTCCACAATAGGTGTTTCTAATAAAATATTGCATATGTCCAATGACAGAAAAATCAAGTAAGCAAGAGTCATTATAAAAACAAGCAGAAGAATTTGATTGGTCAAATCAATAGACTGAAAAATGAATGCTAATAAAAGCAAGGTAATGAAAATAAATGCAAAAAGCACTTATAAGATTATGATAGAGGTAGTGAAAATAGAAGAGATGCTAGAGTTCATATATTGGGACAGTTATGTAGCTACAATTGAGATATTTTGGACATATAAAAAGACATGAAGGACTGGAGGAGACCATCATGGAAGGTTGCATACCGGCAAAGAGAAGAAGAGGAAGACCACGGAGAAGATGGATTCAGGATGCAACTGATGGTTTGAACATGACAGCTGCAAAGGCAGGACATCTGGCCTATGAGAGAGAGAAATTCGGAGGACTGTTGGGGTGGCAAAGTTCTGCTCAGGACAAGCTATTTGATGATGATGTAGCTACAAATGGGGATGTGGGAAAAGAAATCAATGCAAGAATTAGGTTGGCAACTACAACATTCAGATCATTGGACTAGATATGGCTAGAGACGAGCTGTAGATGGAGAAAGAGAAGAGGTGAGAATGACCTGGAATGAACTAAGCTGACTTGCTCAAAACAGAACTGGTTTGTAAAAATTTTCTGATGCCATATGCTTCAAGGTGAGTTAAGAGAAGAAGAAGAGTGATTATAAGCTCTAGACATGGGAAAGGTAAACCTTGGTAAAAAACTAACCTGCTGCCTAGCAGCCATAATCTGCAGATGAAAAGTACACAACCAGATCTATCAAAGTTGAAGATTGGAATAAATCACAACATATATGCGAATGCAGGAATGTGAACATAGAGCAATTGTACCTATCTTGTCTCTGCTCCTATCACATAGTTTGACCAATGACATGAACGCTTAAGAATTATTACGCTATATTATCTTTATAAGAAAAAACATAACTCTTGCATATTTATAGACATTACAGATCTCCTGTGTTGTGTTATAAGTAATAACAGAACCATTTTATCTTTATGTATATTTACAAAAGTCTATTATTTTTCTTAACGAAATACAGAACTAGGTTTTTTAAAAACTTGGTAATTATGAAAATGCAGTATCCATTTTAAAGATAACTACTTAATACTTGAACAAAATTAGATTAAATTGACAAAATTGAACAGAGCTAGATTATTTGTATATGTCATTACATGTCTTTTCTCTATATGCAGTTACAAATGTGCTACATTGTTCATTTAAAGTAAAAAGTTGTAAATATTGTGTTACTGGTAAATTTAAAAAAAACTGTTAAAAAGTTTTGTGAAAGTCTACTATAGCTTGTGAATTCATTTTTATTTATTTCTATTTCACATCTTCCATCATTTGTTATGTGGGTTTCAAGTTTCTCCATTTCACCAGCTTTACTATGTTTTTTTTGTCTTGAACTCACATATAATCTATACTTCCTCTTTTGGACTTGCTATTGTTTCTGTTTTGAAAATATTTACATCTTATTTGTTACGTTAACTTAATGATTTGGTTGGACCATCGTCATTGCACTTTGGTGAATTACCATCTGTGCTCCAAATTATTTTGAACACTGAAAGATCTCAAAAAGCAGTGCACAAACTCTATAGCACAATTGAGAGTCCTCGATGTAATTTTAAGGATTAGAAAATTGGTAGGAATTTAAAAAGTGGTATAAAATATTTTTGTCTGTACAGCAACTTTTCAGTCTATTCGTATAGAGTTTTACAGCTAAGGTTTCTTTTAAGCGCTTGACTTGAACACAGGACCTATGTTTTATTGTCCGTCTCCAATAGAACTAGGTGCTTGATTTCATCTACCCTGCGATCCTGAACAACTGACAAAATAGCCAGATCACTACAACTAAGTTGTGAACTGAGTATGTTTTGGAGTGTTAGGAGAACACCCTGCCTCAAATCCAGTGATCCCACAAGTTAACTTGATTTGTGTATAGTGGGTTCAGATTTTCCTAGTTTACTTACTTATAATCAATTCGTCATCTCTAATACACTTGATAAATGGTATTTTAATGTCGCTAAAGTGAATCATAATGTTTATCATTCACCAATTATTTTGTAGAGTCAATACTCATAGCAAAATACAATTTAAATAAGCTCAGATAATTTTTGGATAAGATGGTTTTTTAAAATACCGAAATCTCCAGAGTTTTGTACTTTCAGAATTTTGTGGCATTGTTTTAGCAGCTCACAACTTGGCATAAGTCTTATTGTGATGTTTTGTTTATTTACACATTAGCAAAGCAACAGTAATTTTATTCTAGTATTCTCCTCATACAATCTGTTATTTATTTCTCTAAAATTTCAGGTACATAATGGAAAGTAATGTGCTGGGAATGCCTCGGGACAACAGAGTCGCCAATGAATCTGATGAGGACATTTCAGATGATGATAACTAACAACAATTTCTTCCTTTAACCGCTGATGCTGTGACCCTCTGTATACAGAAAATATTGCAGATCAATTACAGCTGATCTTTGATGTGGAGATGATACATAATCAGACAATACATATTATTTTGTATTTAAATAGTAGAATGGGATTGTGCTTGCATACTTTTGTAACCGTCTTAAGTCATGATTGTCTGTAGAATAATGAATTTGACTGAATGGCCCATGTATAACCTTTACCTGTGTCCTGCACTGTGTTTTTGCAACATGCTATATTTTTCTTCTGTTTATTGCAGGGGTTATCTTCACCTACACTAAGATGTCATTTTAAGATGCATTTAGAATTTATTTATCCGAATGGAGGCCATGTGTTATGTTTAGGAATATGACCCAAACCACCCCCACCCCAAAAGTACATGGTTGAGTCATCATAGCATATGTTGTCTTATTGGTGTATATGCCTAACTGTTATGTTAACACTACTGTCCACTTTCATATTGTTTTAATAACTCAATTTTTATCAAATGATCACAATTAATAGAACAATCTGTTGTTATTTTATCAGCCAAATTATTTATATATTTTGTTAAATTCTTGTTAGTGTACTGCCTGACAACTGGTTTTCTACATCATTCATAAAACATAAAAACAATGATACTTTAAACAAATTAAAATATAAATTTTTAAAAGTCTCAGTGTGTTTTTCGTGCTGGTAAAAATAACTGGATGGACTGAGATGGTATGATAAGATTACAAAGGTGGAACTCAGAGAAAAAACTAAGCAGATACCAATGGATAAAGAGCTAAGGAAGAGATGCTGGCGATGGTTAGGACAGACATTGAGTAGACTGACCAGAACTATTGCAAGACAGGCACTGTTTTGGAACCCGCAAGGAAAGATGAGTAGGGGAAGACGTAGACATACCTGGAGAAGATAGCTGGAGACTGATATTAAAAGGATAGGTAAAGAATTGGAAGGGATGACAGGAGAGAGGAAGAAGTTTTTTGAAGACCTGTGCTCTGTTGGGAGTTGAAAGGTAAAGAATAAGAAAAATAACTGGACAAGATAACTTCCCTGAACAATCAATCAAACATGTTAATATATTCAACAGCTACTTGATATAAATAGTGAAAGTTTAATTTCTTATTCTCCTGCTCTGGCTACCATGCTTGTCGGATGCATTTCATTTTTCACTTACTTTGTTTTAATGACTCTAATTTCCTTCCATTTCCAATAAAACATATAAGAGTTGTAACTTATCGCTAAGATTATTCATTTTTAATTTCAATGTTTCTAATGAAACATAATGCTGAAAATGTTTTTAACACTGTCAGTTTTTCATTGCAGTTTCTCTAACAAAACCATTTTTAACAATGTAGGTTGTAAACTCTAACCCAACCCGTTGCCGTAGATAAATATTGTCTAATAGGACACAAATTTGTACAGGTTGGTTAATAAGATTTTAGAAAACGCAAAACCCAACTTTATATAACCACACCTATTGTGTTGTACTGTGGCAAGGTGTGAGATCTGATTGGTGATAGGAAAGTCATCAGAGCTGACTTGTGCACAATTACTTAGTGATTAGACAGTGTAATTTTCCTTGTTGAGCGCTTGAATGTATTGTGATTGCTTGTGTGGTAGGTATGCTTCAAACCACTTGCTTTTTCTTTGCTCACCAGCCATGAATTCAGACGTAGTCAGCCTCTGACTGATTTTTGCATGAAACCTTGTTTTCTTTATCACCATTCCTCACCATTCAGGGATGTCGTCTTACTCTGACATAGAAGTGCTTGTTTTGTTCATATGATGAGTTTTTGAAGGTTTCACTCTGTACTGTTTTTATTGCCACAACGTATATTTGTAATGCAGCTAGCACTCTTAATAACAATTAATTACTTTTGGGGATTCAAATTAATACTAATTTTTTTAAAGTAGACAGATGAGCATGATTAAAACATTGATAAATTTGTTGTAAAATCATAAAAAAATTGAGAAAAAATTAACTATAAATAAATTCTTATAAATATTATGTTTGCTTATAGACAGTCTTTCTTATAATTTGTATTTACTGATTGTTGTATCCACATGACATTACATTATTTATTTTTATTAATAAGTCCAATTATTTATTTATAACGGAGTTAGTCCTGTTTCTGTAACTTTTATGACCTATTTTAATATTTAGAAATTGTCATGCCCAAGATAAATTTGTTTGCTCCTTACACAATGACATAAATAAAGTTGATATTGTTATATATAATATATATATATACATACATAACAAAGTTCATATGTTTTTGTGTGGGACGGATTAGCATAATACAGAGTTTTGGCTTGTTGAATCAGACACAGGAGAGTTGTGGGTTCAGTCTCACGCTCAAAGTTTCCCATGTGAGGGAAGGAATTAGCCTTCCCACCTCCTGCTACTCTGGACTAAAAAAGTGAAGAAGCACTTAATACCCTACGGCTGTGGGAAATGTTTATTGTATTTATAATGTATTTTACAAGAACTATTTCTAAACTATTACATGTAAGGTTTTTTCCTATAAATAAAAGGTTACTGTATGATATATCACTTGACTTTTTCTGTTTACTGTTGCAGTGAGGTGCTGTGGTGACTAAAGTTTTCCATTCTCAGTCAAATTTGTTGCATTTGTTGTTCATGTTACAGGATTTCTGCAATGGTGTCCATCCAGATGTTTTGTGTATGTCTTAGCACCAGATAAACATTTGATTGGCACCCATGTGTTGCAGGTGCTCACAAGGGGAGCAAAGAATAGCAACATAGCAACCTACAAGGCATGTCTTAAGAGGTGACTGAGGTAGGGGTCTAGGAAGCTACCCTAGTAAATAAAAAGCATTGCAGAAATTGGATATACTGGCCTACTTGTAGACGCACATAACTGGCACAACATACAATTGCTTTTAGGCTTGGATCACATACAAATCACAGTGGTTAACAAGTGGTCGATATAAGAAGAACATCTGATTGGGCTCTATTCTCATGGAAAACATAAATGTGACAAAAATAAAAATAATGAGAATTGGTAAAATAATCAAGTCAACGGATATATTTATCAATTGGGAGACTGAGCACCTATGGGTCTGCCCTGTGTGTAATGATGTCAGTTCCGTAACCATAGGGAGATTTTTTAAGTGAACAGATTTGAATATTTTGGTTATTTGATAAGAAGCAAAATGAAGATGTAATGAAAAAAGTTAAAAAGTGTATTAAAGCTGCCCTACAAAAACTTAAAAAAACAACTTAAATGTTTATGGAGTGGAATAGACAGGGTGACTCATCTGACCCTGGAATGCAAATTAAAGCCCCCCCAACACTTAACGGCAATAGTGGACAACCAATTCCATCATCCATCTCGGGAAAGACAATAGATCGACAGACAGGGTAACAAAAATTAGAGTACTAAGACCATGTATAGTCCCAGATTCAACATACATATACAAGACTTGGACATTTAACATACTAGCTGAAAAACATGTATTTTGGAATATAAATATTTAATGAAAGTTCTAAAAATTCTGTGAACAGAGGCAACAAATATAACAGATCTATCCAACTAGAACTCATGATGAAAACTGGTTGATAAGAAAAATAAGATTGCAGAAAGTGTAGTATTTTGAACACATAAAACGATATTAACTTTAGAAGCCCAAATGCCACGCTAAGTGGTGCTTGTGTTGGACACCAATTTACAAACACTACACTAAAGAGCGTTTGTTAAATCTAAGAGTAAAACAGTTGTAGTAAATGTATATTCCAGTCTACCTTTATTAATTTAAGTTGCAGTCATTTGTCATTTTCTGTATCACTTTGGACTTAGCTGTTTTCGATTTTAGTTCAGTAAACTGCGATAAAATCTGCAAAAAATGTCAACAAATTTTTTTAACACAATTTCGACTTGAAATAAGGACTTTATTTTCTGACATAAAAACTGTTTAAAAATACTATTTTTAAAAACTTATGAAACTTTCCTGGATTGTAATTATGGATGTAGTATGAATAGAAATATGTTTTATGGCTTGCAGATATATATGATATTTTCAAAATGAGTGGTAAGCAACAATTTTGTTCTCATTTTACTATTTTATTTTTTCTTCTTACTAAAATTATTTTTTATTTCCCCTGTCTTATTCTGATATATTTCACCAATGTAAATAAACAGAGCATTTAGTTCTAAAAATTTCGATATATGGTACATATTTGTTCCATAAATAAAAAAAAACGGTTTTATGACAAGACTAATAACAGCTGTCTAATAAAAATGTATGATTTAAAATATGGTGCGTAAAAACATAGTTTTTGAACTGGTCTTCTAAGAGTTAAGGTATGAAAAATGCAATTATGGAGAGAGACATGCTAAGAAAGCAGAAGCAGACCATGATGAATACAGCATGTGGTAGATGATGACTTGAACATGACAGCAACAGGGACTTGGAATCTGTCATATGATAGAGTACAAATAACTGTTATTTGACAAGTCAGACAGAACAAGCAGCTGATGATAGTATTTGAGGCAAAGTAGTTACTATAATTTCCTTATGTCATCATTCTCATTGTTTGCTTGTTCTTAGTAGTGATTACTACTTAGTTCTTAGTTGACAACTTCACTGAAGCTCAGTGAGAAGAAAGTGTTGACAGATTCACTGAAGCTCAGGAGAAGAAAGCTGTTGACAGACTACTGAAGCTTAGTGAGAAGAAAGTGTTGACAGACTTCACTGAAGCAGTGAGAAGAAAGTGTTGACAGACTTCACTGAAGCTCATGAGAAGAAAGCTGTTGACAGACTTCACTGAAGCTAGTGAGAAGAAAGCTGTTGAAGACTTCACTGAAGCTCAGTGAGAAGAAACTGTTGAGACCACTGAAGCCAGTGAGAAGAAATGTTGACAGATCATAGCCAGTGAAGAAAAAGCTGTTGACAGACCACTGAAACTCAGTGAGAAGAAAGTTTGACAAATAAGTAGTGACAAATTCTAGACAGACACACTGATGCTAGTATTGAGAAAGTGTTCTATAGATCTTAGTCATACTTCACTGAAGCTAGTGAGAAGAATTAGTTCTAGTTGACAGACTTCACTGAAGCTCAGTGAGAAGAAAGCTGTTGACAGACTTCACTGAAGCTTAGTGAGAAGAAAGCTGTTGACAGACTTCACTGAAGCTTAGTGAGAAGAAAGCTGTTGACAGACTTACTGAATCACTGGAAAGCTGTTGCAGCTTCACTGAAGTAGAGAGAAAGCTGTTGACAGACTTCACTGAAGCTCAGTGAGAAGAAAGCTGTTGACAGACTTCACTGAAGCTCAGTGAGAAGAAATCTGTTGACAGACCACTGAAGCTCAGTGAGAAGAAATCTGTTGACAGATCACTGAAGCTCAGTGAGAAAAAAGCTGTTGAAAGACCACTGAACCTCAGTGAGAAGAAAGCTGTGTGAGAAAACTGTTGACAGATTTCACTGAACAATCACCAACACTTTGGCGATCCTTTATGACAGCACCCAGCAATTATGAAACAATTGAAAATTGTTGTACTGGACTACAAAAGAGTGTTCCACCCAGCAGCTCTTAGTAATTAACTCTTAGTGGACCAGGGCAAAAGTCACGTTTGATAACAACGCCACTTAGCGTGGCGGAATGTAAAACGCGTCCACTTCAAACACCACTTAGCGTGGCGCTTGGTCCACTAAGAGTTAACAACTGAAATGAAAATCAGTCATATCCTTTACAGGATGTTGCCATCGACCACAGTAAATGCCATCGACCACAGTAAATGCCATCGACCAAAGTAAATGCCATCGACACAGTAAATGCCATTGCCTACAGTAAATGCCATCAACCACAGTAAATGCCATCGAACCACAGTAAATGCCATCGACCACAGTAAATGCCATCGACCCAGTAATGCCACACACAGTAAATGCCATCGACCACAGTAATGCCGCCACAGTAAATGCCATACAGTAAATGCCATCGACCACAGTAAATGCCATCGACCACAGTAAATGCATCGACCAGTAAATGCCTCACCACAGTAAATGCCATCGACCACGTAAATGCCATCGACGTAAATGCCATCGACCACAGTAATGCATCGACCACAGTAAATGCCATCGACCAAAGTAAATGCCATCACCAAAGTAAATGCCATCGACACAGTAAATGCCATCGACCACAGTAAATGCCATCGACAGTAAATGCCATCGACACAGTAATGCCATCGACCACAGTAAATGCCATCAACCAAAGTGAGTCGTCAATTTTCTAGGTGCACTTCAGTAGTTTGCCATTGCCTTCTGAATTATGAGGTCTATTTTTACCTTTCGTAAAAATCCATGGGAACAAATTTGCTTCCAAACTGCCCGCCACAGCATTTGAACCAGGTACTCTTGGGTTGTGATCGAGCTCACTACCACTAAGTCACAGATGTCCACTAATTAACATCTAAAGCTCATAATAACAATGAAAGACTGGATTATTTTGGGAAAAATATGATACATTTATAATGTCACAAATGGGGAGGAAAATAACAGAGTATTCAATATTCTTCATCTTGACTGACATCATCATCATCATCACTGTCTTGATCTGCTCGAGTATGTTCTCTGTATCTGTTAACTGTCAAGGAATTGTTATAGCAGCATGGTCATAACAACAATGATATTTTAATGCTATTTCAGATATAAAACTGCTCCAAGGTTTTAAAAAAAATGAGTCCTACTGGTAATGTTGAATGAACAATAAATAAAAAGCATAATCTGTAATGTTTATTGTTTTATTACCTAACTAGGGATCTATGTGACTAAGATGTTTGCCTAGTGTTCCGAAGGTATTGGGTTTGAATATACCAAACTGGAAATCTCTGTGGCTAAGATGTTTGCCTAGTGTTTCAAAGGTAATGGGTTCAAATATAGATTGCATCGTTCTGTTCACACATGCAATTTTTCTGGAGATTCCTAGGCTTGTTGTCAAAGATACAGATAAATTACTTTGTGGAACCCTCTCAGCAGGTGGTGTGCCATTTCCGCAGAGATAAACCAAGTCACATGGGGAAACCCAGCATAATGAACTCTATCTTTCATCCTTCATCTTTACGCAGTGGTTAAGCCTTTGCCTTGTGAGTCGAAGGTTCGAATCTGGACTGCGTTGTTCTGTTCACGAGTGCAGTTTTTTCCCTAGGATTGTTGATGGAGCTACAGAGTTCGTGCTTTGTGCAATACTCACGGCAGGTGGCGTGCCATTTCTGCGGAGAGGACCGAGCCATATGGGGTAAAACCCACAGCAATGAAGTAAATCCTTCGACTTTAAAACCCTTCACCTTTAGACCCTTTATTATCTACTTGTATATATACTTAGTTAATGTTTTCTGTTAGCAAACACAGTGAAGACAAGTATGTCCATTGACAAAACATTGACAACGTCCCTATATATTCAAAAGGATACCGCATGTCAGTATCTGCTGGTAAGTATATGTCCATTTTTGGTGAAAGCTGATCTGCCAGTTTCCTGGCTGCTCGCTGGGTGATCAGCTCCTGCAAAGAAGAAATAGCATAAAATTGGTTACTGAATTACTGTGATAATCTATGAGCTTACAATTATGTCAAATACAAACAAGTTTTCTATATCATACAATAATAAGGGATAATCACACTGCACATAATGCTGTAGGTGACAAATGTTGAAGATTTCACAGTACTAGGTATAGTAGGAAGACATAACATAAATAACTTGGAGATATGCTGATGACATTGTCTATAGATAGCAAAAAAATGAAATAGAGTTCCAGGAACTAATTAATATGGTTGTGACAGAATTCTGAATAGCAAGAAGGCAGAAGTTATGATCATCTAAAAAAAAAGACTTCATCAAAATGCACTGTCAAAGTAAATGGGATGAAGCTACGGAAGTCCGTCAATTTAAATATCTTAGAACCCTGATACTATCAGATTGTAACTGCAGATAAGAAATAAATCGTACAATAGGTTAGACAAAAACAGCATTCCAGAAAATGAAAGGCACAGATGACAAAGCAAGCTAGAAGAACAGGTGACAAAGCAAGATAGAAGAACGGGAGACAACAAAAATGAAGGAAGTAAAGAAGTACAAAATAAAATGTTATCAACTTCATACTTCATTTAAAACCTTTTGCTGTACAAGTATCTTCACAGATTCCTCTATGGAAATGAGTTTAGAATTTGGAAATTTGTAATTTGGAAGATTGACTGCTGATTCTTCTATCCGTTCACTTTTGATGGGTCTTGTGTTGTGAACATAAGGTGATGGTGGTATGTGGTTATCATGAAGGGTCCTGTTGTAGAAAAAAATGTCTAATAGTATACATTTTCTCAGATGTTGATGTTCAGATACATGCTTATATAAAACACACACATTGCTTGTACTTTTAAACCCCAGTTGGGGCATATGCTCTCAACCAACTAATGCCAAAGCTTCCTATTTTTAACTATCTCTTGCAGCTCCATCCATGTCTTCCATATATTGTGAACCTTTGCCTCCAAATCTCTTCTTCGATCTCTCTCTCCCTTCCTTTGCCTTGTGGGTTCCATGAAAGAGCCCTTCTTGTCACATTTCTCTCTGGTTTTCTCAAGGTGTGTCCTATTCAGCACCTTTTCTTCAGCTCTTGATTCATTGGGACCTGTCTCGTTCTCTTCCTAAGCTCCTTATTTATGACTGTATCATACCATCTCAGTCTCTATTCTGTGCAGACACCAGATGATGAAAATTTGCAGTTTATTAGTTATTCTCCATGTTTCTGACCTATACAGCAGAACTGTTTTAACATTGGAGTTAAATATTCTAATTTTGGTTCTAGATTTGATTTTCTCTTTGACTTCCACAAATTTTCCAGTGCGATGAAAGCTCCTCTTGCCTTCTGTATTCTGACATCTCTATCTATTCCTCCCTCTTTGTCTACATTGTTACCCAAGTATGTTTATGATTTTACTTCTTGAAGTGGGGTTTCACCTAGGGAGAATTTACATCCCAAGCTGTCCTTGAAACCCGGAAGGTCCTCTACACGTAGTCACTAGCACAGATCAACTTGCTATCAGATACCTGTCTGACATTTTTTCAGTTAGCATCAGAAAATTTATTTTTTACTTTTCTGAATTAATCCTTGTTAATTTTGTGTAAATTTTCTATTATTTATAATTAGATTTTATTTTCTTATTAATAAGTGGTCAGGCAAGAGCAAAAGCTAAGAAACCAACAAATAGTTCTATATCTTGCACAATAATTTGACAATTGCGTATTATATAATTATGAACAAGATTGCCAGATTATAAATGCTGAACTAAATAATGTAACCAATAACAATTTAAAAATCCAGATCTTGAATATTAACTAAAGAAACAACAATGATCTTCTTCGAATGCTCCATATCGACCACTTGTTAACCACTCTGTGTGATCTGAGCCTGAGAGCGATTGTGCGTTGCGCCAGTTATGCGTCTACAGGTAGGCCAGCACATCAGATTTCTGCAACACTTTTTATTTACTAGGTTAGTTTCCCTAGGAGCCTACCTCAGACACCTCTTACGACATGCCTTGTAGGTCATAGCGATACTATTCTTTGCTCCCCTTGTGAGCCCCGACAACACAAGGGAGCAACAACGATTGAATCAAAGGGTTAAATGAAGACAGAAGCAAATGGTTGGTCATACATCCAATAAAGTGTTTTAAAAAATGATTGGAAATCTGAATTTGAAAAAAAATAGAAAATAGCAAATAAACCAAATAATGTTTGATTAACATTGACAAAAATATGTAACTTTACCTATGTGCAAAAAACTTTGGCTTTGAGTTAGAAAAAGTAGCTTCTGCCTTTTTTATAACTCTTTCATAACTGTTAATATAAGGTTCTTTGTCTGTTTGATGTTTCTGACTGTTGCTGCTGTCTATAGACATTTTCTGTAACAAAAATGGAAACTAAAGATGTTTAAGCAGAAGATGGGTCATTAGAAGTTCCTTATGCAGGAAATATTTAAATAAATTATATTTACACAGAAAATGGTTATGTAGAAAATGGGTAAGTAGAAGAGTACATGATTGAGAAAAAGATGATTACACAAAACATGATTAAGTACAAGATGATTATATAGAACATGGATCCCTTTAACTGATCAAAACACTTCTTAAGTGACTGTTACAAATGACTGGATACAAATTAAACATGGACATGTATATTCTTCTTCTTAGAACGCTTCATAATGACCACTTGTTTACCACTGTTTGTGATTTGTATGTGATCTGAGCCTAAGAGTGATTGTACACTGTGTTTGTTATGCACCTACAAGTAGGTCAGCACATTAGATTTCTGTGCCGCTTTTTTATTTACTAGGGTAGCTTCCCTAGACCCCTACCTCAGTAGCCTCTTAAGACATGCCTTGTAGGTTACAGTGTTACTATTCTTTGCACCCTTGAGGCCCACGGCAACACATGGGCGAGACATGTATATTATGTAAACTGTTAAACTCATGATTGTCAGTATGTCCAGTACAACTGTATTCTCTCTGTGGTATAAAGGAAAACATATTGTGGAATATAACGCATCGTTATCTCAAATCTTCTAATTTGTCAGCACTCTTTCGTCCTTTAACTAGTCCTCCCTTTATCTTTCTTTCCTATGCTCGTTCATTAAATACTTTCCTCATTTCTTTGTTTTTCAAATTGTGTGATACCTCTGAAGTCGGAGAAAGCCTACCTGTATGGCGAGGAAACCAATTAAACGATAAGCAGGCTTTCACGCAAAAATCAGTCAGAAGCGGCACACCTGGCGCTATGGCTACGCCTGAATTTATAGCGGGCGAACACAGAAGGAAGAAATTGTGTGCTATACTATTGTGTGTTTTGAAATATTTCTCTGTTTCTTCTACCCTTCGAATTATAAAAATGAAGTGCTCATAGATGCTAGTTGATGACTTAAAATGATCTCAAGCCGAAGGATTAACTTCACTGTACCGGGTTTTACCCCATATGGTTCAGCCGCTCTCTGCAGAAATGGCACGCCATCTGCCAAGAGAATTGACTAAAACAATGCACTAAAAAATGGTATTACAGGCAGTAACGACAGTTAATCAGTTATGCAGCTTTAAATTATATAATGAACTATGTATACAGTACATGCTTTCTTACCTCCAAACTTGTCACTAAGCTTGCACTGCTGTCCAACATGGCTGCTTGAGTAATTTTTGAGACAGTGTTATTATTCTTAATTTCAGGAAGAATATTTACATTGAGGTCATCTCTTGCAATATCAGAATCAAGCATGTCTTTATCTCTGATGTCTTGGTCATTGACATTTTCTTCTGTTTGTGATTTCTTATATAGTTTTGGGACACCTTTCATGAGATCTGTATAAGCAGTAGATGAAGACAAGCCCCTAGATTTCAGTTCAATTAGCTGCTTTAAGTGGACTGCAAATGTCTTTGTTCTTTCACCCTTATCTGGCAAACGCTCGACAAACTTCCTGAGAAACAGGCAAAAATGTATGTACATTGTTAGCATATTTCAGTTCAGTAAATGATCAAAACAAATTAATGTAAACTTCACAACCTGCCACTAAATACATGAACAGCACAAATATCAAAACTTTAGACCGAACAATATACAGGACTTTCTTCTTTTCTCTAATCCTGTTTTGCCGTACAGTGTCAGGATAAGAAGAGATTTATAGAATGGTTTTTTGTGAGCTTCATAAATAGTGTTTTTCCCTGTCTCTGTTATTTCATTGGTCTACCTTTTTTCATGGGTGACCTGTTTTGTATCCACTGTATCTCAGAGTGGCTGCACCTACACAAGTCCCAAATTTTCAAATTTCAAGATAGTTAACTGGCAGATATGCAATGCAAGTGTCTGATATACTGGCTCTGGCAATTGCTACAAAAATCAATTGTAGGAAAAAGTCACGCCACTCAGAGTCATTCCATTCTCCATTGCTCGATTTGGAGTAGTCTTCATCCCTCCTATAATTAGCGGAATGTCTTAAATTTGAATGTGTTCGATCAGATGTTTTTTGGGGGGATGCTGTTTCCCAGGCTGACATACAGTTTTCTGTTACAGACATGATCTTGCCAACATAAGACTTTTTTGGGCGGGATACTACTATTTGCTCTCCAAACTATGCCAGTCAATTTCTTCATGAGAGAGAGCTTAATGTCTGCTCTTTTGAACATTCAAATATTGTGTGATTGATGTTAATTTTAGAAGATGTATGCTGTCAGTATTGCTGCATTGTATTCCTCCTGTACCATTATACGTTACATAGGGCCTGCAAGAAATTTCTCCATACCACTCTATCCTGGGTAACTCGTTCCACCCCTTTCATGGTACTGAGTTCAATATTTCTTGACTTTCTCTGTAAAGTTCGTTTCAGGGCGTCCTTTCATTCCTGAACCATTTACCTTCCACTTTAATGCCTGTTTTGCGATAATTGATCATTTCTTCTCAGAGTATGCCCAACATATCTCCATCATCTCTTTCTTATAACAATTGTTACCAGATTATTGCTTATACCTGTTCAATAATATCTTTTCCTGTCTATCCAGGAGTTCTTTGAGCTCTGGAAAACTTTTGCTCATAAGGTCTCCAAGGTAACCTTGTCTGTCTGGTGTAAGAGTCATGTCTTGTATTTTCATTCCAACTGTTGACGAGACAAAGTAATATATTATTCTATGTGATTCTAGTAAACTATTAATTAATTTAATTGTTACATTGGTCGCATAACTTCATGAAACTTATGAATATACTGGTCACAATTTATGGTCTGCAATCTAAGCTGGCTCATAAATAACATCATGTCCCGGAAGATGGAATATTTGAGCAACATTAAACGTCCCGGTGGCTTGAAGAGAATGGTAATGGAAGGCATGGTTCCTGGAGTACAAGGCAGAAGACAACCAAGACAAAGGTAGCAGCAGGACATCAAAAAACCTTGAAGCTGGATGAGGTGGGAGAGCTTGCTAGGGACAGAGTTTTTCAGGCGGGTTATGATGAAATCTGCAATGGACATGCTACTACTTGAATCTAAGCTGCTAGGAATCTGCACTGCAGATTATCTTCCTTTCGCCTAGGGAAAGCTCTGGAATTGACACCTGGAATGTAGGAATACTTGTATAAGTTGGTTGAGGATCTATGTCCCAATAAGCATTAAAAAAGGGACAAGAAAGAAGAATCTTTTTCTTGATTCCTTGTATCAGAGTGGACCTTGTACTTTCAGTTGCTTTGACTACGCATTTAAACAGGCCATTGTTTTCAATGGGTGCTTTCAAATCTCAGAGACTGCTTCACCCAATGTAGTGATGGGGACAATGCAAGGAGGTGGACAGTCTTCTATGAAAGTGACTTAGTCATGACTCTCTAACAATCTTAAAGACATGCTAAAGATGAAAGCAATGACTACCTCCTAACAGTAAGGCATAAATCTTCAGCAATTTTGACCCCAGTGAAGGCCATATTGATTTTTATTTCATTAGCCAGAATAAACTGTTACCATGATGCCCCAAGAGGAAATGAAGCCAGGTTTAGTGTATGTGTTTCCTGATCTTGAGGCAAACATCTTCTTCTAAACATTTTATTTCACAGGTAATAACTCTTTCTACAATGCAAAGTATAGCTAACGTGTTAGTTATAGTGCATTACTTTAAACTATATCTCTTGGCAGTTCAAAATCGAGAAGAGCAGGATGGACTCTTCTTCCTCTTCTTTGCGTTCGTTCTTACGACCAATTTTAATCACTCTTTGTGATATGTTTGATCTTTGCCAAGAACGTGTATACGCAAGAACGTGTATACGTTGTACATTGGTTTGGTAGGCCCCTAAAAGCAAGACTTCTATACATTTAGGACACATGCATCCGATTTCAGCCAAACCTCCTTAGTGCCTCTTACGACATTCGTGGCAGGTAACAGTGGTTCTATTCTTTACACCCCAAATTTGGGCCCGTAACCACTCGGGCGCAGGATGGACTATTGCTGCCCAAGCAAAATTCCTTTAAAATAGAAATTCCTACAAAATATTTTCACTACCTTCTAAATTACATTGGGACCATCGCTAGTGCTATGGAGTTTGTGCACTGCCACTAAGATTTTCCTGTGTAAGAAAAAGATCGGCGCACACATGGTTACTCACCGAAGCGCAATGATCAGGTCCTATCAATCAATCAATTTAACTATATCTGTTAAATTTAATAGAATTAAAGAGTAAAGCAGCCTTTGATATCACAAGTCTATGTGTTTCAATCTAATCTTACACTAATATTTTTTATCTCAGCTTGATGAGAACATCAAAGATGTATAAGTATCATAATAACATAATATCGGAAAAACATAATGAAGTAAATTGACAGAATTTGACATACTTGTAATAGCCATCAAAATATTACCACTCCATTTACATTAACTTATAATAATGAAAATCGTGGCATATCCTTTACATGATGTCGCCATCAACCCTAGTAAACAAGTCGTTAATTTTCTAGGCACCACTTAGACATTCAGTAGTTTCCACTGCTTTCTGAACGGTGATATTTTTTACCGTTTGCAAAAATCCACTGGCACAAATTTGTTTCCAAACTGCCCGCCATGGAGTTTGAACCAGGTACTCTTGGTTTTGATTGAGCTCATTACCGCTAAGTTGGAGAGGCCCACAAATTAAATATTCATGATTTAGTTAAAGTAAACTAATCACAAAATTAGAATAAGAATGATTAGAATGGCATGAGCAGTTTCACCAAATTATTTATCAGCCTACATCACTATACTCTGTCAGCGACTGAGTAAATAATCAATAAACAATTTATCATACACTCTTTGCAAATTTAGCTTTAAGATAATCATAATTTGACGTCCAGGTAACTTTTTATTTTTAGCTCACATAGTTTTACTTAATGACTTTTATTTATTTTTTTGGGATACAGAACCACTTGAGTTTTCAGCTCTTCGGCTCAGTGCCATGGACATCGTAACCCTTTGGTTTGGTGACATGAACACCGTAAATCTGGAGAACCTGTGGCTTTACTGCCAGCCCACGGAATTGAACCGCACTCACAGGGGGCTTGTCACCCATCGTCCAACGCGCTATGAACATGCTGGGCAGGTGGGCCCACTTAATGACTTCAACACATTGTACTCTATTAATAAAAGTTAATTATGAATCAATTGTTATACAATTGTCTTATAAAATAATTGAACATTAACTGGGACACATTCAGAAAAAGTGATGAAATCAGTAAAATGTCTGGTCAACCAATAATACCAACTGTTATAAGAAAGAGAAGATAGAGATATGTTGGAAAAAGAAATAATCAAAGAATCACAAAGCAGACGAAGTGCTAGATACAAATAAAGAATGCACTAGGAAAACCCTGAAGCAAACTTTACTGAGAGAGGCAAGAATATTGGGTTCAATTCCATGAGATTGAACGAGTGCCCAGGATACAGCGGTATGAATAAAATGCTTGTATGTTCTATGTAATGTACATCAACATGGGAGGAAATATCAGCATTTATCTTGTCCCTGCCGGAACATGGCTTTCATGAAATCAGCTCTAAATGTCTTCCTGTCCTGTGTGAGGTTTATGGCGTCTGTCACATTCATACTTAACTCGTCTATGACATCCTGCACCCATCTTCTCCTTGGTCTTCGTTCCCTTGTGTGGTCGGTACTATGCACTTCAAAGATCATATTGCTTTATATGTTCAAAATATTTCATTTTCTATTTGTCATGTTATTTGCTTTATCAACCACTTCTCTTCTATTTTATTAGTAAGCTGTTGAAAAATTGACATATTTATTTGCTTTTTTCTGTCCTTGGTATTCTGAGTTAACTGAATACTCTTCTGTAGCACTTGCAGTCAAAGTCAAAGACATCAATCCATTTTTCAACTGTTTTATTAATAACCCATTCTTCACAGCATTACATTGCTATGGGTAAAATACATTCTGTTAACAATCTTGAGTTTTGTCTCTATATCCGTTTCCCTTCACAGAAGATTCAGTAGTTATTTTAATTTCTACAAAGCCATATTGATGTTAATTCTTTTTCTTATTTCCTTTATATCATTTCCGTTGCTTGTTAGAAATGAACCTAAATATTATGAGCAGATCAGTGGGGTGCCATGGGTACTAAAATGGGACCTAGTTATGCTTGTCTATTCATGGGTTATCTTGAACACCTAGTATGGACTACATATGATGGCCCCTTCCGTCTGTCTATCACAGATACATTGATGACTGTATTGGCATCACTGATATGCCTGAAGCCGATTTGTCACGCTTCATTAATTTCATTAATGTTTTCAACCCTTCTATTCGTTTTACTTCTCACATCTCCACTACTTGTGTCAACTTTCTTGACATTACTATCACCTTACGCCTATCCGCTATCACTACATCAGTATATTACAAGCCTACTGATGCAATAGTTTTCTCCTCTATACTTCTTCCCATCCCGGGCTTGTCGTGACTCTTTGCCATTCTCGCAGCTCTTACGCCTTCGTCGCCTTTGTAGTGAGGACGATGATTTTCTTGAGAGAGCTCGCGAGATGCTTGATTTCTTTCGAAGGCGCCTATACCCGGAGAGGGTGCTTGTCTCGGCTATGCATCGAGTTAAGAAAATCACTCGCCAGCAGGCCCTTACCAGCCAGCATAGGACTACTAACTCTGACAGAGTAAAACTTATCTTAACTTACCACCCCATAGTTCCCTGGTGAAAAATGTTTTATTCCGTCATCTGTCTATCCTTAGATCAGATCCTGAGACCGTTCTGTCTTCCCCAACTATCCTTTGGTGTCTTACAGACGGGACAGAAGTCTTAAGGATATGTTGGTACACAGTCGCCTTAAGTCCAATATCCAGACTCATTTTGGCACTGTCCAGTGTGGCCGTCGCGTTGCAACACGTGTGTTTATGTGATACAGACGCATACTGTATCTTTTCCTTTAGGCACGTTTCTTATTGACGATGGGTTCACATGCGAGTCCCGTAATCTTATCTATGCCATTATCTGTAAGCGGTGTAACAAGGCTTATATTGGCGAGACAGGCAAGAGGCTCAGTGACCGATTCGCCAACACTTGCACGACATACGCCAATGCTCTGTGACCCTGTAGCCAGCCATTTCAATGATACTGGCCATTTAGGAGCTCACGATGTCCAGGTCACAGCCATCCGATCATGTTCCTCGGATGATCGCAGTCGATTTGCTCTGGTGAATCGGTTGATTTCTTTGTATGGTACCTTGCGACCACGCGGGCTCAACGTATTACATTCTTATGCTTCTTAGTACTTTCTCTTCCCATGCTTTGTAATCTATATGGGTATATGTTGCATGTATTCATGTTATATTACATTCTTATGCTTCTTAGTACTTTCTCTTCCCATGCTTTGTAATCTATATGGGTATATGTTGCATGTATTCAAGTCATATATTTACTAGATGTTTCATTGTTTCTTTCCGTTCTATTTCTAGTTTTTATGTGTGTTTTTGTGTTACATTTATTTCGTTATTCGTTTTATTCCAGATTTTCCTTAGATACGTTTGTATTTGGTCGTCCATTTGTGTTTCATTTTAATTTGTCACTCCTGTTTGTTCGTTTGCTTGATAAAGGCCTTGTTGGTCGAAACGTTGCTGTATTTTGTCATTGTTTTTGTAATTTGTAAAACTACAGTACTTTGTAATTACGTGTTTTGCCAATCAAATAGTTTTACTGCAGTTCCATATATTTATACCTAAATATTAGAAACTTAAACACTTTTCAACTTATATCAATTGAAGCATATATCGACAGTCTGTGTACATGTTTTATAGTAATATATCATATAAGATATGTTTTGTCAGTTTGTAAAGGTAAAGATTTTTTATTTATTTGCCTCCATTGAGAACAGAGAATGAATACAAATGACAATATATACACTTACACTCTACCAGCACACGACAGTAGTCTACAGTACTCAGTACTGTTACAGTGATTTGAGTAATCATCGATGCTGTTCTGATTGTTCATTCAATACAATTAATAATTTTAATAATTAATAAGGTCGTGTTGGCCATACAAACAATAAAAATATGAATGGACTAGTTGAGAAGAATCCATTTGCAAATAAGTAGCAATTAAAAATTAAAACTAACTACTAGTAACTAGTAACTTATAAAATTATAATTATTAAATTAACTCATAAATTAATAACTGATGCAGATGAGTCTGGTAGTAGTATACTGATTAACTAAATTTAAATAACATTAACTGATGAGTCAACGATTTAATAGTATTTTAGTTTTATAATTAAAATTTGTTTACTTTACTTCTAATAAAATCCCAAAAGGTTTAATATTTAATAGTTGTAAAAGCTTTTGATGAATGGCTGATACATACATTGTATCTAATCATTATACAAATCAAATCCCTTATCTGTTTAGTTTATTTACACACTTACTTTAATCAATATCTTCAAGTTAGTAGTCAATGTTTACATCAACAGCGACGAGAGAATGAAACTATGAAACACATGCACATTGATTATCTCCTTCCCAGTAAATACTTATTTGATACAACGGCTAACAATGCCAGATTGGCTATACTATTTTGCTCAAGCTTTGGAGTAGAGATCCTGAGACCCGTTCTGTTATGTTATGTTATGTGATCGACGTCATGGCACATTGGGCATTCCCATTCGTGCTCTGTCCTCCGTTGCAGCAGCCATCCCAAAGTCCATTTGCTCACAGTACCCATGAGAAGTTGATTACTATATCTTTTCTCTCTACCACGAAGACGACACTGTCTGGCATGTCCAAACTTAACACCTAATTCTCGAACTCGTTCCAGTGTCTGAGACCCGCCCATGTCACACAATTGAGAGCGTACCGCATTGATGAGACCCGTTCTGTCTTCCCCAACTATCCTTTTTCTGGCTTACAGACGGGACAGAAGTCTTAAGGATATGTTGGTACACAATCGCCTTAAGTCCCAAAATCCAGACTCATTTTTGGGACTGTCCAGTGTGGCAGTCGGCGTTGCAACACGTGTGCTTATGTGATACAGACGCCCGCGTGCCCAGCGTGTTCGTAGCGCGTTGGACTGCGGGTGACTAGCTCCCTGTGTGTGCGGGTTCAATTCCGCGGGCTAGCAGAAAAGCCACAGGTTCCCAAGATTAACTTTTCCTTTAGCCCCATTTGTTATTGACGATGGTTTCACATGCGAGTCCCGCAATCTTATCTATGCCATTATCTGTAAGCGGTGTAACAAGGCTTATATCGGCGAGACAGGCAAGAGGCTCAGTGACCGATTCGCCCAACACTTGCGCGACATACGCCAATGCTCTGTTACCCATGTAGCCCCCCATTTCAATGATACTGGCCATTTAGGAGCTCACGATGTCCAGGTCACAGCCATCCGATCATGTTCCTCGGATGATCGCAGTCGATTTGCTCTGGAGAATCGGTTGATTTCGTTGTATGGTACCTTGCGATCACGTGGGCTCAACGTATTAGATTCCTATGCTTCTTAGTACTTTCTCTTTCCATGCCTTGTAATCTCTATGGGTATATGTTGCATGTATTCAAGTTATATATTTACTATATTTTTCATTGTTTCTCTTCCGTTATATTTCTAGTTTTTATGTGTGTTTTTTGTGTTACATTTACTTCGACGAATTACAACGAATTACATTCGTTATTCGTTTTTATTCCCAGATTTTCATTAGAAACGTTTGTATTTAGTCGTCCATTTGTTTTTTGTTTTTTTAATTTGTCACTTCTGTTGTTTGTTTGCTTGATAAAGACCTTGTTGGTCGAAACGTTGCTGTATTTTGTCATTGTTTTTGTAATTTGTAAAACTACAGTACTTTGTGATTATGTGTTTTGCCAATCAAATAGTTTTACTGCAGTCTCATCTATTTTGTGAGTAGAGATAAGCGCTTCCGCGATTTTTAAGTGTTAGATATTACTTGCTACTTTTGCAACATATACCTGTTACTTAGTGCTAGTTAGTTAGCCTTCGTTTCTTAATGATTGTACGAAATTACTTAGTGATTGCAACAATAGAGATTTTACGAAAGAAGTTAGAAGAAGACTAGCCATGGCTTTCCATAGAGTGGTCAGCATGAAGAAACTATAGCATGACACAAGCAAAGAAACAAAAGTAAGACATGAGAATATGCATATTCCCGGTGTTAACACATGGATATCGGATGCGAATCGTGGACCATAACACAGACATTAAAAAACAAAATTGAAGCTTTTGAAACAAGGTGCTATAGAAAAGTTCTTAGAACATCCTGAACAGAGAAGGGAAGAAACAAAGACTTAATACAAGACCTGCATATCGAGGAGCATTGGCTCATAAATAACATCATGTCATGGAAGATGAAATATTTTGGCCACATTAAATTCCACAGTGGTCTGGAGAGAAAGGTAATGGAAGACATGGTTCCCGGAACACGAGGTAGCGGACAACCAAGACGAAGGTGGCAGAAGGACATCAAAGAAACCTTGAACATGACTCTAGAAGAGACCGAAGAACTTGCAAGAAACAGAGAGCTTTTGGGCGGGCTGTGATGAATGTGACGTTCCGCAAGGGACATGCTACTACTTGACTTGGTGATTGTTGGTCATTAGCTTCGATTCTTTGAAAAATATAAATATACAGCAATTTTCAGTTTGGAATATTTTCATTTCACTCCGGACATGTCCATATGTGCTCAGATATCCTTCTCAATATCCCCAACAGAGCCCAGCGACTAACCGTACGAGTTGGATGTTGATTGATGATACTGCCTGTTGCTGTACTTTTCTGGCCACATCAATCCACGCTCTTGCAATCTAGTTGCTGTCCTGGATTGGTTTATATGAAAGCTCTTTTTGCGGCCATACTTTATAAGAGCGTTCAGAATATCAGTTCTATCAACTAAATGATCCTCTGTTATGGCGGTGAGCCAGCCAGCATACCCGCTCTCACTGCCGTCGACACCAGTGTTCCATGGAACGAAGATGAATGTAATAATGCGAATTGCTGATACTTGTAGTGATTCGGTACATTGTCTGCGCACCGAATCAGCCTCCACCTTCCAGATCAATGATCCCTCACAATGTACGCATCCTTAGCTGCTAGTGTACTCGATGGTTAAGAGTGGTCCGAGTTCAATTTCTTCTTCTTCTTCTTTTCGAATCCTGTTTGCCTCACTCGTCAGGTCAAGAAGATATTTCTAAAACGTATATTTTTCCGACTGTAACTTAGAGCTCTCAAGTCGACCCAGTCTCAATTGCATATCAGGAAAGGCATTTATCATTAGTAACTACATATAAAGATAGTTGGAAGGTAACAACTGTTCGAAATGTATTAATTAGACGCTACTAAAGAGTATTTTTTATTTATTCATCTGAAACAGTGGCTTCCAGAACTATCTTACAGGCCAGGCCTACTAATCTTTCTAAGTGATATAAAGCTAGTCACGAATACCGGTCCTTTCGGATCAAGGTATTCGAGCATCGGACAATCTCTATTCGCACAAAGAAATGTCGCAATTTCACTTTGCCACAAACCAAATAGCAAACAAACAGGAGTACAAATTGACATCTCAAATATTGAAAAACTAAATAATAATGACAATATGAATCAAATTGAGCAGCCACAACGGCCTTTAACACCATCATCATCATCAGGTGCCGTGCAGACTGGCGTAGGCGATCATGGATCTCCACAAGACTGTCGTTGGTATTTGCTATCAACTCAGATGTTGACGCTCTACCGTGCCATGAAGTCAGGCTATCCACAATTTTTTCTCTCTCTGTCTTCCTCTGTCTCGTCTACCCTCGATTTTGCCGGTTGTCACAATGTGTTCTAACACCCTAGAGGGAGTAAACAACATAGGCAAAGAATGGCAATTCTTCAAAACAAATATTCTGAATATTGTAAATTTTCTTGTTTTTTTCCTTTCGCCTGTTATGAATTTTGGTGTAGTCATGACGCATAATATATCGCAGCTGTTTGATTTTTTAATTTGAATGCTTTCTTTTCTTATCAACATTGTCACTCGCCATTCAGGCTAGCCTTACCCCATCTTCGGATGTATCTTTTGTTCTAGAAGTTCTTTATTTTGCTGGGTAGATATTTGTAGCACCGGGTAATCATGTGGCAGTAACCAGAATATACACAGTTTGTGATGTCCATGTTTTCTTTTCTGTGTGTTAATACCAAAGTCAATAAGATGGTGTGAAATCCAGCATATTAATACATCCTCTAAGTTAATTGTTACCATGAAAGTATCCGACTTGGACTGGAAGCCTTCATAAATACTACTACACACTTTCCGGCACTACAGCAAACCATCTTCATTGACCTGTAACTACACAGTGTATCAGAAAAGATTTGCTTTAAGGGTCGTTAATTTTATAACCACTGTTTTTGTTAAAATAATAATTTGCCACATATTGTGTACATGAATGATTTGGTAGCCTTCATGGGCGTACACATACATTTTTCCAGGAGGTTACTCCTCTCCCACCCCACCCTCCATCCCTTGCCTGAACGTTTGGACGCTCAAGGTAGTCTTTGAATACGCTAGAATCATTGTTCATCACGGTTGAGGATGACCACTCATTTCATACATTGTATTTGCTAAATGTGGGATTTAGTTTGCTCAAGTGGTTCACGAGACCTTTTTGAGCTCAGAGTGTCCTTAATTAAACATTGCAGACATAACATTTTTGCCGCTCAAGTTTGGGAGGGTTGGGGATTGGGGGGTTTAAAGCAAGGTATTTCCCATGTGCATTCCCTGATTGTCTTTGTTTTTCTAATGCCATAGTTCTGGCTGATGCGTATGTTACTGCTCTTCTACAAGAAGTCGTACGCCACACTGAACTGTCATGAGCAACGGCTTCCTATGTGTGAATATTTATGCCAAACGTTTTTATCGAGTTTTCTTTTCTGGAGCTCACCATAGAGGAGTCATGTGGGCAGACGGTGGTCTGGCATGAGGAGTACATGACCGACCTCTCCAGCTGATCTGAAACTGCACCAGAATGGTGTTTATGCTGAATAGATCAACTCTTTCAACAACCATCATTACATCAGGGATCTTGTCTAACCATTTTATGTTTAGGGATTTCTTAAGACAGAGGATATGATAATGATTTAACTTTTTATCATGACGTTGAAACACAGTTCTTCTTCTTCGAAAGCTCCATATCGACCACTTGTTAACCATTCTGTGTGGTTTGTATGTGATCTGAGCCTAAGAGCGATTGTACGTTGTGCCAGATATGCGCCTACAAGTAGGCCAGCACATCTGATTTCTGCGATGCTTGATATTTACTAGGGTAACTTCCAGTGGCGGCTCGTGCTCATTTTTGTTGGTGGGGCCAGACAAATATTTTCGGAAAAATCATGGTTTTGGGTTAGGTTATATTTTAATTTATAAAGTAATAAGTACACGTTACACTTTATTTTTGGTGGGGCCTGGCCCCAGTGGTCATAATGACGAGCCGCCACTGGTAACTTCCCTAGGTCCTATATCAGTCGCCTTTTACGACATGTCTTGTATGTCGCAGTGGTACTATTATTTGCTTCCCTTGCGGACTCCGGTACCACATGGGCGATACACAGTTCAATAAACTGACATGAAACAAGTAACTAGTGCAATGAATTGAATACAATTAAGGAAAATTAGTCTAATCGTCATCACTCTCTCGCCAGGACGATCTGTATCCAATGGCAAGAAACGTCGCAAGAATCATTCCCAATCTTAGAAGGTGGATGCATAGTCATGGACGACAAACTTCATATTCCTAATCGCATTTTATTTAAATTGTAATTAAGAGTTGAAATATTCGAGTATGTAAATTACGACATGTAAGCTACACGCGAACATAATACAAGTGTTATACTCGGTTTATATGATAGTAATATTAGATGTTGTTCAAAGTGAGCATATACGAATTAAGTCAACATACAGATACGTGTCATATATAACATTGGCTTGAGTGATTAGGCAGTACGTTCATTAGATCAAAATTGATAACTAATATTATTGATCTCCAAAATGTAATCATCTGTTATCAAACTTGTTAAATACATTGACAAATGTTAGTCACTTCTCGTTTAAAACTTTTGATTCTGTTCAATAAATATTACCAATGTAGTGTCTCTCTGTTATCAGACTTGTGTGGTTCTGTTCATTATATATGACTTACATTAATAATCTCTGCCGTAAAACGTTATGTGATTCCATTCATTAGACCTGACAAATGTTATTGACTCTATTATCATCAATCAATCAAGTGCCGTGCATGCCGGTGTAGGCGATTATGTCTCTCCACAACTCTCTTTGCTTGGTGCATGTAATTAGTTCTGACGTCGATCTTTAGTCGAACCGTGATGTCAGGCCATCCAACATCTTCTCCCTCTGTCTTCCCCGATATCTCCTTCCCTGAATTTTACCTGTAGTCACGAACTGTTCTAAACCTTCTCTTCGCATTATATGCTGATTGTCTAATTCTTATTCTTTTGATAAGGTTTCTTTGTGTGCAGACCTGATTTAAAACCTCCACATTTGTTTTATTTGCTGTCCATGGAATTTTCAGCATTCTTCTGTAAAACCACATCTCTGTGGCTTCCAATGATCGTATTGATTGTTTGTTCATTGTCCATGATTCGCTGCCATACATAAGTATTGGTTCAATATAGCACTGGAGTACTCTATTATCATACGAGTACTTTATATGACTCCGTTCCTTGTACTTGTTATTGGCGTGGCAGCAGAACCAACTTTACAACACTACGTTCGTATTCATTTACGTTCTGTTTGTCTTTAGGATGGCGAAGCTTATTCATGCTGATGGTTCTCATGGTTCTCTGGTTATGCACGTTACTTTTTATATTTTTCCTCAACGTTTGATACTTAATTTCTGCAGTCTCGTCGCTGTTTCATCGCGTCGTATCATCATCCAAAAGACGGTCGTTGCGCGCGCGACTCAAGTGTCATCTCCAATCCATATTTCGTTTACATCTGTAGGCATCCATCCTATTAAGATCCATGATTTAGTTCATTTAAGATTCATGTATGTGTTTGTATGTTTCCCTGAAGAAGACGTATAGTCGATACGTTGGATTTTTGTTAGTTTTATTATTTTATTATTCATTTGTGCTTGCTTATGTGATACCATACATACGTGTCTCTGCTAGCTTATGTGATACCATACATACGTGTCTCTGCTAACTTATGTGATACCATACATGCATGTCTCTGCTAGCTTATGTGATACCATACATACATGTCTCTGGTTGCTTATGTGATACCATACATACGTGTCTCTACTTGCTTATGTGATACCATACATACGTGTCTCTGCTTGCTTATGTGATACCATACATACATGTATCTGCTTGCTTATGTGATACCATACATACGTGTTTCTGCTTGCTTATGTGATAACATACATACGTGTCTCTGCTAGCTTATGTGATACCATACATACGTGTCTCTGCTTGCTTTTGTGATACCATACATACGTGTCTCTGCTTGCTTATGTGATACCTTCCTTTGCGTTCCCGGCCTAGACTGATGGACCAACTTTTATCATGAATTTTACTGTTGTTTTTAGGGACTCCGTTTCTCCGTACAGCTTTTCGCGAAGCTCTGTGTGTTGTGGCCATGACTCGTTCCTTATACCTGCTAACCGTTGACAGTCTTGCAAGACATGTTCTGCCGTCATGTCTGCCACTTTGCAGGGGCACAGGCTAGTTGTGCCAATTTTAAATGTATGGAACATGTGGGCTCTGAGCTTGTTGTGGCCGGTACGGAGGCGAAATATGGCGACTTGTTCACTGCGAGAGAGACCATAGTATCCGTCACCGTCTGTGTACTGAGGGTGGTCTTTGCCCATTTGCTTCTATAGTGCGAACCGATGGTTGTTTTGACTTCCTCATAACTGATCTCGAGATCAGTCTGAGGCAGTCGCCCGCTCTCTTTGGCTAGCTTGTCGGCCGCTTCGTTTCCCCAAATGTTGCAGTGTGACGGTATCCACTGGATGACGGTGCGTTTGAGTGAACTCGTTAGTTCAGCGAGGGACTTTTTGAGCTCATTCATCTCAGTTTTGCCAACGCATTTGAGTGCCGCGATGACCGATAGAGCATCGGTGAATATCACGACCTTGTTGCGTGTAGTGTTTCTTCTCTCCAAGATCATTTCGGCCGCCTCTTTGATTGCCTCTGCCTCTGCTCGATAGTTATTCGAGTATTTGCCTGTGGCGATCGCTTTCTTGACCGTGACTTTCTTTGAGATTTTAAGCACTATTCCTCCTCCGCCATCGCTTATTGCGTTATTTGCCGATCCGTCCATGTAGACGTGCGTCCACTCACAATACATACATGTCTCTGCTTGCTTATGTGATACCATACATACGTGTCTCTGCTTGCTTATGTGATACCATACATACATGTCTCTGCTTGCTTATGTGATACCATGCATACGTGTCTCTGCTTGCTTATGTGATACCATACATACGTGTCTTTGTCCTGAAGCGCCAATTTATTACGTATCACGGCAGCCTCCCTCGGTTTTCTCCAGATCTGATCCGCTCTGACCAGATCAGTAGGTTTCCGCGCATCTCATCTTTATATAGCAAACTCTCACAAGTGCAGTATAACATGCTATGTAATAAACACATTAAAAGCGCTAGCTTTTCTTTTCAACTACAGCCTTTTCTTGTAGACGGTATTCTCTCTCTCTCTCTCTTTCTCTCTTATATTTTTTAAGCCCCGATTGTGGTATAGGCACTAACCAACTGATGCCAAGTTTTCATTTTATTAGATTTCTCATGCAGCTCCCTCCAGCTCTTCTGTGGTGTATCGTTAATCTAGACCAGCGTTTCCCAAAGCGGGATGTAGCCCCCAGTGGGCGCTGAAGCGTTGTATGGGGGAGGGGCGATAGTGGGTTCAGAAGAATTTGGAGGGTGTTCAGGCGATTAGGGTCGGTGGCTTCTTAAAGAAAAATTAATAATAAATATTTTAAAATAAATTATTTTCGTGATTTTGCGATTGAATAATCATTTAAAATTTGAATTCTGCATTTTAATTCATCTTATGCCCGTCTTACACGATCCATTTTTTCATCCATTTTCTATTTCATGTATATAATCATTTGAAAATTGACCATGTATTACAGAAATATATATCAATTTTCTATGTTAAAAGAAAGTAGAACATATTTATATGTGGGAGGGCGTTCGCAAACTGTTATAATGTATAGGGTGCGTTACAAAGTTTATCTTGTGCAAAGTGGGCGTTGGGTCGAAAAAGTTTGGGAATCTATGATCTAGACTGTATATTACTTCCATCGTTATTTTTTGGTCTTGTATGCCTCTCTGTGTTTTGTTGTCAACTATCTTTGTGATGGCTGGCTGGTTGTGTTAGTAAGGATGCTGGTATTGCTAAGCTAGGCGATGGGTGTCGTAAGAAATGAGGGTAAGTGATTCGAGTCCTGTGTTTGTCTATTTGTTTTTGTCGAAAGCTCTTAATACCTGTACATTGTTTATTTGTTGATCATATTCTTCGCTTCCGTTGCTTATTCTGGAGTTCTTGCAAACAAACTCCTTGTTGGCAACTATCTTTGTTGAATTTCAAAATTTGTTTTCTCTAAAGCAAAGTAATGTAACAACTGTAACCGCTATACTCGAATAATATTTGTATTCTGTCTATGTGATTCAATATTTTCTTCTTCGTTCATTCAAATATTTTTTAAAAAGAAAATGTGATTTAAGGCTGTTCTTTTACTGTGAAATAAAACATCAGATTTATAGTTAGATAACAAGAAACATGTAGCTTGGAAGAAAATACTAAAGAAAACCAGTGCTTGTAGAAAGAATTGCTAGCTGTTGATTCAAAGTTTATGAGAACAGAATACTCTCGACAGGTGGCGTGCCATTTCTGCGGAGAGGGACTGAGTCATATGGGGTAAAACCCTGTGCAATGAAGTCAATCCTTCCGCTTTAAACCCTTTGGAAAACAGATTAAACGATCTAGTAGAGAAACGTTACAGTATCTTATTATATAGCGTAGTGTTTCTTACCCTTGTGCTGATAAACGTCGCGAGAAACTGAAATATACGAGGGCGCATTGAAAAGTAATGCCTCCAAGTCCATAACTTTGTTAATATACATAATTTACAAATGAAACATACATTTTCAGAAAGCTTGAGATGTACACTACACAATAGAGTCATTATTTTTCGACATAGTCACCTCCACTTTCCACACACATACGCCAACGTCAAACTAGTTGTTGCATCCCGTCGAAGAAAAATCTGATGACATCAGGCGTGTCAGGAACACCTGATGCGATATGAACGAGAAGGCGATGACTTTATCTGCCAAATTGTCACTGGCGATGAGTCATGGGTGCATCATTACGACCCTGAAAACAAGCGCCAGTCTATGGAATACAGGCACAAAAACTCACCCACCCCCAAAAAATTCAAAACTGTCGCGTCAGCGGGGAAAAATTTTGTTGACTATTTTTGGGATTGCCAGGGCGTAATCCACACAGAATTTTTGGAACGCGGCAATACTGTCAAATCTGATCGGTATGTGGAAACGATGAAGAAACTACGGGCAAGACTGCTACGTATTCGTCCTGGAAAACACGCAGCCCTTCAACATGACAATGCTCGTCCACACACCAGTAGACAAACAGCGGCAGCGTTAGAGCGTCTCAATTTTGACGACATTTTAGCGCACCCACCATATAGCCCGCATTTGGCACCTTGTGACTTTTTCCTGTTCCCAAAGCTCAAGGAACATCTCAAGGAAAACAGATATGCTTCTGACGAGGATGTGGCAGCAGATGTGCGTACCTGGCTTCGCGAAAAATCATCAGATTTTTTCTTCGACAGGATGCAACAACTAGTTCGACGTTGGTGTGTGTGTGTGGAACGTGGAGGTGACTATGTCGAAAATAATGACTCTATTGTGTAGTGAACATCTCAAGCTTTCTGAAAATGTATGTTTCATTTGTAAATTATGTATATTAACAAAGTTATGGACTTGGAGGCATTACTTTTCAATGCGCCCTCGTATGTTTTGTGTTGACAATCGACAAACTGGAAGATCACTGGGCAACTGAGTAGGCATTATCCACAATTTTCCACCCTGCTTATGTTGAATGGTCTACTAAAAACAATGACTATCTTCTTATTATTCTTTTGTTCTTATTTCAAACTGGCAATAGGATTTATTAATTTGAACGCAGTTTCCACCAAGGATGTGATATCTGCGCCTTTCAGTTCAATATAACATGAACAGCTTTCAGTAAATTATTTTTGAAACTGGATTTTTCGTTTTTCTTAGATAACTATTTGCTTTGCGAGACGACACTGGTGCACTATGTTACTAGGGTTCTCGCAAGGAGATGAAGTAGGATCTTTATCAGCCTTCATTCTTTGACATTAACGCTGACTTTTGCCATCTTATTTACTTAGAACCATACATATTATTTTATAAGGGATCTCTTTGGCGAAGTAGTTAAACCGTTTACCTTGCGTTCCGCAAGTTGTGTGTTCGAATCCGACACATCGTTCTGTTCAGGGAAATGAGGGGGCGGGGGTGAAGAGAGAAAATAACAGCAGTGATAAAGACACGTGATCAGATTTCCTGACTTTATAAAAATATCGTGCAAGAAACGTATAAAAATAAACGGAAAAATAGAAGCAGAAAATAATAAAAATGGATTTACAACTTAACGGAGTAAACAGGCCAATGGTCAACGTAAAGGATATTTATAAGAAAGTTCACGACAGACTGATCTCACAGAAGATCGTTCTCACATCAGTGCATTTACGACAGCAGTGCACCCACGACAACATTAGTGTCTTCATGACATTAGTCCGCCGATAACAACAGTGCATCCACGGTTTCAGTGCCGTGATCTCAGTGGGTTTCTGTGGCTGAGTAGTTAAACTTGCGTTCAGAAGGTCGTAGGTTTGAATCCGAACCGCGCCGTTCTGTTAACAAATGCATTTATTTCAGAGAGAGTGAGATTGTATCCGGAGCTACGAAGTTCGTGCAAAAAATATTCTCGGCAGGTGGCGTGCCTCTTCTATGGAAAGGGGTCGAGCTATATGGGGTAAAACCCGGTGCAATAAGTCAATCTTTCACCTTTAGACTTTAGTGCCGCGATGACTAAAGTAATCCCACGACATTAGTGAGAGATTACACAGGTCATGAAAAAGATACTACTTTACTCAATAGAGAAGAACAGGTTGTCATTTTCCGGCTACGAACAGGGCACAATAGGCTGAAGTTACATCTGAACAAGTCAAATAGGCCCTTCTGACATATGCACATGTGGCACCCGCATGATGACAGAGACACACATACTAGCAAGAATGTCCAACATACACTGGTGCAGAGATAAAACACATGGCCAATCCCCATGTCAGTCCAAGACAATCTATATGGAGATGGAGATGTACATAGACTCCGGTTGATTACTAACTACTTTAAAAGTATACAGATCGATGTCTGAAAACGTAAAAGAAGAAGTACATTTATGACATTGGTGTATTCGCAACATTAGTGCCCCGCCCATGACTTTAGTTCTCCCACCGAATACGTGTCCCATATATATGAGTGCTTTCATGACATCAATGTCGCTCTGACACTTACCTCCACGAGATTAGTACACAGATGACACCAGTGTCCTCACGACTTCAGCACCCATCTACTTCAGTGTTAAATGACACACACAAAAAACTTCAAGTATTACATCATTTATGATACCAACATACGATACATAGTTATGAATAAATCCACTTCTATTTATACAGCTAGCAGACACAAGCTGCTGTTGGTATTAGGATCGAAATTCAAGCTACTGCAGTCGTTACTTCAGCTATCAAGACACTCTATCAACAGTACTACTACTGTATTGTTCAGAAATGGTGATGGATTTTTTACCAGACTTAATAACAATTGTAGAATGGGCCACCCTAATTCTTGCGTTTGTCATGATGGCTTCAGGATTGTAAGTTGATGTTTAAGAGGTCACGTGTAATCTTAACTCATGATTAGTTGTTTGACATGTTTGTTTTGTGTGGTACGTCACTGTCAGATACATACACATTCATTGCACACTGCTGTAAAAATATGTGTGTGAATTATAATTTCATCTTCATTGTAGATTTTATCTTGCATGTCAATATTAAATGTGGCAGTTAAAAAGAACAACTTAACAAGATCTAACCACTGAATAGAATATGTAAGAACAGGACCGTGCCGTGATATAATACAGAGAGGCGGCTGCATCAGGCAGAACCGTAAGCAGGCGGCATAAGCAGCAAAATCAAAATTGCAATCGAAGGTTATTTTAAAGAAAAAAAGATTTAAGGGGCGGCATTTCGAAGACTTGCATCATACTGAGAAAATATACCGAACGGCCCTGTGTGAGAAGTTCAAGAATGCTTAACTGTAACTTCTAAAATAAAAATAAAAGTGGACTATAGTCTGTGCCAGGTATGGTAGCATGTTCCTTGCGGAAAGTCACTTTGATCCCACCCTGCCAGAATTGTGGGTTCAGGTATAAATTAACTGTTATCTACTTCTGTTTCGTGATGGACTAATAGTTATTGGTTAACCAATAACCAACCAATAACAATAACAGGTGACACTAGTGTTCCCAGTGAAATATGTCCAATTGAAGAAACATTAAGTATGCAAGAAGCTTCGGTCGCGGGGAAGGAAAGCTCGATAAAGAAATCAAACTGCTACAATTCAGCCACCATTGGGAGACAGAACGGATATGGGTGACAACCCAGACTGAAAACCATAATCATACATGTTAAAGACCAAGTGTAACAGCTATGCCACAGACAGCGAGATGACTAACTTAGGTCATACACACAAATACAAGAACACGGACAAACAACAATCATATCACACATTGTTGTGTCCAACTTTTATCCTACTATATATTATAGCTACAGCTGGGTAGGAGGGAAATCGGATTATTGCATTGACAAGGAAAATACTGCGGACTTCGTCCACAACATGTATGATGTTTTAGCATAATCATATGAACGGAGAAAAAAAGGAAGAAATGACTAGTGAAATGAAATGGAAGCAAACATCAGGTAAACAACAGTCAATGTAGAATAAATAATAAACACAATATCAAGGAGACATAGTGAGAGAATAGTAGATTGGCAATAATAAATATATCTTAAGAACTGAAAATAAAGAACAGAAAAGCAGTTTTCTAGGATAACAGCAATTGCCGGTGCCATTTAGTTCGTGCACTGTCGCTGAGATCTACACGATTAAGAAGAGATCGGAGCACATGGCTACTCACCGAAGTGCAATGATGATGGTCCGATCAATCAATCAATCAAACAACAAAAAGACACAGCCCGGTTGGATCGCAGGGGTGTTAGGGTGGAGACCAGCACAAAAAGCCCTCCATAGTTCGCAGTCTTTATCTTTTCGAACAAGCGTGGAGAGGTCATGCCCTATCCAGCTCTTGAAGCTGACGATCAAAGATTTTTTCCGTCCACCTATTCCTTTTCCACCGTCAACTATCCCTTAAAAACACGCTTTGAAAGTAAGTCGTACCTTATTCAAATCAAGAACTCTTAGCATAACTCGGACATAAGAGGCTTGTGGGTTCAATCCCACGCTCGACATGTGAGGAAAGGAATTGACCACCTACCCCTTGCACACTAGGGAATCGAAATGTGAAGTGACGAGTGATTCATACCCTAAGGTCTGAAAAAGCTACTGGAAATTAAATATAACCTATATATACACCATATTAGCATAAATATCTAAGGTATGTATATAAATATGTACACCAAACAGTGACACAAGAGACTGATCCATAACATATACATTCTCTGAGAATGATATTATCAAACCTGTGTGCGTGTGAACTGGCTGCACGAAAAGCCAAACATATTCTGCAAGTCTGTCAAATGTTTATTCTGTTGAGAAATTAGCACTGACGCACGAAGATGCACATTCTAATGCTGTCTGAACTAATTCTCAACCAAACTGTTTATTCTGTGTTTAACAGCCGATGCTGTTTAAAAAAGACAAATCTTTGTGAAGCTATTTTTCTGGAGAGCTAGTTGGCTGTGTTCTTAAAAACGCTCGTCTGTAGGGCTACGCTATGCGTGCTGTAAGAAATAAAGATTTGTGGTTCGAATCCTGTGTTTGGTAATTTATTTTTTCAAGAAGCCCCTAACACTTGCTTACTGTCTTTTTTATTGATCATATTCATTGGCGTCGTTGCTTCTCCTGAGGTTTTTAAAACTCCTTATTTTCTTCCAACCACATTAGCGCACATTTAGAGACCTGAACTTATCGGGCAAATATTACTAAACAATTTTGTTGTTGCATATAACGCTTGATTTCGGTCAAAAGGGAGACTTACAAGTAACCATCTGGTACACTCTTATTATACACAATATACAAGCTCCGAGCAGCACTCTCCAAAAAATGAGACACCCCGAGCTTACTCTCCCTCGTACTAGATCCACCTTATGCGGCACAACTGAGTAGAGCACGATACATAAAGGAGGATACAAAATTACTAAAATGTCGATTCCCCTCCCCAATTAAAAAAATGGACCCTTACATGGTAATGTCACAGCTGGTGGACGCAGGTACGTTTGAAAAGTGTACAAACTCCAAGCGTCGTCATACTTTCAAATGGGAGCTATTCGAAATGTGTTTAAATGTATTTAATAATAATAATAGCCGTCCATAGCAAGTAATGATGACAATTGTCTCAGACGTGTGCTTGTGTACCTCTCTGGTGTGCGCGGAGGTGACTGTAGAGTCCAATCCTAGAACACAATCCCCTACCACAGATGGGCTATACATGATCAAAGTTAGATATGTGGGTGTTGTGTGTTCTGTCTTTTCGCGCAGCTCGTTTTCTCTGTGCCTCAACGGCACGATGATTCTCAGCTATGCGGGTTCCTCTTGTGTTGTTATAGCGCCACATTTGGCGATATTGCGCAAGGGATTCTCAGCATGTGGTATCTATATCGAAGCATTTCAGAGACACTTTACCAGTGTCTTTAAAGCATTTTTTCTGTCCACCAGCAGAACGCCTGCCTCCTTCAAGTTCGCCGCACATCAACTGTTTTGGGATGCGTTTATCAGGCATCCGAGCAACGTGACCGGCTCATCTCAATTGGGAATTCTGCAACAAACTTGTCTATTGACTCTATGAAGACTCCCACTCTTTGCCCAAGTTCAAGTGAGTACTACACTTTGATCTTAGACAAAATGCCGAGAAGCGAAGCCGGTAAACAAATAGCTCACGAGTATACAAATATGCATGTTTAAGAGCACCACTAAGTGTATATCTACAATTTATTTCCAAATATTATGTATGTTAATATTGCCTTTCAAATATGTTTTGTTTGTTTTGTTTCACAGGCCTATATGTTTGAATATGTATAGGAATAAAAGCACAGCGAACGTACCATACCTCCTGTTTTTGGTAGTAGAATTTGTGTAAGTTCATGTTATTTTGATACGTTTTTCTTTTGTTTGGAAGAAAGTATGTTCAATTCAACATGTTAATAATACTAAAGATAAAATATTACTTCTCTAAAAGCTACATGACAGTTTTCACATTGACGTGACTTCGCAGACTGTACAACTACCCATGCTCATGTACATCCATATTATGAGTTAAGGTGATGGTGGTGACAATGGGAACTGCCAAATACGAACACAAACAATAGTGGTTTTTAAAAATGTAAAACATAATTCTTACTTTCATTTTTTTCTTAGTGGATTGTTTGCATTTATACATTTACTGACAAATTATTTCTTGACATACTTTTGTTAATTTGTTCGTTATTTTTGCTGTTGAACTAAAATGTTTTCTGCTGCTTGTAGGTGCAACTTAGGCCTTCAGTATGCTATAGCTGTCGGCAATACAACTCTTATCATCCTGAATGCTGTTTCTGCTATCGTTTGGGGAACCTACATCGGCGTCTACATTTTGGTTAGCAAATCTAAGGTGTGTAGATTATTATATAATTATGTAAAATATTTTAATTAATTTCTTTTAAATTAAAGGAATCCTTTTTTAACATCATGGGAATATTGTGTTTTCACTGACTATCTATCGGCACACGATGGGTGATGTGGTTAAAATTAATTCAGACGCCTGCTTTACTTTCCACTGCTTTTATGGTACCCAGTTGAGGGTCGGCAAAACGGTAGGGAAAAAATTCCACAAATGTGGAATTGAACCCAGACCACGCGCATAAGAAGCTAATCACTGCGCTGTCGCGACTCTCATTGTAACGTATTGGTAACCATTACAATATTGTGGAAGTATACGCATACATGCGCACATTGTTCATAGGTATCTTCAAGTTTATTGTAACAAGAGAATAAGGAGTTTTAAGAACCCCAGGGAAAGCACCGGAGCCAACGAATATGATCAATAGACAGTGAATAAGTATTAGGGGTTTCATGCATACTGATGGTTCCCGTGGCTCGCTGACTAAACACACTCCTCATGCATCCATTTCTACTTGTACAACAAGCAACTATAAATTGCTTAAATTGTTGGATAGATTCAACATCTATTTTAGTGTCTTCATCCAACAGGCAGTTGCGAAGAGACCAAAGACCATCCCCCTAATCCATCTTTAACTCCCCAACAATCTATGCTTTTGATGAAAGCCTGACCACTCTCTCATTGCCGCAAATGCCCAGAAAAGTAGATATACGTAAGCCCCTGGAGGTTAGAAACGTCTATAGACAACATCCATTCATACCTATAGATACCACAGAGGAGACTGTGTTAACACACGTTTTTGTTGTTTTTTCTCTTTCCGATCCAGAAGCACTTGAGCTTTTCAGCTCTTCGGCTCGGTGCCATGGACATCGTAATCCTTCGGTTCGGTGCCACAAACACCATAAATCTGGGGACTCTGTGGCTTTTCTGCCAGCCCGCGGAATTGAACCCGCACTCACAGAGGGCTAGTCACCCGTAGTCCAACGCGCTACGAACAAGCTGGGCAGGCGGGCACACACGTTTTGTATATCCAGAGCATTGTCTTGATCCCATAAATGTTTGATCTTCAGATGTTACGAAGCCTGATGTAGACTCTATTTAATTTTGAACATAATGTTCCCATCTGAAGAAAAAGTCATCTTTAAATAGCTTGTACTTTGCTACTCTAACATCCCTTGGAAATTTCTCTTTCCCATAAGTCAGATGTCCTGCATCTGCAGCCGTCATGCTTAAATGATCGGTTACATCCGGAATCCATCTTCCGTTGCTTCTCTTCTTCTCTTTGCCGGATGTCCCCTTCCATAATAGTCTTCTTCAACCCTCCGTGTATTTTTAGTGTCCAAGGTACTTCAATTTTCTCATTTGTAGCATCAGCCAGTATTCTTTGATTTTGAGTTCTTTCTGGATAAATCTATTTGTTCTCTTCTCTGTCCATGATATACGGAGGACTCTTCTGTAACACTTATTTGTAAAAGCACATATATGTTTTTCCACTGACTTGTTAAATGTTCACGCTTCCCACCCATATGTTGCCACATGGAATATACATGCTCTTAGTATTCTGATCTTTGAAGAAACAGTACTGATATTTAATGTTAACATCTTGTCAATTTCTATCCCAGAGCAAGCCTCTTGCTATGTTGTTTAGTGTTGTTGGACTATTCTGTGCACATATCTATTATCTAACAACTGTGCCATCAAATGAATATTTACCTACTATTGGAAAATACATGATGGTCTGGTGTACATCGATTGGTATCATTCCAGCTGGGGAAATTGTAAGTGTACCTGTAATGTCATTAAAATGTGTGTAGACATTATTTGAGTTTTATATTACTAAGCATGTCGCATTACTGTGTTATTAAAGAGGGACTAAAGAAAAGAATTGACTTCAATGCACCGGGTTTACGCCATATTCCAAGAGTATTGCACAAAGCATAAGCTCTGACAACAATCCTAGGAATCTCTGGGAAAAATGCACTCGTGAAATGAACGACCCTGTCCAGATTTGAACCCATGACATTTGGATCTCAAGGCAATGGCATAACGTAATATTTAAGTAAGTGACAAGGGATACTGGTGATAAAGAAAGCAAGCCTTCATACAGAAATCAGTCAGAGGTGCCATGACTACACTTGAACTCACAGCGGGAGAACAAACAAAAATTACAGACAACAATGTATGTATTGCTGGGCTATTTGTGAGACTACAAAAGACCTAATGCCAACATGTGACAGTCAAATCCAAAGGATAGCACCAACAACTTAAATCTAAATGACGAGAGCACATTATTTAATCAGCAATAGACTGGATGACGAGATGGTCAAAATATCACTTTATCAATTGTCCAACATTGGAAGATCTATGCAAGCAAATACTACCACCAGGTTAAGCATGTATGTTGTTTTTTAATATAAGTGTTACAGGAGCGTTCTCTTTATACCATGGACAGATAAGAGAACAAATAGATATATCCAGAAGGAACTCAAAATCAAAGAAAACTAGCTGCCACTACAAATAAGAAAATTGAGATATTTTGGAGATATAAAATGACAAGAAGTGTTAGAGAAGACTATTATGGAAGGAGGCATCTGAGCAAAGAGAAGAAGATGCCATTGATAGATTTATTCAGGATGTAATTGATGATGTGAGGGGCGAGACCTGACCTATGAAAGAGAGAAATTCTGAAGCATTGTTAGAGTGGAAAAGTTCTGTTCCTGAAAAACTATTGGATAATAATATGGAAACAAGAAACAAATTAAGTATACATGTAGAAATGACTATTTGGTGCAAGGGAAAAAATACTCTAAATAATTCAAATTGGAAACATAAAACTTTCCAATCTCTCTCTTTAGCCTGTGACACCACTGGTGCTTAGGACAGCACATACAGTTTTCTAATTTTAAAAAGTCTGTAATTGCTACAAAACAGTTTTACAAGTTTTTCTGTAAAACTCATTTTTTGTTCGAACTATTTGAATTTGAATAACAATGATTTATTTGATTATTAATGACATGATAATTGGCAAACATCATTAGTTGAACATCATCAAACATCATCAAACGAGGAAGACCAAGAGAGACTCTGCGTAGAACCATCACCAGAGAAGGCTCAACGATGGGCCTAGTAAACATTAAAGACCTAAAACAGATAGCGAACCCGAGACATGGAGAGCTATGACCTCTGCCCTATGCATGCCCACAGGCCCAAGAGGAAAGACTAACTAACTAACTAATCTTTAGTTATCCTAACATTAAACAACATTTTATTTGTGAGCTAATGAGATGAAGTAATCAAGATTGGTTACTGTTAAGCTGTATTTTTGATAAGAAGAAATCTAAGCATGTGTTGTACTGCCTAGGATATGACCAACATTATTTGTATGATTACATGTTGTTGTTGTTTGTTTAAAGTATACCATAATTCAAGAGAAATCTACCAACTGTTGCAACATGTCAATGATGATTGGAGGAACCTTGAATGCTTCTGTAATGTGCTTCTATGGTTATCTTATGAACGATATCTACATTTCTGTAGTAAGTTCTAAATCTTATGAATATCTATTTCTTATAATGGTTTAAAGTTATCTTATGAAGATATCTACATTTCTGTAAGTAATGTTCTAATGGTTATCTTATGAATGATATCTACATTTCTGTAAGTAATGTCTTCTATATGGTTATCTTATGAATGATATCTACATTTCTGTAAGTAATGTCTTCTATATGGTTATCTTATGAATGATATCTACATTTCTGTAAGTAATGTCTTCTATATGGTTATCTTATGAATGATATCTACATTTCTGTAAGTAATGGGTTCTATATGGTTATCTTATGAACGATATCTACATTTCTGTAAGTAATGGTTCTATATGAGTTATCTTCTGAATAATATCTACATTTCTGTAATAATGGTTCTATATGTTATCTTATGAATGTTATCTACATTTCTGTAGTAATGGATTCAATAGTTATCTTATGAATAATATCTACATTTCTGTAGTAATGTCTTCTATATGTTATCTTATGAATGTTATCTACATTTATGTAAGAAATGTAGTTCCCATGGTAATCTTATGAATGATATCAATGATAACATTTATGTAAGTAATATACTCCCTAAGGTTATCTTAGAATGATATCAACATTTATGCAAGTAATAGATTCACTATGATCTTATGAGTGATATCAATAATATCGACATTTATGCAAGTAATAGATTCACTATGTTATCTTATGAGTGATATCAATAATATCAATATTTATGCAAGTAATAGATTCACTATGTTATCTTATGAGTGATATCAATAATATCAACATTTATGCAAGTAATAGATTCACTATGTTATCTTATGAGTGATATCAATAATATCAACATTTATGCAAGTAATATACTCCCTATGGTTATCTTAGAATGATAACATTTATGTAAATATTGTAATCCCTAAGGTTATCTTATGAATGATATCAACGTTTATGTAAAGAGTATATTCCCTATGGTTTTCTTGTAAATGATAACATTTGTATAGGTAATGTATTCCCTATTTCATTGATAAAATGATTTTTCTCTTGCAATTTGTATTAAAATCAGAAGACTGCTGGATAAGAATTTACACCAATGGATCGGCAATGGAGGCAACCATGAATGGTGGAGCAGGAGTGTACATTAGGCACCCAGATGCTACTACTGTGTCTCTAGTGGCCCCTACTGGAAGAATATGTTCCAACTACAAAGCAGAGCTCTTAGCCCTTCTGATGGCAGCACAGCACATGAATAAGCTGCAAGCACCTGCAGGCAAGATGGTATTTCTCACAGACTCACTGTCAGCTATACAAGCCCTGGAGGCTAAATCCGCTGACAGCACAGTACAAAACCTAAAGAGAACTTGCTCAGCTCTCAGAAAAGGCAGAAATTCACTTGCAGTGAATTCCATCTCACTGTGGCATTGCAGGCAATGAGAGTGCTGATGTCTTAGCTAAGGAGGGCAGTGCCAAAGAGCAAATTTACCAACCAGTCTTTTCAAGAGGTCAAAACCCTCATACATAGAAAATCTGCAGTAGACTGGAAGACAAACACTGGATATGATTATGGAAAGACTCCCTCAAAGACCTAAGCAGAACAGACCAGGTCATTATATTTCGACTACACACCGGACACTGCAGACTCAACAAACACTTATTTAGACTAGGAATAAGTCAAACAGCTCTCTGCCAGTGTCAGCAGGCGGAACAGACACCAGAGCATATCCTGCAAGACAGTCCTCTCCTGGGGGAGCTGAGAAGCAACATGTGGCCACACCCAGTCGACCTAAAAACTAAGCTTTGGGAAACCTGACAGACCTGAAGCTGACTGCCCAGTTGTGGTCCACAGTGATTAAGCGCATGACCAGAGATCGCTTAAGAAGTATTAAAATCTAGCAATAGTAATGGGCCACATATAAATAGTTATTTTCTTTCATATAAAATATTTTAATGTTCTGACAACTATATACGAATTGTTTCAGCTTCCAACTGTTCCAGGTTTGTTGGTGAATTTTATTAAAATCATCCTGATATTCCGGTACGGTCTTCCATCTGGTCAGTCAGATATAAATCAAATTAGCAAAGATGCTGATGATAAAGTACACAATGGGAAGACTGGAGAAACATTGCGACGAAGAAAGTGAAAAACGGTAAATTTTATATATAATGAAAGTTAAAATAAATTTTGTGTAATGAAGTATTTGGGAAAATATACATATTTAAGAGTTTAATATCTTAACAATAAGTAAACATACATATTTAGATATCCATGTATTACAGCTAGCTATCCTTGTTTGGTTCGGTCATATAACTTCAAATAGTATACAACAGGCAATGATACACAAAGAAAGCAGGAAACTGGGAGAGGGTGGCCATGCAAGCGCTGAACTGATGAAACTTCAGAATCCCGCTATATATATATATTCCTTCCTCTATAGTTGTTCCTTCCCTCTAAGATTTAATTATGCATGCAAACATAATCCTCCACTATGCGACTATTATTTGAATTAACAATTTCTTGTAGGTATAGTATCATATTTCAAGCAAATGATAAGAAGACAAGCAGCAGTTTTTATTTTATTGTTGGTTTTTTTAAACCTAATTTCACTACATTTTGTATAAAATGTTGAATTCTTTGATGTATACTCCGGCATCATCTGCTTTGTAATTTGTTTCTGCTTCCTTCTACTATATAAATTCTTTCTTAGACTGCTATTTCTTTGTATCCAGAGGTATGTTTCAGTGTATTTTATTGAATATTAGGTTTCTTCACACTCATGCAGTTCTAGTTTGAGTCATACTCACTATGTATTACAAACTGCTATGAGAGCAATAACAAAAGTTTTTTGGCACAGCCTTCCTATTAGAAAGTTCACTTCATTTATGTCTTAAATTCAAAATTTGTCAATATTTGTATCCTTTGCTTGATAAAGGCTTTTTGGTCGAAATCTGCTGTACCTTGTTTTTGTGCTTTGTAAAACTAGATTAATTTGTTTTTACATGTTTAACCTATATCACAGTTTTATTGCAGTCTTCCCTTATATCAATTTTTTCCTCCCTAGAATGACTTGACTGACATATCATGGAAGCATGGATCAGTATATTATCCTAAAACAATTTAGTTCTTCTGTTTCATGGAAATCACATACTTTAATCAGAAATAACATATTCATTATGCCTTTGAAACAAGATTATCACAAAGTGGCAGTTTAAAATGACTTGGAAATATTGGTAGAGCATAAGAAAGTGACAACTCATTGAGTGTCATTTATGTAGAAACAGTATACTTAGGAAATCTATTAAATAAAAGTTATTATTGGTTATTGGATAATCAACTGACCTCACAGCACTTTGTGCACACTCATTAGTGCTCAGTCTCCATCATTATAATTAGATATATGACAGAAACAATGAGATAGATGATCAAGCATGTACCCAATTTCCACAATGGCAGCATCTCTAGTTCAGCCAGGGTTAAATGCATGCCTATATTCTGAACAAATTTCAGGCGGTCAAATCGCAAGCTCGAAGACTGACTAGACCATAATCAATCACGGACATAATCGACTGATGGAACAGCAGGACGAGCAGTCGCTGCTTAAAGTGTGATGAAACCTTCCTAGCGGCACTGTATTGTTTGCTAAACCTGATTATAAAACAAGCTGTGATCAAACACTATTTCAAGATGTGCCAGTGTGTTGCCGAGGCTCCTAAGGAGCAAATAATAGTAACACTGCAACCTACAAGGCATGTCATAAGAGGTGACTGAGGTATGGGCTTTGGGAGGCTACCCTAGTAAACAAAAAGTGTCGCAAAAATCGGATGTGCTGGCCTACTTGTAGGTGCATAATTGGCACAACATACAAACACTCTTATAGTCAGATCAGATACAAATCACAAAGAGTGGTCGATATGGAGTGTATAAAAGAAGAGTTCATTTAAAGAAGCATTGAAGCAATTAAACATTTAACTTTGGACTGTGTGGACCGTCCGACACATATTGGACAATGAAAACATAGCCATTTATGTCTAACCCTTTACACATTTATTTTTAGTTTCTTTTAGTTTATTACATATCAAACTGTTCAGTTCTGAGCGCAGAATAATTGCATGATAAAAAAAAAAGTTTACATCTGAGGATGTATATGCATGAAAGAGGGATTTATTGTGAAATCAGTTTGTAAGTAAATTAACAGACTAAAAAAAAGACAAATATTTTCCTCACTAGTTGACAGGCCATTTATTTGACTATATCTTATTCATACATGTAAGCTACAGTGATTTTTCTAATGGAAAAAATATCGATGTATTAGAATCTTAATATTTGTTTCCAATTTGAAACTAGGTGTAGCAATTGTCACTCATTTATTGAGAAAACGATGACAGCATAGTAGCCAGTGCACTTGCTTTATAGATGAGTGGTCTCAGGTTCAAAATCCCCAGAGTGGGATTTTCCCCCACCACAATGTCTCACAGGTTGATCCAGGGTAGTCAGTGCACTTGCTTTGTAGATGAGTGGTCTCTGGTTCAAAATCTCCCGAGTGGGATTTTCCCCACCATAACCATTCACATGTTGATCCAGTTTTAATTGGGTGCCAGATAAACACTGGAAAGTAAAGAAGGCTGGCATGATATTGTTCAAAGAAATATAAGTACCTACACATCCTTCCCCAATGTACCTAACCTATGGTTTAAAAACCAAGTTTTTTAACTTCTACTCAATTATTGAAGGCATGTCCAGCTTAAAAGGGAAGAGAGGAATAATTAAATAATGTGATGTTTCATAAGAAACACAATTTAAAAAATATATTATCTTTGAAAATGTAAAGTGAAATATTCTGATATTATGACAGCCATAAAATTTGTTTACTTTAGGAACATTAACACTAGATATCTATTCTAATTTTTTTGGGGGAAGATCGTCACTTAGCCAGTTTTATTTCAACTGTTTATTACGAATGTGCAATTTTATTCAAATAAAAAAGCAATAGATTGGGTGGGAATTCTACTTCACAAAATGGGGTTAACATATTATGAACACATTCTGAACATGCAATTAATACATTTTGATTAAATATTTTTTATATGGTGTATTGACAAGAATAAAATAAAATGTCTGCCCCTGAGAACTTTAACAAAATATTGAGGCAAGGAATGCAAATAAATGACAGTTGAGCTTGAGGGTTCATATTTGTTTAAATGGATGACATTTTTTTTTTCCATTAAGGTGAATAATGGTTCACTAAACACGTACAATAGTTAAAAAAACTATCATTACAGCAGCACTTTGTTTCAATTTATGATAGTACGATGGGAGATTTTACAGGGCAGAAAAATTAAGGTTGCTTGCCCGAATCTGCAGAAAGCGCGTGCAAGTCATTAGTTTTATTTTATGCCAAAGAGGAAAAAGTTTCTCTCCAGAAACACCACAGCGTTTAACCATTCGGTAACCCACTCTCCTACAATTTAATAATCAAGCTAAAATTGTATTTATTTATTAGAAACAGAATATCTCTTAACTGAATTGAACAAAATGGCGATAGATGCAATTATAATGTTATGTGTACAGGATTTGGTTGTGTATCTTGTAGTACTGTGATTTTAGTTCTAATATCTTGTTGTAAATGTTGGCTTATTGTTACATGTCAGATAATGGTCTGTATTAGTCTCATTTTGATATCTCTTCTTGTGCATAGACATACTCAGCCCTTTCCCTACAATGTACCTTTAGTTCTTGGTACTTTTCTGTGCGGGCACTTGTAGTACGCTATTGTTGTGGTACGCTATTGGAGAATAAAGAAGTCACTGTACTCTACCAAGCACATCATGAAAGTAGACCACAATGAGTTGACATAGGATTAGGCACTGTATTATACATAACAAACAGTAACCACCATAATAAAATTAAAGCGTTTCTTGCAAGGATGTCAACTATAATGATGGAACCTTGTTACTATTGCAATAGAAAGACAGGATGATGGTAATGTACAACAAATGACATGATCATTTGTTTCTTGTTGCAAAATCAATAGCCATATCAAATTATTGTTATAATGGAGACAGCTATCACAATTTCCTCCTGTCTATATAGAAAATATATAGTTACACAAAGGGCACAAGATTTCAACTCTCGTCAACAGATTTCGTTCACACAGAAATTTCATGAGATTGTTTATTTCCCAATTTTAAAATCAATTTAATAAATGACTGATATTACAGATACAAGCACATGGATCAACCATTTCAACTGCGGTAATAAAAAAAAACACATAGAATATATAATCTACAAGTGTAAGACAAAAAAAAGGCTAACTGTGGTACAACAAATGAGCAGTGGCTATCACTGACATTTAGATATGAGATATTGATAATTTATGACTGAAATAAGTAATAATGAGAAATAAACTTGTCTGTAAGTGGCAAATATTAATTCTTCACTTAACTTTGTCAATTTGAACTTCTTATAGTGAAGTATTCTTCCACTTTTAACTCAATAGTTTTCAATTTAAAGAGGGATGTAAATGTGTTTTTTTGGGGGGTAGGCTAAATTCATAAAGATTTTTGTAGCCATCTGTAGAAACAAATGCTTAACACATTTTCAATGTTCATAATTATTATCATTAAAGAAAAAAATATGTATTTTAAACTGTTTGTTTGTTTTCATATTTCCTACAGTGTTTGAATAATAGCATGTTGTTTGGTAGATTTATGAACGACTTTGATGTCAATGAAGAGTTACTCCTGTAAACAGCAATATTAATAAAATATATATATAAATATACCTGAATATGTCTACAAGAGGACAGAACTTATAAATGATACATTTATAAAAGAAAGTATTTATATAGTTTGATCATTTGTCATGTTTTTAACTCAATTGTTATGCCCGCCTGCCAAGCGTGTTCGTAGCGTGCTGGACGATGGGTGACAAGCTCCCTGTTAGTGTGGATTAAATTTCCCGCGGGCTGGCAGAAAAGCCACAGGTTCTCCAGATTTATGGTGTTCGTGGTACCGAACCGAAGGGTTATGATGCCCATGGCACTGAGAAAGCTCAAGTGCTTCTGGATCAGGAAAAAAACCAAAAACTCAATTGTTGAACTGGACTCATTGTGTAGACATTGAACATCCATGACGAGGACAAGAAGAACTCAATTGTTATTGCTTGATTTTTTCTTTCTTGATGGTTGCTTATCTGGTATTTTCATTATTTGTTGCTGTTTTTGGAATTGTATCTTAGTCCTCATTTCATGTTTCTTTTTGATGAATATAGAGGATTCTAACAACCTACCTATGTAGAATGAAATGTTTAAGCATAGGCTTCCAGAGATATGACTGACTGTAGTGAGCAACACCTCCAATTCTCATCGGAAAGCAAAATAAAATTGACAAGCATATTCTGTCAATCCTCTTTACTATTCTTAGTGTTGTCCTTTCCTGCCAATTCATTATTTAAACCTGCTTTATCTAGCCACATGTCCACAATTTAAATTCTACATGGTGGAGCATCTGGCCAAAAAGATTAAGATTGCGGTCTCCAATTCAGGAGACCCAGGTTCAATCCCTGGTAAGGCCAAGAAGTTTTTTTCTGTCAGGGGATCCTAAGAAAAATCCTAACCTGAAAAGTTTTGCTGCAACTGCACTAGCCATTAAATTCCACGACGTGTTCCCCAAAATCAGTGTTCAGGCAGAAAAGCAGAATTCTACTGGTATCGTAGTTTTTCACGATTTTTCTCCACCACAACAGTGCACTGTATTTAGATTCTGTGTCCATATTTTAACAATGTTCCTGTCAAAGCCATTAGTTTTAAGTTTCATGCCGATAAATGTTTAATAATGACTCATCATAGCCAAATATGTTAGAATAGAATGTGTTCGGTTATTCTGCTGCCTACACAATTTGAAATACATATTTCTATCGTGACAGAGTAGGATGGGTTTAATTATCTTGGTGTAAACACAATGTTCAGTATTCATATTACCAATAAATGGTATTACCAATGGGACGTGCTGAACATCCTCAACCAAAGACCATCATTGTTTGAGGGAAACAAAATGAGATATTGATATATGCTGTTATTTAAAACATGGTCACTTTACCACCAATGATGTCTAAGATGATTGGATCAGTTATCCTGGATGGAAGATGTCTGGATCTTGTACAGACAGCTCACCTCTGAATGACCCTTCCTTCACTACAAGGATGCATGTAAACAAAACTTGCAGGCAGTAGACATGAATTCACCAAGTAGGGAAGATCTTATTCCTGAAAGTAGACCCTGAACACTTGATTTGAGAACTAATGAAGCCAGACTAAGGTAGAGTTCTTTTTTATTTTGTTATCATACTGCTACTGGGCTGTTGTATTGTGTCATGGTTTTATGTTTTTGTCTTACGCTGTTCTGGTGACTTGGGTGATTGTTATTTTTGCTCTTTGACAGGATTCTGCTATGCCATCTAATCATCATTTTCATAGTCTTCCTCTCACCTTCTTTCCTGATGTTTTGTTGTAGTATATTCTGTATACTGTGAAGTTTGGATGCATTCTTATTAAGTGGCCAAACCACTTCATTCTTTGTTTCTCAATGTATTTCAATCAAGGTTCAGTGCCAACTTTCTTTTTTATGCTGATGAATGTTTTTTTTCTGGTGTTGGTAACTTTTCGCAGGCACCAAATTTCACAGGTAGTTATTTTTTGCGGCTGCGCTATGCTCATTGTCCAAAGGCATTGCTCGATATTAAACGTTTCCAAAAGAACAATAAAGTCCTACCTTTTAGGTACACAATCCATTGTTGCTCAAGACTAACAGGGTGGTATCATTATAAATAAACACACACACACAGCAACATAAACAGAGAAAATGTTCTGCTCACAAATGTCAAATCAGAATGAAAATAAAACTACAAATGTTACCATTTAATGGCCAGATGAATTTAAGTTTTTATTATTGTGTTTGTAATATACAACCATAATTTAAGTGCAACCCACTGAAATTTAAAGCCTACAAAATATTTACAAAGACTAACAAAAATATCTGGCACATGGACATGGGTAATGTCTACAAAAATAAAACAACTACACAGTTATAAAGGAGACTACAGTCTAATTCAGCACTATCTGACTCGCTGTTTCCGAGGGTGCCCATGTCATAGCATTTATGGCATCCTATTTTAATCTACCGACTTTAGCGCTAATCAGATATCAGGAGAACAAGATATTTCTCATAGTACTTCCATGCACATGATTTTCCCGCTTTTGCATTCTTGTTTTATTTTGTAACTATTCTACTGTCCTGTAAAGCAACATTTTCCTTATTCACTAGATAAAGCATCTACATCTTAACGATATTAATATTACTATTATTATTAGCAGTATTGCAATCGCTACATGACGTTAGCATCTTCACAACCATCAGTTAGATGCGTCCCAATATATAAAAACATTAGACTGGTCTAATGTAATGAAATAACCTCACTGATATTTCCTTTAAATTTGCTTAACATTTCACACTATTCTTTCTTTTCAGATTACTCAATATGATCACATATTCTTTACAAAATCTCAGTGTAAAGCATATCTCTGTAAAGTAAAAAAAAAACGTGAATTGAATCTGGTGATATGATTTAATCTCATAGTACCTTTCTTATGTCACAACAAAAATTAGGAAATGGCGTGAACACAGAAGAAAATAATGAATCTCACTATTTTATATACAAGAAGTGATGACCCATGAAATTTTTAACTTCAAAGACACATGATGATGTCTAGTACTATGTCAAATAATGCTGCACAAGTTATTTTGGTTACTATTTAAAACTCGATATTGGAAATGATGTTTTCCACACAAAAAAACTAGACCAAAATTAATTTTTAAAAACTAAAATATGTGTTTTAAAAAACAAGATAATTACTGAGCATTATGATAGACTTTACTGCACATGTACATCACAGTACAAGTGAAATGAGCATAAAATTCACTTCTTTACCATACAAAACTGTGTTGAAATCATTACTATTAGATAAATGTGTAAACAAAACTATCATGACAAATATAGCTTTCACGTCGGACGTAATAAAGGTGATCTATCTAGGGTAATATGGCCGATATCCTGACATTTGATGATAAGTAAATCTGTATGTACTTGAAATTGCAACATAAATAAAGAATTTAAAAAAAATATGTAGTCTATTAAAATTAAAAACAAACACATGAACTTTTTGTGTACGGTATGAGCAACAGAAACATGAAAACAAACAAAATGGGCAGTGACACAATTCATCAGTCCAGCTTAAACAACTTTGACGATTTTTATTTCATTTTTATTACTACAATTCTATCTGTGCTCTTTTTTTAAGTAGAGATGTTGTCAACAGTATTTTGTATATATTTGTATTTATTACACAGCAATAAATTTTAACTACATAAATCTACGCAGATTTGGTACAAGAACTTATAGTGATGTATACGTTACTGTTAAACATAACCTGACATGGTCAGCTGGTAGATCAGTAAGTTAGAAGGGAAAAGAATTTGCTACTTGACTTCCATGTGGTACAGTCTAGTACCGTGAGGCTGCTAATGCTTCACATTGATGTGATTTTTGTTATCGATTAACATTATCTTTTTACACAATAACTAGCGAGCCTTGATTAAGTGTTAGTGGAGTGTTCGTTTTGTTAACAAACAACAAAGCAAAGCTGACAGCTCATAATGTTTATGAGAAACAATAACAACGGTCCAATATTCTAAAAGAGAAACATCAAATTGGGAATAGGATTACTAAACTATGAGATTGTCACAGATGAATTTTTATTTGAATAAATGGTATGAACACAAATATGGAAATAATATGATCACAATTATCACTGAAAAAAAATTGCACAAAATTAAACGATTCAATGTGACCTAACAACCGAGTGTACGATTCATACTGGCATCCCAAAATATAAAAGTTATAACAATGATACAAAATTAGGGATCACAAGTGAACAGTTCATACTGGCATCCCAAATGTAAAAGTTATAACAATGATACAAAATTAGGGATCACAAGTGAACAGTTCATACTGGCATCCCAAATGTAAAAGTTATAACAATGATACAAAATTAGGGATCACAACTCTTAATGTAGCAAAGATGAAATCATTCTGAGTACTATATTTTAATTATAAACCATACATGTGTAATTTGAAGTAAGCCAAGAGTCTTAAGTATTTGGGGTTATTAATTTTTTTGGAGATATAAGACATGCACTAAATTTTCCCAAATGACTGATTACTACAAAAATGTTCATTTGAAAGAAAAAGTGACTGCTGGTATAACATGCATATCCTTGAAACAGTGTTATCTTGGAAGTCCAGATAGTGGTCCTCATATATGTCCTGAGAATTGTCATTAGAACATAGATCAAGACAACTAGATTGTAATATTAGCAGAAAGAAACTAAAAACAGTGATAGCACACTATATTTCAGTGCATGTAAGATTAATGGAAGTGTGAGTTAGGTAAGGAACTTGCCAAATAAGAGAACATAGCTAACAAAGGAATAGACTATATATATATTCCTCTCATACATTTTATGTTACATAGAGCCTGCAAGTAATTTCTCAATATTACTCAGTTCTGGGCAACTCGCTCTATCTCTTCCATGGAATTGAGTCCGATATTTCTTGCCTATCTCAGCAAAGTTCATTTCACGCTTTCCTAAGGCAAAACTTTTCCTCTTTCTTGAACTCTTTGCCTCCCACTTTATTGCCTGCTTTGGTATTTTTGATCCGTTCTTCTCAAGGTGTGTCCAACATATCTTCTCTTTTTTATAACAGTTCTTACTAGTGGCTGACAAGACATTTCTCTGATTTCATCATTTCTGAATTAATCCCATTTTATGTTCATTATTTCTCTTCTATTTTCAAATGCATTCAATTTACTTTCTATATCTAGTCATTTTCCAACTCTCACTGGCATGTTAGGAGTGGTGCAACATTGGACTTGAAAATTCATAATTTAGTTTTAAAACCATATAACTTGCAGTTCCATATATATATTGTATAAATCATACATAAAGCAAAAGCAGTATACATTATCAGAAATAACAATATACCACAAAAGTGTCAATTTTACAAACATATATCACTGTCAGAAGGTAATGGCTTCTGACATTTGAACAAAACTGATTGAATGAAAGCAAGCAACAAAGAAGATAACGAAAAAGTTTACTCTAATGAAGGACGAAAAGAACTTATTGTGCAGATGTCCTACACTGGTATGTCTAAGGATAATGTAGAGGATAGATGACAAAATGGGGCACCAAAAATAGTTTTAGCTATACAAAAGTTAACTAAAACAATGTTATGCATGAGTGAAAAAAAAACCCTAAAGTTGCATACCCTTTAATCTGATATTCACAGTTTTTGAACAGACGAAATTAATATTTTTCTTAACAACTGTCAAATATCTGTTGAGTTGCACTAAAATCATACACAACTTCTAGAAAGAAAACAAAACTAAAAACTAAACTCAGATCTCAAATGGCGATTGTCATAGTCTTTATAAATGGTAACTCTGTCTTGAAGAAATGATAACTATCTTCTTTCCTTTCTCTAATCCTGTTTGGTCTCACAGCGTCAGGATAAGAAGAGATTTCTAGAACAAGCTTTTGTGTGAGCTTCATAAAATGCTTTTCAAAGCCACTGTTATCTCTGAGGTCCACCTTTTGCATGGACAGCTGTTTGCTTTGCATCAGCTGTATTGGAGTAACATTGCTCTTTGAGGCTGTTGGTAATCTGCTTATGTGGCCAAACCATTTAATTTGTTGTTTCTTGATGAAGTTCAGTACTAATGTTGTAGCCACTTTTTCCAAGATGTCTTCATTTCTAATCTGTTCACATTATGATAGTCTTAATAAATGTTAACTCTACCCATGTTAACTAAGACTAAATATAAGACAGAGTTAGGAGACTATTTCTAATCCTAGCAAGTGTTATCTGTTTCTTTGTTTTCCAATGCAGCATGCTAAACTATTATATAAATGAATCACAACATACAACAGTAGAAAGTAATGCATGACAACTAACACCAAACACTGAGTTAGTTACACAATCACATCATCTATGTGATACTGAACAGTCACTAAAAATGAAGCTCAGTTGTTAAATAAATTTTAGGAAGTGGTCCTACTACACTCTCACATACACACAATTACTGTGAATTATGAAGGGCACTATATCATTTGGAAGTCAATAATGTACAATCAGAAATCTAACATTTATCATGGAGGTCCACATAGATGTGGTTTTACAATGAGTTTCAAAAAGTTTAAAAAAAAAAAAATATCAATTAGAAATTCTACGAGGGCCAGGTGTAAAGGATACAGAAAGAAGTGTGTAAACTGGGGTGTAAAGAGTATAACCACTGTTACCTGCCACACATGTCATAAGAGGCGACTAAGGAGGTTGGGCGTGAGGCTAGCTACCCCACACCGTAAAAACACTAGATGACTACAGAACAGAGAGCGAACTGAGTAAACGCTGTTTGAAACCGGACACATCTCTGAAGGATAAGCACCAGAGCTCCAAATAGTGCTGAAGTTGTAAAACACACCAATGCTAAGCTGTATAAATCAGATTTCCACATGAATAGAATTTATGAGGAGATCTGGTACATCGGTCTGGGCGGTGATTGCAAGAGATAGAGAAACCTATCTTTGCTGCTATATCAGTGAGAAGTTGAAAACCCCTTTGTCTAGTGTTAGAGCAATTAAGTTCTGGCTTCTGTTCGGGATGGATAGTAAATCTACAAACAACTCAATTCTTTAATGCTATGTAAGAACTGTTCAATCAACAACAAACATTAGTGAGTCAACAGAGACATATCCCCTTGATCTTCCTGGGCGAAATCCTACTTCAAGAAGTAGAATCATACACATACTTGGGCAGCAATATAGACAACAAGGGAGGAACATACATAGATGTCAAAATAAGACTATAAATAAGGCGGCTAGAAGAAATTTCATCGCACTGGGAATTTGTGAAAGTCTATAAAGAAATGAAATCTAGAATACAAATTAGAATATTTAACTCTAATGTTAATGCAGTTCTGCTGTAAGTGTCAGAAACATGAAGAACGACTAAAATAATAACACATAATTGCAAATATGTGATGTGAATTCATACCCTAATGTCTGAAAAGGCTACAGGAAATTTCATTTTTATTTAGTATGTTGGGAACTCTGCATTGAACACAAAGATGGGATACAACAGGCTCTGTACTGAAGGATCCCAAAATGGATTTAGGATATGTAGGGGAAGTTGAGATATGAGCATGTGTAGACTCCTTGGGAAAATTCCTATCTTAACACCACTGCTTCTTCAATGAAACTACGTCTAAGTGGTCTCCAATGATCATCTTCTTGGCTCATTGTCCATTATTCACTTCCACATAAAAGAAATGGCACAACCACACAAGTTGAAAATGAGAATTACAGACACTTGTCACAACTGTTATTATACATAACACGACATACAAAAAAGCAAAACATTTGTTTTAAAAAAGTGGAATGCATCACAGACACTACAAACTTTCACAATAGTATTCAACTAATAGTTTTGAACATTAATCTCAATATACAAGTCTCATGATGCCAAATCTGCACACAAAAGTTTACTTGTGCTCCTCAATGACTGAAACAGAGATAAATCATATGATTTCTGTGACACAAATATTTAAATTTTGCTTCAGGCAAACACAATCACACTGGAAGATGTCTCAAAACGATAATTTATGTTCACAGCTGTCAAAAATTGTAACCATTGATAACATATGTTAAGTGTATCTTCTCATTAAAGATAACATATGTTAAGTGTATCTTCTCATTAAAGATAACGGTGTATATATACTGCCCTTCATCACTTATATATAATCAAAGGAAATCAGTGATAAATACTCTACCAGTAGCAGAATATCAGAAAAGTAGACACACAAAAAAGAGCAGCAAAGAAACATTCAGGCAAATCTGCCATTTTGTTGAACATATTTTCCGAACTACGACCATAAACCACAGTAAACATACTGATACTATTATTAATTTAAGAGTTTTAATCTTGAACTCCGTCTCTAGTAACGGTTATCTGGATTGTATCCAGATACTGCACTTCTAGCAGCTCCTGCCGCGGCATCTGAGGCAGCACCTCGTACAGCCTCATTCTTCATCACATCAGACGCAAACTCTGCTTGAGCCTTCTGGAAGCTTGCTCCAGTGCTACGATAGATGCGATGCACCTGTTAAGATAAACAAAACTTTGACAGGATCAAACTTTCAAACAAAACCCACTAAAAATATTATAGCAAAATTTGTTTCTAACATCTCGCACTTTTTACAAGTAAGAAATTATGAACTAAATTTAATAACAGAAATTATATTAACGTTTACTTTGCTGTATGTTAACATTTCATGTCATTGTCATATTTTCTAAGCGGAACTTAATTAGTAAAGAAAAAATAATGAAGCTACATGGTGTTTGTAAAGTCTCATTAGCCAGCGTGCCCAGCGTGTTCATAGCGCGTTGGACTACAGGTGACAAGTCCTCTGTATGTGCGGGTTCAACTCCGCAGACTGGCAGAAAAGCTACAGGTTCCCCAGATTTACGGTGTTCGTGGCACCGAACCGAAGGGTTACGATGTCTATGACACCGAACCGAAGAGCTTTCAGCTCAAGTGCTTCTGGATCGAAAAAAAGTCTCATTACATTTTATACGTAGCACTTAAAAATGAAGTACAAACGTCATCAAAAATGTGCTAAAACAAAGTAGTGAAATTAGTTACAACAGTTTCTACTATGGTCTGCTATTGTTTTTGGTAAATTAGAAAGAACCAATGAAATATTCATTATAACGGATGTTGGAAATATCCACCATGAGCTTCAAGACATGTCTTTACACGTTTCTTCATATTGTCAAATATTCTTTCCTCCGTTGAAAACACCAATTTGTTTTGAGTGAAAAGAATTGCTCCAGCAGACAATAGTCATTCAATGCATATTGCGTCACAATACTATGGAGCAAATTTTGTTATGACATGTACTACTTTTTCACATTTGTTCTACATATAAAGTGTAGTGAGACTTTACAAACACCCTGTACAATACAATGCAATCCTATATAAAATATTAGTTTAGATAATATCTAAAATGATTACAAAACAAACATGTCACTAAAACATAACCATATAATTTCTTTACTATCTTTTCAATGTAACATTTCAGATAACACTAACCGAAAATTAGCACCAATATAAAACTAATTTCTAGTATCTATAATAAATCAAACTATCCAGTCATGTATAAAAGTATTTCTGTTAATCACATTACAACAGTAATTACCAAACATTCACAAGTTAGAACATTTACAGTGGTTTAATTCTCACATTTTAAAAAGTGCTGGTTAATATAAAGCGGTATAAAACTATATCTGCCTATCATGTATGTATGTTAGTATAAAGATTGTTGAGAAAGTAATGCCCCATTATTTTGTTTCTCATTCGAGAATAAAGTTCTCACAGCAAAAATTATTGTGTAGTCAATATTGATTATTCCCGTATACATATGTGTAACCGCACAGCCATCCAACAGATAGTTTCATTGCAGTAGTTCATCAAAATGGCATCTGTGTATAACATCAGTTGCAAACAATGAGCAATAATATAATCCTTGATGGTGGCAAAATAAAATTAGTTGAACATTCACTTTGCGTGCTGTGTATGGGAGTTGTGGAATTGATAGGAGCACTGGGCACAGATAGTTACATCTTTAGAAAGTGCACAATAGGCAGTGGTCTGGATGTCCTGCAACAGTCAGAATTCCAGACATGTTGCAATGCACTGATACCATTATTTACAAGGAACTTAGGCATCACATGTTGATAACTAACACCACAGTTGTGAGTTAGTACTAGAAGTGTAATAGGAATTATCAATTCTTTGTCCAAAGGGATGTGCCAGATGGGTTTGTCTCAAAATTAACCACAGACATCAGAGGAAAACCATCTGTTCTGAACTGTTTGGTTGTTTTAATGTTTATGAGGTCTTTTTGTCCTGGTGACGAAACATGGGTGTCATTTTCTGCAATCACCACAGAAAAAGACAGTCAAGACAACTGTCTTCACCAGCAAGGTCATGATCACTGTCTTTGAAGCCTTTATCGAGTGATTCTTGCGGCGGATGTGGTGCTCAGAGGTGAGACAATCAATTCCAACGTGTACATCATCCTCAAGAAACAGAAAAGATGCTACCAGTGAGCAACACCTAGCAGTAACTCAGAAGACATTTTGATCCACCATGACAATGTCTGATCTCACATAAGTCTGAAAACTAGGAAGGCAATCACCAAATTTGGTTGGAGTGTGCTCCATCATCCCTCCAATAGTCCTAATCTAAAGTCCACCGATTTTCATCTGTTTGGGCCATTGGAAGATGGATTTCGGAGGACAAAATTTGAAGATGACAAGAGCATGATTTGTGCGGTGAGAACATAGTTATGTCCACAAGAAATGAGACGGTATAAAGAAGGCATATATGCCCTTTGTTTCATGCTGGCATACGGCCATAAGTAGACAGAGAGTATGTGGGGAAACAAAATATTTGTTTAAGACATAATTATATTGTGCTTGAATAGCATACATTTTGCACTAACATATGGGGAATTACTTTCTGAATAAGCCTTGTATAATACCTAAGCTATGAGTAAAACTTGGGAAGACAGTACAGGAAGTACATAATCAATCAAGAGCAACAAGAACAAAGAATATTAAACATGATCAAACAATGAATGCGATATTTTCTCTTCGATCTGTCAATCACTTTACAGCAAAAAGACAGACTGTGCTCTATAGGAGAGATAGAAGATTAAACTTAAGAGTTACATGCAGATTAACATTTGAAGCAAACTAAATAATGATAGAAAAGTATGTCCATGTTTGCTAATGGTAAATTTAAATACATATAATCAGAAGAAAACCATTACCAAAGAGGTGAAAATAATGAAATACTAATCTAACAGTTTAATGCCCATTTTCAACATAGTGCTGAAAAACAAATATGTACATAATACAAATTTATTGAAATAACAGTGCAAATGGTAAAAATAAAAAGGAATGGGAGAAAATCAGTAATCTGATATGAACATAATATTTTTTTAAAACCAAACAAAATGGTAATAATTTTTAAGTTGTTAGCAGCATAGTGCTAAGAGCTTTACATGCTTTTAACAAGTCAGTAATTTTATCAAGTAATTTAATGATGTTCAATAAAACAATATAAATCATTGATGGAATGATAAAGGTTAAGATTCCATCTGTATCCCTTATAAGTAGCTAACTTTCTGAAAATGAAATCTCTTAGAAATGTCAGTAAATAGCTACCAAATAAGTAAGTGATTGAGTGGTTAGTGCAAATCTCAAAACTGTTTTAACTTCCAGCATGGTCAGTGTCTTTACAAACTTAAAATGTCAAAATGTGACTACATGGTTACTGTATGTGTAAGTATTCTTTCTTCTTCTTCTAACAGAGCTGCAGTTTCACTTTTGGGCAGCCAATGCCAGTTTGTAGAATCTGCATGTGTTCTGTAATTGTGGAGACTAGTGTAACGTATTATGAACAGATGGGTGTGGTGGAGGAGTTCTTGTCTGCTTATGCAGTCCAGGACATTCAAGCAAGATGTGTAAGTATACTAAATTGCTTTTTTAAAATCCACCTTCGACTCTATAAATATGTTATATAACTAAAGTTACTTTTTCTTTAGTAACCACTAACTACACTATGTCAATTTCTTTTAAGGTAAATACTAGTTAGTAAATAAAAAGAATAAGATGCCTACCTTAACCAGCAACAGAAATGAGACCATGGCCTCCACAGATAAAAGAAAAGCTACAACAAGCATGATACTTCCTGCAGCAGCACTCTTGCCAGTCACTGTTTTGATTCCATTAATCCAACCTCTGTACACACAAATCAACATGAACAAATACCCACATGATAGAACTCAACCTTCCAAAAGCATCATTTATGTCATATATGATCTGTATGCAGCTAGAATGTTGCAGTCTTTTAATTGTACACATATATATATATATATGTTCATTAACTGCTTGTGGACCAAACGCCACATTAACTCTTACAATACGCGTACTAAAACCGCCTTTTACGCACTGTTTTTGAGGAACAAATTTTAAGGCAAAGGTGTCCTTACACAATTTGTTATAACTTTCTTACATTCAACAGCATATACAAACTGCATACACCAAAGTGTGCGCAATTGAAAGATCTATTACAAACACCCACTTGCTGTATTTGAATTTTAAAATACACTTAAAGCATTAAATGTATTTAGGAAGTTAAAACAAGTGGTTAGAATCATATGGTCCGTCAAGTGGCGTATGTCGTATTGTAAGAGTTAAAGGGCGTTTTTAACTCTAAAAACAATTTTTATCTGGTCCACTAATAGTTAAGTTATGGGACAAGTAAATAAGTTATCATATTACAATTTTTGGAAATACAATAATAAAATTGTGTTCGTGTCGATGGACAACATAAATACATGTTTCTGATACTCATGTATATATTTTAACTCTGTATTTATTAAGTTAAAGTGATGAGCTTGAGACATTGAAGCAATGAATTCAAGATCAGTCCGTTCAGATATATTATATGTCTATATTTTCAAAGAATTATTAGTACCCATTCAGAAAGATCAAAGAACACTTTCTTAGAACTCAAGAGACCGCAAGAACACTTTTGTTACCTAAAATTCATAGCTGCGCCAAAGAAACGAGGAGTTAGTAGCTGGGAGGAAAGGCAAATAGTTAGTCTTATAGATCACTCTAACCAGACAATTCAGTCCTATAAGTTGTTAAGAGGTAAGAAAACTTTAAACTTATTTAGATACTTCTTCAATGTTCCAGCGACACTTGGTATCTTGCCCTTCAGCTTGGTATCTCACTCTTCTATAAACACTATGTCTTTAAAACACTGAAACTACAGGAATACAAAAAATGATAATATATAAATGAGATTCTAGACAGTAACATCATAGCCTGAAAAGGGATAAGCAAAAAGTGTGAAAAATATTAGAACCAGTAAGTTTTAGAGAGGAAATTTTGCATATTCAACTAATGTTTGACTGATTGAATGTAGAAAGTACTTCTGCATGTAATGTTTTAGGTGGGAGGAAAATATAATCTGAAGGAAGTACTTCTGCATGTAATGATTTCAGTGAGTGGAAAGATATAATCCAGAATAAATACTTCTGCATGTAATTTTTTTGGTGAGAGGAAAGTTTAAATCCGGCATTATAAATATTTATGTATCATCTAGATTTTCTACTAAATGAAAAAACTGCAACAGACATCTCCGACATACAGATCATTGTATTCACTCAAAGCTTCAGTTAAAGCAATGTGAATGCATAAATAAATAATGCTTGAAGAAAATAATTTAGATTCTACAAGAAAAATAGAAAGCCATAAAGCTACATGCATTAGTGAGCAATAATCTTGATTAATTGTAGAAACTGTACAACATCAACAATATGGTTTACCAACCATACAAACAACAACAAAACTGAAAGTATATGGCCACAGCTGTGTATAAATATATATATATTTAAAATCTTTAAGCTACTTAAAAGACAGAATGGTCTTAGTTTTACAGATGTAAAATCAATAAAGAAACTTTTTTGTAAAACATTTCTACTTTTCTAATCTAATGTTGTTTTCATGCGATGTTTCAACATACAAATGAGATTTCTTTTGTTCTTATTGATTGGTAAAACTTTTATCATACCATTGTGTCTTTTGTCAGTATTCAATACAAGAGGATAAAATATGATGTATCAATTTAGAAGCCTACATTAAAAAAAAAATCTGGTAAATTTATGTTTTATGTAATATGTAAAAACAAAGTACTGTAGTTATAAGTACTAAGCATTAACAATACATTGTTTTTATACTTTGAAAAACTACAGTACTTTGTTATTATGTATTTCGCCATTGCAACATAGTCTTATTGCAGTCTTCCCTAATATTGATAATATATTTGATATACAAATGTTATTTAGATACTAAAGTTTAAACCATGTAATCAATTAAAATATCCAGGTGCCCTGATAACATCTGATGGGAGAGGTAGTACAGAGAAATGCTTGAGGTGAGAAGAATAATTATTCAATGTTACATATATCCAATACTGATATATGAAAGTGAATCTTGGACAATAAACAAACAAGCAAGAAAATGTATGGAGACCATGGTGAAGTTTTACATAAGAATATTAAGAATCCAATGTATTGCTAATGTACCCATGTTGAGAGAGGTCAATGAAAAAAAGGAATCTTCTGACAAACACTCAAAGAAAGCAGTTATTGTTTTTGGGCATGTAATGCCAAGACAGGGATTAGAACACATTGTGATAGGAGGAATAATTTCTGAGGAGAGAGACAGAGGATGGTAAAGAAAGAATATACTAAACATCCTAACATCATGGCATTGAGGAGCATCAATAAAGAAGTTGATCACCAATGTTGTGGATAGAGTTGTGAAGATTCATGATCACGTCCAATAGGTATGAAACACAATTATAATAATAGGAGGTTGAAATAAAATAAATGCACAGTTAAGTACATAAAATTCAGCACTACAAGATCTATCAGTTATTTCCCATAACAAGCTGATGACCATATACATGCTTGGCTGAAAAAAGGGCTTGCCAATGCCATCTAATGAAAGACCAACACACTTATAGGACTGTTTGAACATGCTTAAGATGTTAACAAATTATTCACTAGAAACTTTTCTCTGAAATACTGTCAGCTATAAAACTATATATTTTATCAGGAAACTCACTTTAACACTAATGACCGGTACATTAGTTAACATTAACATGAAAAAAGAAGTCCAATTAAGCACATTATATATGTTCTATAAACTGTTGTCTGTTGAAAGTAATGATTGTATTTAAAAAGAAATGTAATGCTGCATTGGTAAAGCTACTATCTAATCTGGGTAGAAGTTAATGACATCTCAAGCAACAAATAAATTAGAAATTATATACACAAATTATTCTGGATTATGGAGTTAGGAAAGTATTTTTAAAAAATCTGAAATGTTACAACACAAAGGAATACATAAAAGGAACTATCTTTGAGTATAACATGCATGCCAGACCTGCGCATAGATAAATGAAATAAGAAACAAAAACAGTCAAGTGAAGAAATATAAGCATGAAACTACAAACAAGATATGACTTATTCCACAACGGCAATCCCAATCAAGTACCTTTACGAGGATGGCAAATGAGATGACGGCCAGGATGCCAAAGAATATGCCAACAAATATCATGATGAGCCCAGCTGGTATATTTTTCCCTACCACTGACAAACCTGAGATGACTCCACTGAAGAAGTCATGTAATGCATTTTCATTAGATAGAGGCAAAAGGATACATAATTACTTAAAACATTGGGCAAAGTGACATAAAAAGATTCTGAATAAAGGACTATTACCGTGATTCCTTGGTTATTATATATGTATTACAGATAACATTTCTGAGTATTCCAACGAAGAGTAGCTAACCATTCTCTTCTACATAATTTTCCAGTTAGATACTAAGGTTGAAAAAATTCAAATGAAGCTAATATAAACAGAAATATAGAATAAATTAGGTTGATAAATAAAACATTGGAAACCAAGAAGAAAACAGTCTTCTTTATAAATATAATAAAGAAATCCATAAAATACTTTACATGAATTTAATTTAAAGTATCACAAAATAAATAAGTTAATTTGTATATTTACACACAGGAATTAAATGTATTCAATAAATGTTATTCAGGCTTTTCAACTTGATAAACAAGTTTCCCTTTTTGTGTACAAGAAAAAGTACATCAATAATTAACCGTTACATATTAGTTTAGTCGTCGGATCATCATCACTGCACATCGAATAAATTAGTCCATAAATGATCCAATCTCCTCAGTATGTCTCACAGTGTATGGCAACTAACAACATTGGTTGAAGCGTTACTATTTTTCTTTGGCTACCAGTACAATGTTCTTGTCTAGCTACACCATATTTGACTTGGCATTCTTGAAGTCTGGTTTGAGCTGTAGATTTACCACTATTACTTGAATCATGTACACATCTCTCAGGGAATTTAGAATATCAGTCTGGTCCATTGCTCGCCTGCTTTTTAGCAGCAGCCTATCTGCGCATTCCTTTTCCCTTACACCTGCAAGTCCTAAAACAAAATAAAACTGACTTTGTCAGTCTAGACCACTTCAGCAACTCCAACCATTGTCTCTGAGGCCAGTCTGTTTCAATCTTCCTGAGCATACTCACCGAGTCACTGGGAAAACATGCATGTATAAAAGTCTATGACTCCAGACAAACCATTGTTCTTGTTACTGCCATGATTTCCATAGTGAGACTGCTTATAGTCATGGCAAAAAATTAATGTCTTCACATATTAATTATTGTTTAGAGCTAAATATTAAAATATATATCATTCTTTCAGCAGTATGCCCTTACAGAACTTTGCTGGCATGACTTTTTCTCCTAAAATCCATCTATCATGTGCATGATGCACCCACTTGCAAATATATAATGTAGTATATGGTAATATACAGCAAATCTTTTACATATGTTCTAATGCAACAGCATAGAAACAAAACAACATTACAGCTTTTACAAACTCAACTAAAATACATTAAATCCCTAAAGTAAGCAGGTTTTGTCCACTTAAAATATTTTTCATTGTGCAGGCGTTATTAGAAATAAAAATCTATGCTAAATAACTGCAACACTGACTTTGTTTTTGTTACAGAAAATGATTAATCCAAATACATTAAAAACAATGTATAAATTGATACTTACACAGTGAATCCTGTAAATCCCAAGCACTGAACCACATAGACACAGAATTGGAAAAAAAATATGAAGAAAAACACAAAGAAGTTGAATGAACTGTCACTCCTGAAAAAATAAGAAGAGATTTAGTTAATTTGGTGAGAGTATGATATGAATTGTATCTAATAAATATCAAATAGAAAACTGAGAGACAATGAACAAACTTGAGTTCATGGTGGATATTATTTTTGCTTTCTCCTGATACTATCATCTATCCAGGGCAGGTGACCCGGCCATTTTAGGGCGGTGGTAGAGAAATATGAGGGTAATAACTTTGCTAGGATCCCCAGTATATCCCAATACATCACTTGTTACTCTTGTCACTGGAGGAGATCAGAGTATACATCTCAAACAGAGCATGTGGAATGCATTCATTTTTTCTTTGCAACATGTCTAGGACCAAGATTTGCTGGCATAGAGTAGCATGCTCAGCACGCATGCTGTGTACACAGCAATCTTGGTGCTGATGATCAGCATGCTATTTCTTTGTTTTTATTGTCGGTTTTATTTACTTGCAGTGTCAGTCTGTTCATTGTTCATTGAACTGGATGCCTGAGAGGCAGAGTGAGAGGTGTGTTTAATCAGCGAGCCACAGGAACCATCAGTATGCATACTCTTCGATATCTGTTGGGGAGACTGAGCACCTATGGGTCTACCCGAGTACAATGACGCTCAGTTTAGTAACCAATAACCAATCATTGTTATTGCTACTTTGTTCATCCTGATGTTTATTTCTTGATTTAATAATATCTTGTTGTCGATAAACTATACCAGGTAAGTAAAACAATCAACTACCACCAACTCTTCCTTGTTAATTGATCAAGATGGTCTTTTATTTTTATCCTGCATCATTATCTGTATTTCATATTCATTTATTAGGTCCAAAATTACAGATGACTTTGGTGAAAATTAATTGGATTCGTTAGAAGAAGATGGGTATATTGTATATTGATTGACTGATAGGACAATCATCATTGCACTTCGGTGAGTAACCATCTGTGCTCTGATCTTTTTCTTACACAGGAAGATATCAGCTGCAGTTCACAAACACCGCAGCACCGGCGAGGAACCCTGATGTAATTATGAAGATATTTTTGTAGGAATTTTATTTTTGATCTTTTTTAATGAATTTTGACCAGGCAGCGGCTTTCCAGCCTGCTCTTCTTGATTTTGAACTGCAAAGGGCCTTTTAAGGTGCTCAAATTGAAATGGGACCTACGTTTTATCATCCTTCTCCGATGGTTCTAGGAACTGGATCTCACCTACACTGAGATCAGGGATTTCTGGAAAACATCCAGATGAGGGAGCAAACCTGGTACCTTTGGCAATAGAGATGAGCACCTAACCTCTATGCTACAGATGGAGAAGGAAGAATACTTTGTAATATAGACATGCTTACGGTAAATATTTTTTTTTAATGGACAAGAAAAAACGCAAACATGTGAAAATTGTTGACATTATATCAAAACAAGTCTGATCAAAAATAAATAGAAAAGTTGACAGTGGTTGAGTGCACTGAGATAAACCAACTTCTAGGCACCAAAATAAATCTACACAGATGAACAAATGGTCCAGCATTTAAGAAAAGATATTATAAAAATATGTAGCTGATGAGAAAGAAATGACAAAGAGATTAAACTCATACACGTAACAGTTTTAAAACAAACTGAATGATAATTCTGCGACATATTAACTCCGTGAGTTCAATGAAAAAATTGATAGTGATATATTAACCCTTTAGCTGCTAAGGACGTATATATCGTTTTCCCATACACTGCTAAAGACGCATTAACACATCTGTTATTATTTCTTCTCTGTGGGCTAAAGACGTGTTAACACGTTAAACATTGCTACTGTCAATGCTATAGACGTACATTCAAGTTTGTTACCTAGAAACAAAGAGTAGCTATTTTAAGCTCAGCCTTCAGAAAGTATGTAGCAGCGAAAGGGTTAATTAGCAAGTAAAGAACCTGTTTAATACTACAGGGTATATTAGTGAATATTTTAGGCCTGTATTTTTCTTTGACCAACAATACATGATGGGTGATGTGGTCAACACTATCCTGGCCGCCTTTACTTTCCAGTTTCTTTGGTACCCAACTAAGGCTGGTTCAACCTAAGAGTTATCAATGTCAGACAACAATTAGCTGGCTGTGTTCTTGAAATGCTCATCTGTATGTCTAGGGAAAGTGTGCTGTAAGAAATAAAAGATTTTTGGTTCAAATCCTTCCTGTGTTTAGTAATTTTTTTCCAGAAGCTCCTAATACTTGCTAACTCTATTTATTGACCACTTCTAATGGGGAATTTTATAATGGGACCACTCGTCTACAAAGCAAGTGCACTAATAACTACACTATTGTGAATCTTATATTCACTGGTAATGAGCTTTAAAAAAAAAAAATCAGCACTTTATGCCACCTCTCTCCCCTTGACCGAAACCCTGCATCAATGTCATAACTTAGCATCTTTCATTCACTCAAAAATGAATACAAAGTAGCAGTCTTACTAACCTGAATGCTTTGTACAAAGGGCGGTACCAGCACAGAAACGAGCATGGTGTAAATAGAATAAACCACAGAATGGAGAGACCAAATGTAGCTCCACCATCACTGTCAACAATGAAAAATGCCAAACTCCCAAGCACATTGAGAAACAGCAATACAGCATGAACTGGTTGTTAAAAAGAAAGAAAATAATGTAAATAAAACGAACAAATATATTACATCCCAACTAAGTATTATAAAAAATAATGCATGAAAGAAATGTATATTTTCTCAATAATAAGTGATTAAATTACACTTATATCAACTACCAAAACAAACAAAATATTTTGTTGCCTGTATGTATAATCTTTACTATTGACGCTCGTCCTGCTCAGAATATAAATTGATGAATGGTCACAGCTGTAGTCCTATGATCCACTGGGAGCAGTAACTTGTAGTAGTAGTTTATAACTGCATGCTTGTTTTTCACACATCATCCCAAGGTGTGTATCCTTTATAGGACGTTGCTCTCTTTGCAGCGCATCTAAAATTCACCCAGCCTCTAGCCAGTTCACCCACTTCGTCAATGGTCATATTCATGGTTTCTTTAATATCTTGTAGCCATCTTCTTCTTGGTCTGCCTCTGCATCCTGGGACCATGCCCTCCAAAATTGTTCTCTCCAGACCATCATGATGCTTGATATGGCCAAAGTATTAATTTTTCGGTAAAGTATATTGTTTATTTGCCAATTGTCTTTAATATTCAGTTCTTTCATGACATAGGTGTTCTTTCTTTTTTCTGTCCATGATATTCGTAGGATCTTTCTGTAACATTTATTTTCAAAGGACTGGATTTTCTTCTACCACTTCTGTAGATGACGATGTAGAACACATGGGTTGAGTTTTAGGTCACATTTGTACACAATTTATTTTCAAATACCGAAAAATAGTGAAAAATATGCTCAAACCGATATATAGGGAGCAAGGGGTATGCAGCGCTTATATTCAATCCCGAAACATCGGTCAAGGAAATGATGAAGAAGGCTAATTTTGTAATGCACTTACTTGCCCAAAGATAATATGCATACTTGACAATGCGTTGGAATTCTAGAGGTATATCCACACTGAAATCTTGATAGAAGCAAGGTCCTACTGGGCAAAACTTGGGTAAGGGAGGCCAGTTGTTTTCTTTTTCTGGAACAGAAGAAATCATTATAAATTTCTCTCATTTCTGAACTGTAAGTATTTTAATCAACAAAATATGTGCATAATCATCAACGTACATGTAACACATATGTAACAAAAACCACAAAGTCTGAAGAAGAACAAAGTGTAAAGAAGAATGATTCAATTTTAGATAAAACGACTTACTTCCAGTAAATTGTGTATTTTTCATTTCTTGCTCCTTTCGCTGTAATTCTGCGGCTTTTTTCTCCAGCTCCTGATAAAAAAACAAAATTATCAGAATTAAAAAATATTCTTATGGAGTGTTTCAACAGATTTTACAGAAAACACAGAATTTCATAACGGAACATGATGCTAATGTCATAAAAATAACAAAAGTGCATAGTTTCAGTCTGTAGACATACAGGTTGAAAATAAAATTGTGGCATATCCTTTAGAGGATTTAGCCACCAACCACAGTAAATGAGTTGCCAATTTCCTAGGCATCACTTATACGTTCAGTAGTTTGCCATTGCTTTCGGGGCGGCAAGGTCTATTTTTACCATTCTTTTCCACAGGAACAAATTTGCTTCCAAATTGTCTGCCACAGTGATTGAACAAGGAACTCTTGGGTTGTGATTGAGCTCACTACTGCTTAAGCTACAGACGCCCACAGACATATAGGATCGGTTAATAAAACTGAGAACATCCCACACACTCATATATAATACATATCAAATTATGTATTGCCAGACTCATTTTACGATTTACTCCTTACCAAATCAACAACATAATTAATTGCATCAATATTTTTGTCATAATCCTCAAATTTGAAAATATTCTTCAGTTAAGTTTTTTAAGAGTGAAAAATGTAGCAATAGATAACTGTTTCCTGATAAGAAACTTGAGAATGTAAAAACAATCTGGTGGTCTGCTAATAATAAAGAAATGTCTACATAAAGCCTGCAGACATGCAAGTATCAATCAAATTATTTAACAAATTGATACAGATGGAATCTTCTTTAACAATCTCTTTCTTTCTTTCTTTCTTGAATCTTGTATGCCTCACAGCATCAGGACAGGAAGAGATTTCTAAAACGGGTCCTAGTATGCGCTTCGTAGATAGTCTCTTTCGTCGCTCTGTTATCTCTGAGGTCCATCTTTTGTGTGGCGGCCTTTTGCTTTGTACACATTGTATCGGAGCAGCATTGCTCTCAACAATCTCTATTCATGCGCTTAATTTACTGTGGACCACAAACTGGGCAGTCAGCTTCAGGTCTCTAAGGTTTCTCAAAGCTTAGTTTTCAGGTCGACTAGGTGTGGCCATATGGTGCTTCTCAGCTCACCCAGGAGAGGGTAGTCTTGCAGGGCAAGCTCCGGTGTCTGTTTCACCTGTTGACACTGGCAGAAAGTTGTTTTACTTATTTATAGTCTACTAGTGTTTGTTGAGTCTGCAGTGTCTGGTATGTGGGCAAATATAATGACCTGGTCTGTTCTGCTAACGTCTTTGAGGAAGTCTTTTTCATAATCATATGCAGCAGTGTTTGTCTTCCAGTCTATTGCATATTTTTATTTCTTTATGAGGGTTTTGACCTCGTGAAAAGACAATGGCTGGTAGATTTGCTCTTTTGCACTGCCTTCCTTAGCCAAGACACTGGCACTCATACTGCATCCAATGCCACAGTGAGAAGGCATCACCTGCAGGTGAATGTTTTCCTTTTGACAGCCTTTTTGAAAGTTTTATTTCTAGGCTCTGTATTGTGCTGTCAGCAGATTTAGCCCCCAGGGTGTGTATAGCCTTGGAGACCTCAACACAGATGGTATGACGTATAAATCAGGATGACGCTGTTTAAACGCTAGATAAAGACAAAACATTCAGAGTGTATGTGCAGTCAAGATGTTGATCCTCATATTCACAAAACTCTATGAAAATTTCAACAGGAAAACAGTTTATCTCAAACAACAGTACAACATATTAGGGGAAATAGAATGATTTACAACTTGAATGAACAAATGTATGATGGGGCAGATGTGTTTGTCGAACTCAGAAAAATAGTTCGTAAAAATATTTGAATTATCAAGGAAAATAGCGTTAAATGATGATAAGTGAAAGAAAATAATTAAACGAGTTGTCAAATTGCAGAACATTGATTTTACTGCATAAGTGTAAACAGAAAACAGTTAATGTGATATTGTATCGAGTCTTTCAAAACTGTTATCAATCTCAAGTGGTTCTCAGATTTTTTTGTGGATTTCCACTTCAAATCACACTAGTCAACCAGTGGCATCAAGAAATAGTAAATAGATCATGATATAAATGTGACCAAATTTTTTTTGGTACAGCTTCACAGAGTATGCCTGGTCGAGAGAGAGTACACTTACTGCTTAAATGCCTCATTTAATTGCCAAACAGTGGTATCAAGTATCACCACAGTTTCCCTAGGTTTTCTCAGATCTGATCTGATTCGCTCTAACCCCTCAGATTTGAGGTTTCCGTACATCACTTAAATAACAGGGTTGGACTTCTCATATGGGCACACACAGACATTGCAAATTTGAACAATGCTACTTGTAACATCAAGTTGCTTTTGTGCTTGATTGGTGAGTGACTAACAGAAAGAGTGACATTTCTGACGTTTTATTGCCATTTGTGTATGCAACTGAAACTAGACAACAAATATGGTTTTTGTTACGTAAACTTTCCACAATAGGAAAAGCAACTAAATACAGAAATTAATTGTTTGAATCCTCATGACACCAGTTTTGGTTGGATTAAAGAAAGGTTTTGGCATTCGTTTGCATAGGTTGATATCTACATATACAACTTGACAATATCATGCATGGCATACCCAAAATCCTCCCATACTCCAACTTAAATTGATGTAATGAAAAATATTATTTTCTTGGTTTTTATTTTTTCTCTTTAAAAAAATCTGAAATAGTTATAAAAATTTGTAATATTTTTTTAGTTATTAAATAATGTAATGTATTTTTACACTATTTTTTAAACCAAGAGTAATAGATTCTGTGTAAATGGTGAGGTTACCATGATGAAAAACTTGCAGTTTAAATGGTATAGGAAAGAACTTAAATTGCAATAGCTATATATGTGCTGAAGGAGCGACTGGCTGAATGAATTAGAGCTTGGCTCCCATGCAGGAGACCCGTGTTCAATTCATGGTACGGAAAGAATTTTTCCTGTCGTGGGCATAAAAAATATCCTAACTTGAACAGCTTCGTAGCGACTGCACTAGTCATGCATCCATTAAGTTCCTCTCAGTCTCTCATCCCACCTGTCCTACACTGCCCTAAAAAGCAGTACTACAGATAGTAACGATAGTTTAAAAAAAAATATATGCATTACTAACATACAGCTACTGCATAGTATCTAGAATTAACTTGTACAAATTATGCTGTTTTGTTAACTTATTGTTTTATTACCACATTTAACCAAGTGATATGTGGTTTCCCATTACTCTAAATTTTTGCATAAATTTGTTACCGCATGCATAGGTTATATTTTTTTTTACATCAAAACACCAAGATATTGATTTTATAACATGTTTCTCATGCCCTTCCACGACCATATGTTGTATAATGATATGACAATACATGAAACAGCTGTGAGAAAACTGTGTGAAATTTATAGTCACAATGTGACAGATGCAGGAAGAGTCATTTAAGAGAGCGAATGAGAAATGTGCATAAGCAATAAACCACGGATACCATCAGAACGCACTTTTCAACATTTGTTAAAAGAGACTATGCACATATTGTGATCTGCTAGAAGTGTACTGTACATGAATATCTCCAGGAGAAATTGAACTCTCCATGAACAGAATAGTGACAGTATATTAGCGAGTTGATCACAATGAATACAATTGGAATCCAGATTTACTGGAAATAAAAAAAACTGATACAGACACACATACATACTCAAGAATGTCTTACAGTATCATTACAGACAAATGACTGTGAAATTCTCCCGTACAAGAAACCCCTTTAAAATAGCACACTTTAGAAGATATGTATTTGAAATGAATGTACATGAAAAGTATATAGGAAAATGTGTGCTTCTATTGTAGTTAGTATATAGAAGATATTTAATTATTTATTGAAAGTCTTTATATACAACAATCAGCTGCATATGCTGAATACAAGCAGCCATGCAACCATAATGAATAGTTGTCAATGAGAGCTAGGGTGCAGTTATAACTTCATATATAGCACATCCCTAACAACTCAAGTGACACAACTTAACCTCTGATTACACGGTAATGTCATAATCTAAATAATTCACAAATATCTGTTGAGTAGGATTGCTTAGTTAGGTCTAACAGAGCTTACAGTATACACACAGGTACAATGAAGGAGAGAACTAGTCTCATGTCAGGTCTACAACGTGTATTCTAAGCTTGGCTATGCCTTCAGCACAGTTGGGGTCGGTTAGTCTTTCTTAGGAAGGGAGAAAGTGAAAATTAGTAGCCTGTAGAACACACAAGCCAACCCCACCTCACAATGGTCTAAACCGGAAAACTTTGACTGTGAAGTAAATTCTAACGGGCTGATGGCTCAAATTAGGGGTGAACTCCTAGGTCAGTTTTATTTTGTCTTGTTTAGTGAGCGAACCGGAATTAAAAAGCATGTAAATATTGGATCTGCTGGCATACTGGTCTGTAGGTACCTAACTAGCACAATGAAGCTACGCTCTAAGGCACAAATGACATAAGACCACAAAGAGTAGTTTATTAAGTGGTTGATGTAAAGCAAACGAATAATTTTATTTTATACATAATGATGAGCAAAAACAACTTCTACAGATAGAAAAAAATCAACTTTAACTGGAGGTAGCTATTATTAGCAGAACATGTATTGGCAACCGGCATCTTAAAAAATGTAGCTAAATAAATCACTGCAAAATATATACTTCATAAATGAGAATGAGCAATACAGCTTTTTCTAAATTAATCATCAACTTCTCATACATCTGGTGGTCTCTATGGCGAAGATGTTTGACTGTCGTTCTGAAGGTTGTGGGTTCGAGTCCAGTCACATGTGCAATTTAATGAGATTCCTAGGATTGTTGATGGAGCTACAGAGTTTGTGCTTTGTACAACACTTTGTGTTCTTTCTGCAGACAGGGACAGAGCCATGTGGAGAAGCACGTTGCAGTGAAGTCAATCCTTCGCCCGTAGACCTTTTATTCCTCATACATGATCTAAACTAGTCAAGAAGATTTTACATTTTGGTTTCTTGCTGCCATTTGACTGCTGTGTTTGATTAACATGCCAAGAGTTGCACTTTGCTTTGGAATAATACAAATAAATTATTCTGAAAAATACATAACTGAGATGTTGAGAAGTGCACTGTCACACAATGATGGCATCTGTAAATAAGGTATAAGTCTAAAGTCGAAGGACGGACTTCGCTGCACTTGGTTTCCCCATATGACTCCATCCCTCTATGCAGAAATGGCGTGCCAACTGCAGAGAGTGTTGCACAAATTCCATAGCTCTGACAAAAATTCTAGAGAGATCGCCATAAACTGAATGTTACGATCCATATTCTCCCCTCCGATCCCCACCTAGACGATGAACCAAATCTTTTCATGAATTGCACTGTTGCTTTTAGGGACTCCGTCTCTCTGTACAGCTTCTGCTCTGTGTTATTGAGCCAGGTTAGGATCCATATTCGAACCAACAACTATCAGATTGCAAGACAAACATCTTAACCGCTCTGCCACACAGATTTGCTTAACGTAAAAGGTATGAAAGTATAAATGGTATGGGCAATGAAACTTTGGTCAACCCTAGATACCACACAACAAATTGTTGAAAATAAGTGTAAAATATGATATGTCACATACAACAATGGTTCATGAAAAATTGGATATTGCATTACCTTAGAAAAACCACAATATAATTTGTAAATGCAATATTTACAGGGAGAAAAATATAAGCATCATAATAAATGCAAAGCAAAAGCAAATTAATGTCACATCACGTTTTGCCATAACTAACTTTGTGACACAATGAAAGTCTTTAGCAAGCATTGGAATTTAGCATAACACACAGGACATAATTTTTCATCAACCATTTGCTCATTATACAGGGTGTTCAAGATAAATGCAGCCCCATTGACAAATCGAAAGTTGCCAGTTACACAGTGAGTGGTGTCTATTTACTACTTAAACCGGTTCTGACTAGCTCGTCCTACATCACATTTGTTCATCGCCCCTTCCCGCACTACAATTACATACCGTCACACAACTTTGACATATACTACGTCATAACTGAACCTTCTCATTTTCATACATATATGCCAGATTAACTCCATTCACAGGCTGCTTTTATCTTGAACACCCTGTAACATGTATGTAGTAATTAATCTGGGAGATGTCCCCTATCATTAAAATGCAACTCGTGTGAAAAGCAAGACGGCAATCTTCGTGGATAGTAAATAATTTCTTATTTTTGTTCAATGTTGTTTAGCAGTTTCTACACAATAGGTCCAGTTCTCTGGACGTATGTTGCTAAAGTTGAGAGTTAATATGTATTTCTAAATGTATACTATTATATATCTATCTTGGTCATGTCCCGTTTGACAACTGAGGTTTCAATAACAGATTTCCATTGTTGCCAATCTGCCAACTTTCTAATAACCATTTCTCGTGTCAAGCTAGTCTTTTAGTTCTCTTTCCAGTTCTTCTACCCATTTTCTTTGAGCATCTAAATGGACACATCAATGATATATCCTACATTGTTTAAGTACAAAAATATAATAAAGTACAATGTCATTACTGTAAACTCCAAACTGGTGGTCTTCAATATGAACATTATAACGTTGAGTATTTTGTGTAGGCCAAACAAAAATAAAAGAAACTCTGCAGTCCTTTGTGGATGGAGTTACAATATAACGAACATGTATACCTGACAGAAGGGAAGACAGATCCAAATGAAGTTCAGCGACAGGTGGGGTAATAATGGAATAACCTTCAGACATGGAGAGTCAACTATGATGTAAGCAAGTTTCATATTGAATGAATAAGTGGTGATAGATCAAACAACAATACTTTCCTGCAGGATGGTGAGGCAACATTTGGTACTAATAAATACATAAGTGTGTTGCTGGGATCTGCAAGGGGAGAAAAGAACAGTAACAGTGTGACCTGCACAGCATCTCGTAGGAGGTGACTGGGTAGGGGCCTATAGCGGCTACCCTAGTAAATAAAAATCATCACAGAAATCGGATGTGCTGGTCTACTTGTAGGCACATAATTGGCACAACGTACAATCACTCTTGGGCACGATCACATACAAATCACAAAGAGCGGTGTAGTGGGTGGTCGATATGGAGCGTTTAAAGAAGGTACTGATATGCCTAATATAGAACATCTAGTGAGCAAGAGTTACTACAAGCTCTAGACACAGGGTAGGAAAACTCAGTAAAAAAATAAATTTATTGCCAGGCAGCTACTTTTAAAAGATAGAAAGGTTATAGGAGACAACCCCGAGAGTAAACACAACTTGATTTGTGAAAGATGATGTGTGTAAGCTATGGCGCAGTACAAAAGATAAATCAGGATACACACTTAAATACAAGAATAGAGATATGCAACAATCTAGGCTATCGTAATGTTGCAGATTGTATTGTCTACTACAAATTTGTAGGAACAACGCAGAATATTTACAAGACTGAAAAGTGGATCTAGAGAAGGCTGCTGACTTTCTCCTATTGACAAGATGATTATCTAGCATGATTAATGATGTGAACACAGTAGAAAAAGGATGTATACAAATATTGAAAAACTGAAAAATGGGTACATAAAATATTGTTTGTGTTTGTTTGTATACATTAAGCTAACCACTCTTTGTGATCTGAGTAGTTCGAGCTGAGAACTTAAGTTGCGCACTAGTTAGGTCCCTATAGCAAGTAAGACAAGTACATCTGAATTTTGGCCAAAGTGTATGCATATTATCCAAGAGAACACATATTTCTACAGACAGGTAACTAAGATTTAACAAAGAGAAAAAACTCACTTTAAAGTATGACATCTGGAATTATACAGCAGCATGGTATAAGATTTGACTGGTTATATGGAAATTTCAGAGATGACTCACGTCACCAACATACAATATTGAAGAACCCACTGTTTTGAAATTTGAAAAAGAGTTCACAAACGCTCATTCCCTTAGGTGGTGGGATGCAGAGATGTTTGTGGCAGATGTAACAATGATTTAGAGCTTGCGTTACCTTCTTGCTGTGCATCCTGGACAACACAAAGCAAGGATTAACACCATAATAAAGTTTGTTGAGCAATTAACCTGACTGCTAGGAGGAAGTTCAAGCTTTCCTCTCTAGCATGCATTTTAGGGTTGCAAGACAGCTATGGCAAAATTTTCTCGGGGGCAGAAGACTGCCCAACTCATGGTAGTAATTTATACCCTACAGCTCTGAGTCTAGGATCAGCAGGACAACTTCATTGCACTACTGTGTCCAATTGTGTTGCCAGAAAGAATACGCAATCAGCTGTTGCAGTCAACTTATTCTACTCTGCTTTAGATCATGAAATATTCAACAGAAATGCTAGAAAACTCCTTGGAAAATCTTTAAATGAGGCTTCCTACTTTGTATTATACAGTGTAACTGACTAGACTTAATACCAGTCTTATCCCTTGTAATCGAGCAGTTTTAGTATAGTATTATTTCTGTCATATCTATTTCACAGTAAACTGAACACAGTAAACAAGCAGATATGACTAAGTAGCAGTTTACAAATTTATTACTTTCTTTTAAGTAAATTGACCTCTTCCCTGGACAAAATACTGGCACAGTTAAGTAGTTCAATTTCTTGCTATTACAAACTTATTTGATCCATCTGGTAAATAGGAAAACCTACTTCACAGAGTGAGGGATGATAACTGGCCATCTCATCTCCAAATGTCAAGGTCTAGTATTATGAGGTCTTTTAACACTTTCCACTCATCCCAAAAGCATCGTTAAGCTCGACCTGAACCAGCAGCAATGACAAGATGACCAAACTACTACCTCTCACTCACACAACTAAACATTATTAAACTGTAAACATATCATAGATATTACTACATCATTCAACAATATGAGTATCTATGAGTTCAGAGCACTGAATACTTCCACATGTCAGGCTTGTTTGTATTTACAGGCATATTATAAATCAATACATTTAAAACACACTTAGAAGATGCCATTTGCTGAGTAGATCAAATGAAGCAGAAAAATAACATTATCACCAACCAAACAAAGAATAATAACTACAAACTGTGAATAGAAGTTGAAAATTATGACTTTACAACCCACAATACTTTTAATATTAAAATAAGTATAACTACACTTCTTAAGATATTTCACAATTTATAAACATGCATATATGCAAAGAAAACAAACGTGGAGGTTTTAAATCAGGTCTGCACACAAAGAAACCTTATCAAAAGAATAAGAATCCGACAATCAAGGTTCTTAGGGCATATAATGCGAAGAGAAGGTTTAGAACATTTGGTGACTACAGGTAAAATTCAGGGAAGGAGAGATCGTGGAAGACAGAGGAGAAGATGTTGGATGGCCTGACATCATGGTTCGACAAAATATCGACGTCAGAACTGATTACATGCACCAAGCAAAGAGAGTTGTGGAGAGACATGATGCCTACGCCGGCAGGCACTTTATTGATTGATTGATATGTTTAGGGACAGAAAGGAGGTGAGATATTGGTTGTTGGAGAGATATTGGTTGGTTGGGGAGGGAGGTCTCAAGCATATCTTACTGAATTTCTTCAATGCAATTGTAACTGACATAACCTTTAGTATGTTTTTTTTTTACAAAGCAACTCTTCTAAATCAGAATACTGTAACTCAAAGTTTCAAGAGCTCATCTTTGAGAATACAACAAAGAGTCACTAGAAACATTTTAACCAGTGTGCCCATGATGAATTGCGCGTAGTCATGGCACCTCTAATTTTTGCATGAAGGCTTGCTTTCCTTATCACCACTGTCCCTTGCCATTCAAGTGGGCCACATTCTGATTTCAGAGGTACTTATAATTTAGACAACACAAGTAAAGGATTAGGTTCTCATGTAGTACAGCTGTAGCACACTGAGAACTTTTGATCAAGATGACCTCAAACCCTGGAATTTTGTTATTTGTGACCCCACTATAAATGTTAACAAGCAACTTTCAAGTGCTCAAGAAAACAAACATAAATATATAACAATTAACATCCTAACAAAAAGTGAGTGATTGGAAATTAGGACATTGGTCTCTGTGTCTTGAGTTCAAACAACTTTTATCTTTTAGGGGGCAAAATAATGATGACAATTAGGTCAACCTCAGCATAAACAGTCACCACCTAATGAGGAAATATCTTATATCAAACACTGATATACCAAAACACACAAACTACTGTTGTTTTACAAAGTACAACAGATTAGTTGAAATGTTGATTTAGTCTGTTGTACTTTGTGAAACTGCCCTGCTTTGTGTTTTGATATTTTACAATTTGGTATATGTTCTTCTCTACAGTCAATATACTAATTGTCTTCTAATACATACACAAAAACATGTACCGATGTCATTGCCATTTGTTATAAGTAATCTTGTACAAAAAAAAAAAGGTCTAAAGGAGAAGCACTGATTTCATTGCACCAGATTTCTTCTTATGGCTATGTCCCTTTCGACAGAAATGGCAAGCCACCTGCAGAGAATGTTGCATAAAGTACAAACTCTGTTGCTCCAGCAACAATCCCTATGGGTCTCCTAGGAAAAATGCACATGTAAATTGAACTAAACGACCCGTATTCGAACACACAACCTTCAGAACAGAAGGCAAAAACATCTTGACCATGTTGTTAGATATTGTTTTTACACATAATTGCACTAACCTTTCTCAAGCCATTTCTAACCAGTTACTTGACAGTACACAACACATGGACTAATAATTTCAAATAAGTAAATAATACGGTCTATAACACCTATAGAAGACAATTTAACTGATGACCATTAATTCTAACATAAACCAAACAATTTTTGTCTTGTTTTCTGTATTTATTTTGCTGCAGGTTTTTAAAGCATTATGCAGGAATGGGAAATTAATAGTGAAGGGTTATCACAAATTGTTTCGCTTATTTTTGCAACAAAAACCATCAATTAATATTGTCAAACTTAAAAATCATAAAATTGCTATTATTTGGAATGTCCCTGTCAAATCTGGGAAACATAACATGTGACCACAGGGAGCAACAATAGGTATAATCTGCAAGGATTGGAAGGATGTCGTAACTGACCTCTCCCATGTCTGTGAAAACACTTGCACCTTCATCATTGAACTTTCCAGAGTAATAAGAGGTATGTTACTTTATTAATATAATTTAACAATGTTTATAAATAAATAATTTAGCACTTCATAATGTCTGCAGTATTTTATTTTAAAATGAATGACGTTTGTAGACTTTACATTCTTAATGACAGTCCACTTAATCCTCATTATATAAGTTTGTAATGACAACCAGAAAATCAAATAATATAAATATATTTCTATTGCTTCTTCCATGCTCAGTTACAGATAATCCTAAATTGTGTGAAATACTCAAATTCACTGCATTTTAAAACAGTAATATGATGTAATGTTGCATTCAAAAAAACTTCATTACCAACAAGATATGAAAATTAGTGTTTTACTCACCTAATAGAAAAAAAACCCCAAAACCAGTACATACTGTATAAATATACATGTATGAAATAATACAATTAAAGAGACTAATATGAAGAGGCAATAAATAATTTACACATAAAATATAAAGGACACGGAAGAAATGTCCAAATACTAGTTATAATACATACAAAGCAAATCTCACCTCTTGTCGTCTTTGTAAATCGGTGGTGTCCACTTTCTGAGCACTCGTTTGAGAGTATGGTGGAGGGGCTTCAGATGGGGTCATGATGGCAGGTTGAGTCTGGGCTGACCGAGGTGGAGGAATGCCACCAGCGCCCTTCAATTATAAATAATGTGGTTTTTTAATCCATGACCTCAGCATAGAACTAGCAGTGCATTAACACAATGTTTAAAAATTACTAGAAATGTATATAAACTTTGTGATCAAAAGTACTGCTCTAATAATAAAGGCTGAAAAAAATAAAAACAAAATAATATAGTCTTCTAAAGAAATTAATTCAGTCTTCCAAAGTTGTCCTTTAGTTGTTCTTCTTCTTTGCGTTCGTTCTTTACGTTATATATATATATATATATATATATTACTACAAAAATATATTACTTAAAAACTAAAAATATATATATATATATATATGAAACTGGCAAAAGCTGAGTGACCGTTTCGCAACATTTATGTAATATACCCAAATGCTCTGTGATCCCTGATTTAAATGGAACTGACCATTTGGGACTTCGTAATATCCAGGTCACAGCCATCTGATGATAGAGATCGATTTGCTCTAGAAAATCTTTTATATCTTTATATGGTACCTTGCGACCTTATGGACTCAACCCACTACATTCTTATGCTTCTACTGTTTCTTCTCATGTTCCATAATATATGTGTATGTTAAATGTGTATAATTATTATGATTGTTTTATCTTTTTTCCCATTTCTAGATTTTTACTTTTATTTCGTTTTCCATTTTTAATCACATATTTTCATTTTAAAGTTGTTAGAGATTTATTGTCTGACTGTATATGTTATGTCTGGTGTATAGGAAGTCTGAATTTCTTTGCTTCTTTTGCTTGATAAAGGCCTTTTGGTCGAAACATCGCTGTATATTGTTTTTATACTTTGTAAAACTATATTACCTTGTTTTTCGCCTTTGCTACATAGTTTTACTACAGTTTCGCCACATATCAATAGCTCTAATAATATAACAATTTATAAATGTATATGTCAAAAACAAATTGTATTTAAATTTCAATTACAATGTTAAACGCATGATTGAAAAATTTCCAGAAACACATTTCCAATACACAATAAGCTAACAGCATTAATGAATTACTCTTGCTGCATCCAATTATAGTAAAATTACAGCTGTAACAAAGAGCACACTTGGATTCAAACCTGGTTTGCTGGGCGCGTCTGATTTCCATCAGCAAAAGGATTGAAGTCATCTAAAGCTCCTTGTTGCCCTCCTGATCTAACTGCTTGCTGCACTGAAGAATCCTGTTTAAAGAAAAGAAAATGAACTATTGCAATGACAAATAAGAGATAAAAACTAAAGAAAATGTATGTTGAAATCAATAAATGAGATTGCTGGAATAGCAGTAGGTGGACATAATAGAAATAACCTGAGATGTGCTGAAAACAATATCTTGATAGCAAAAAATAGAATAAATCTCCAAAAAGTAGTAGTACAACAGTTCTGGTGGTGGCAGGAAGTAATAATTGCTATACGAAAATAAAAAGTCAAAGCCTGAATAACAAGAAAATTAAAATCGTTTTCAAAAAGCACCATTAAAAAAATGGGATGTTGATAGACAGGTCCAAAAATATAAATACCATAAAACTCGGATGATAAAAGATGGTAGATGTAGATCAGAGATAAAGAACCGCCTAAGTGGTTACCGGGCCCAAATTTGGGGTGTAAAGAATAGAGCCACTGTTACCTGCCACGCATGTCGTAAGAGGCGACTAAGGAGGTTCGGCTGAAATCGGATGCACATGTCCTAAACATGTCAATGCGTTTAGGGGCCTACCAAACCAATGTGCAACGTATACACGTTCTTGGCAAAGATCAAACCTATCACAAAGTGTCATTAAAATTGGTGGTAAAGAACGAACGCAAAGAAGAAGAAGGAGGAGAGATAAAGAACAGAATAGACCAGACAAAAAAACTGCAATCTAAAAAATTAGTATTGTATGCAACCTGAAAGATAGTTCTTCATTGCTATATAGAGCTAGTACTGATATATGAAAGCGAGTTACAGACAATAAATAAGCAAGAATGAAAAATCTCTGGAGGTCACAGATATGTGGCTTTATAGAAGAATTCTGAGAATCCTATTGACTAACATAACTAATGCACTGAAAGAGTTCAACATGCAGAGAAAGCTCACTATCAACATTAAGGGGCAATCATTATGTTTCTAGCATGTTCTGAGAAAAAGAGGTCTAACTGGTAACATCAGTGGGAGATAAAAATGAGTGAGGACAAAAGAGAGAGAGAACAATTTGGACTGGCTAACTTCATGTCATGAAAAAATGTCAACAACCAAACTGATAGATAGTCAGTACACATGAAGATGTTTGTAGAGATTGTCTATGTTAGCAGACATGGTACATAATGGTAACTCTTTGCTACTCAAGCTTGTGTGCTGTTTTTTGCTTACTTTTTGACAGATTGTCAACAAAGATTGTAAAACACTTCCTATAGTGATGTTTTGATCAATTCTTCAAGGGTGGGTTTTGCAGGTAATTTTGTTGTTGTAATTACATATATCCATTGAGTTAAACTTGACTGATTCCATTCTATGTACAATCATATTCCTTTGTTTTTAATTATTATTCATTGAAATGTTAATACAATTGAAGCAGTCCTATTAGCAGCTGGGATTTTGGCCTGTGTTATGCCAAAAGGTACTTCTCGCTATTTAAACTCTGAATATATAACTTCTGATTTCTTGAATAATTTTCATTGTTGCTAATTCCAAAGCTCAAACAATTTTGTAAAAATAGTAAATTTCTTCATTGTAATTTCATGTTGGCATCTTTTAACATTGGACATAATCTACGGTTTTTTTTATTCAGAAAAAAGATGCTTGTCTTTCCTGTGTTTTTAAGGGAAAAGATAAGCTGTTCTAATCCCTTGATAATATTGAATGGAATTATCATCTGCACATCTTATTTACACCAACTATGAACATATAACAATTTTTGTTGTTTTTATCCACCTTAACGTTTCTCATTATATTTTCTGCATAGAAGTATGAGAAAAGTATGCAACCTTGCTTTATTACAGTTTGCATCTCGAACCATTTTGATGTTTCATCATCTACTCAGTTATTTGTTGTTCATGACATGTTTTGATTAAGTGGATCAAATATTTATCATTTCACAATTTCTGATGATGATGTAATCTATAAAAACAATTATGGTGATCCATATTGCACTCTCTGCATTTCTTGAAGATTCTCTTGTTAAAAAGAACATACTTTCTGATATCCATAAACAGAAGAGAATGGAAGGAAAAGGAGGAGTAAATGAGCCAATGGACAGAGCTGACATTCTGAACATAGTGTGGCCGCAAAGAGGATTTTCATCGAAATTAATCTACACCAACAGCTAGATTACAAGAGCTTGGATTGAAGTGACCAGAAAAGAGCTGCACAACAGGCGCCTGAGTAGTTTCATCAATAAAACCAATTAAACAGTCGTGGATGCTGTTGGAAATTTTGCGAGGGAGATCTAAGCACTTATGGGCATGCCTGGAGTGCAATGAAGATATCCCAAACTCTAGCTTGTCCTAAATTTAGTATTCCACTACCAGACAACAGAATACTGATATTTTTAATTAATACTAAGCATGTAATCTGTGATATGCTTCTTATTTTCTTAAATGATCACAATAAAAGTACTATTAATAACTTTTTATTTTAAAAAACTTATATATCTTGTAATAATGCAGTAATTTTAGTAACTCTGTAATTGTACTTTTAGTATAAGTATTATTATGATTCACAATTAATTACATTTTTTGGTGATTATTACACAAATTTGAAATTATTAATTTAATAATATTAACAAAAATGACAATTGCCTGGCCAGGAGTTGCAATGACATTTACAATGACAGCAGTAACTCAAAATAACTAACTAATTGTTTTACTATTGATTGAAATATAATTTATTGATGGTAATAAGTAATGTGATTGTGATCATCACAATGTGAAGCTCAAACCATCTTATTATTTCATTTTGTCTTCATTTAAAATGTGAGACTTCAAGTAAGCAGCCATTTTGAATATTATTAGTTGTGGGTGTATGCGGCAATCAAATGTGTAAATGCTTATCAATTAATATTTAACTTTGTTTTGGTTATTCTGGTGTATGATTCTCAATAATTAAACTATATGTTAAAATAATAAAATCATGTATCCTCACTAAAGAGTTTAAAACGGTTTTATCGTGCTAATCTTAGGTCTTGTTTTGTTTCCCCATTAGGAACTCAGTTCCGAAACAACACTCGTCCACTGGATCTCAAATTTTTCAGGCGGTAGCCTTAACTCAATAACTGTTCGTAAATATGCCTTTTATTCACAACTTTTCCTAGTTTTACAAAAACGCACTGTCTCTGTGCTGTCTTACTGGGTTGTATGGTACACCGGTTCCCTATTTATTCTTAAGAAGAGGCTCTCCTGGTATAAATAAGTCATAGACTTCATAGAGACTCAGTTCTCAGACTAGAGTAGAGTCTACCCGTCTATTCTAAAATAATTCACTACTATTGCTACTTGGCGACAATGAACTCACCGAAAACGGGCTAGGCTGGCGACGTGGATCCGCAAATGGATTTGCCTCAAAATCAGACATCTTATTACTCTGACAATTCCGGCTATATGGTAAAGAAATACGATTAAGAATTGCGACTTGCAGTTACCTCTTCGTAGACATTATTTATCGGATATAGAAAGATTACCTATGACGCATGCGCAACAGTCATGGTCACATGAAATGACGTCTTCTGCCTGTTTATGGGGGCAAGGTATTCGCACGCAACCGTTCATTCATTTGTTTAATGCTTGTGAAGTGGTCCATGATTCCCATTCATATGTTGCCACGGAAAAAAATGCATGTCCTGAAAGTTTTACTTTTGTTTTCTTTTTGTTGCTCCGCAGATTCTTCTTATTAAATATAAACCTACTTTATGTAATTTACCCCAGTTTCGGTAATTATTTACAGATGTAATAATGTCCTGAAAAACAAAAATCATGTCAATTGACAAAGCAAAAGGCTCACCTAACATCCAAGTAAACAATGAAGAACTCCAATGTGTAGAGAGCTACGAATATTTGGGCTCAATAATTAACAATAACGGTGACTGCTCCAAAGAGATCTCAAGAAGATTGGCAATAGCAATCAAAAAGTTAAACACAATGAAGAACATGTGGTAAAGCACCAGCAAAATACTAAAATTAAAAATATTGAGAGAATGCATTTTCCCAGTGGCTACTTATTGTTGTGAATCATGGACTATTACACAAAAATTAAGAACGAAAATCCAGTCCTTCGAAACTAAATGCTACAGAAAGATCCTACGAATACCATGGACAGAAAAAGAAAGAACACTGATGTCCTGAAAGAACTAAATGTTAAAGAGAATTGGCTGATAAACAACATACTATACAGAAAAATTACATACTTTGGTCACATCAAGCGTCACGATTGCCTGGAAAGAGGGCAGGGTCCCAGGACGTAGAGGCAGACAAAGAAGAAGATGGCTACAAGATATTAAAGAAACTATGAACATGACCATCGACGAAGTGGGTGAACTGGCAAGAGACAGAGTGAATTTCAGATGTGCTGCAAAGAGAACAACGTCCTATAAAGGATACGCACCTTGATGATGATGAATAATGTCCTGAGTAAAATATCGGAGCTGTACATCGTCACATAATTATATTTGAGAAATCTTGTACAGTACTGTCCATGATGCTATATTATTTACTTGATCCTACATATGCTTATATTCCTAAGATATTTACTGATTTTACAACATATCAATATTCTCCTTTTCACTCTATTCTCGTTCTCTGTATTTGCAGTTAACTGTATTGATCTTCACTAATTTGCACACTTATGTACGGTTTACCTCTTCTAGCAATCCGATTCATCATTATTATCTACTATTCGGCGTGCTTAAACCACCATGGATCTCCACAAAAGTCTGACCTTAGTAGGCCTACTGACTATCAATTTGGATGTTGACCCCCTTCCATTCAAGACTGTCCATATCTTTCTTCCTCTGTTGTGATTATTCGTCATCTGTCTTGTCTTCCATTGATTCTGCAAGTTATCACTATGTGTTATAAACCTATCTTTCCCATTATAAAATACAATTTTCCGTGGCATTTTCAAACCTTAGGGTATGAAGTCTAACCCTAGTGCGCAGGAGGTAGGAGGGTCAATTCCTTTCCTCATGCGTGGAACATCGAGTGTGGGATTGAACCCACAACCCTCTTGTTTTCGATATCCGAACGCTTACTCATCACGCTAATCCGTCCCTTCTTTCCCATTACGACACAGTTGTTTTTCTCTGTACCTTGACCTCGTTCAGAACGTCAACATTAGTCATGTTTAGCAGCCCGTGGTATTCTTGGCACTCTTATGTAAAACAAGATCTCTATGGCTTCCATATATTTTGCTGTCTGTTTATTTACTGTTTATGACTCAGATTCATATGTCAGTTATGGCTTTATGTAGCACCGAAGAACTCTCTGTCTTCAATAAACAGCATTTGTTGAATGCCTTTTGTTTACTGTGATTCCTATTTGTATCTTTCTTATTCTATTCTCTATTTCTAATCAGCACCTATTCTTCTTCTTCTTCGAACTCTAAATATCGACTACTTGTTAGCCACTTTGTGTGATTTGTATGTGATCTGAGCATAATAGATATTGTACGTTGCCTGAGTTAGATGCCTACAAGTAGGCCAGCACATCCGATTTCTACAATGCTTTTTTATTTACTAGTTTAGCTGCCCTAGGTCGTACATAAGTCGCCTCCTACGACGTGCCTTGTAGATCGCAGTGGTACTATTCTTTGCTTCCCTTGTGGGCCGCGGCACCACACGGGCGCAGCACCTATTAACCCAGAGCTGTCGGCGCCATAGAGCCCTTGTCATTCCTTCATGTTGCCCTATTTTACAATGCCGACTTTAACGTTAATCAGATTTCAAGAAAGCAAGCTATTTATACGTTGTTTTTTTGTAACACTCCCATGAACACAATCCTCCCGCTTTGCATTCTTGTTTTAACTGTCACTAACTCACCCTTTGATTTTTCAGTGGAGAAACCATCGGCGACTCAACTATATTAATACTACTATTGGTAGTATTAATAATAGTAGTAATATTGCACTGAGGGGAGTAAAACAAGAAGGGTCCTTTCCTGGAACCCCCAGGGACAGAGAAAGAAGGGGAGGCCGAGAAATATATGGGAACAAGATTTGGAGGCAGAGATCAACAATATAAAGAAGAGCTGGAGGAGATAGCTAGAGATATGAAGGCTTGATATGAGTTGATTGAGGACATATGCCCCAATCCGGGTTAAAAAGGCAGAGAGAGAGAGAGAGAGAGAGAGAGAGAGTAATAGTGTGATTGTCAGATGACGGACGCGCCTCCAAAATCATCAGTCATATGCGCCACAATATATAAAAACATTGGACAGCACTGTAATTAATCAACATTCTTCAATTGTGACATAGGTCGACAATTGTGTCTCCGTTCCTTTTTTATTTTAGGTCGTCTTTTTAAATTTTTTTAGCTCCTCCAATGATGGTACGGAGCTATCTGGCTTCTTCTTTCGCTGTTCTTTGCCAGATAATCATTGGCACCCTTAATGTTTTTCTTTCCCAGTTTAATCCAGCCAAGTGTATGTCTAGTTGAGGCGTGGTTATTTTCTGAGGGTGTGCTCAATTCATCGATACTCTTTCTCTCTCTCTTTCTTTCTTGCTCTCTCTCTCTCTCTCTTTCTTTCTTGCTCTCTCGCTCTCTCTCTAATCGATGGTCATATTAGTTGCTGTCTTGTTCTTTTTTTCACAAGTCTTTATTTGTTATCACTTTTCACAAGTCTTTATTTGTTATCACTTTTCACAAGTCTTTATTTGTTATCACTTTTCACAAGTCTTTATTTGTTATCACTTTTCACAAGTCTTTATTTGTTATCACTTTTCACAATCTGATTCTGAGCATTCTTATTCTTCTTAATCGCGTTCGTTTTTCTCAATCAAGTTAACCACTCTTTTTGATCTGCGTGCGTTGCACTGAGAACGTGAATACGTTTCGCATCTGTTCATATACTTCTTCGCCTGCAGGACAGTGGCATCCAAAAGCATTCGGCCTAGCCGCTGAAAACAGATTCATTGTATATTGGTAACATAAGGGTAACAGCTATATTAAAACGGAAAAACACATTATTTGTGAATTAACTACCAATGGCACTTCAGAAACGAATACTCCAGTGCTATATTGAACCACTACTTAAGTATGGCAGCGAATCATGGACAATGAATAAGATCACTGGAAGCCACCGTCAGTGTGTTGCTGGGGCCTCAATGGGAGTAAAGAATAGTAACACTGCGACCTACAAGGCATGTCGTAAGAGGCGACTGAGGCAGGGCCTAGGGAAGCTACCCAAGTAAATAAAAAGCATTGCAGAAATCGGATGTGTTGGGTGACACAACGTACAATCGCTCTTAGGCTCGGATTACATACAAATCACAAAGAGTGGTTAACAAGTGGTCGATATAGAGCGTTCGAAGAAGAAAAGATGGAAGCCACAGAGATGTGGTTTTACAGAACAATGCTGAAAATTCCATGGACAGCGAAGAAAACAAATGATGGGGTTTTAAAAACAGGTCTGCACACAAAGAAACCTTATCAAAAGAATAAGAAAACAGACAATCAAGGTTTTTCTGGCATATAATGCGAAGAGAATGTTTAGAATATGTGGTGACAACGGGTAACATTCACGGAAGGCGAGATCGGGGAAGGCACAGGGAGAAGACATATAGTGGTCTGACATCGTGGCTCGAAAAAAAAAATCGACATCAGAACTAATTAACTACATCAGGGAGGGCGAGATTGAGAGAGGAAAAGAGAGAGATTACTGTGGAGAGAAATGTTCGCTACACTGGCAGGCATTGCACTTGATTGAACATAAGGTAAGTGCAAACTGGCTTTCTTATTCCTAGCATTGAAATTCAAATTTTTTATATAAAATTTCTAAACACTTTTCTACACATCAATTTAAAAAAGTCAACGACTTTACATACATAGGAGGACATTTATGCAGCAAATAAAAGAATAACTAACGAAATACAAGATAGGTGCAACAAGGTATATCAAATCATAGGGCAAATAGCACAAACTTTGATATGCAAGCATGTCACCATGAACAATAAAAAGCACCGTAAACACATTCTTTCTCCCAACATATGCTATCAGTACCTACCTGGACGCTGACATCAAATGATAGAAGAAAACTAGTGGTGACAGAGATCTACGCAGAATGATGGGAGTATAAAGAAAAGACCCTGTTTAGACACCATCATTTCTGAACTTCATCATGAAACAACAAATTAAATAGTTCGGACACATAAGCAGATTAACAATAGAGTCAAAGAGTAATGCTATTCATATACAGTGGCCCCGAGTGGTTCCAGGGCCCAAATTTGGGGTGTAAAGAATAGAACCACTGTTACCTGCCACGCATGTCGTAAGAGGCGACTAAGGAGGTTTGGCTGAAATCGGATGCACTGTCCTAAACATGTAGAAGTCTATGTGTTTAGGGGCCTACCAAACCAATGTGCAACGTATACACGTTCTTGTCAAAGATCAAACATATTACAAAGAGTGATTAAAATTGGTTGTAAAGAACGAACGCAAAGAAGAAGAAGATATACAGTGGATACAAAACAAAAGGCAGTCCACTCAAAAGGTGAACTCAGAAATAACATAAGCATTGAAAAACACTATTTATGAAGCGCAAACAAATGGCCGATCTAGAAATCTCCGCTTATCTCGCCGCTGTGAGGCAACACAGGATACGAGAAGAAGAAGAAGAAACGCTTTTCATAATGTCATTGCTAACGATTTTGTAATAGCTGTGGCGCCAATTCATACTTTCCTAAATTAGATTATAAATAAATAGTACCGGGAATCGAACCTAGTTCTACACGATTTACTCTATCACATTAGCTTTGTGCTACCTTCACTTACCGTTAATGTACAAGTTACCAATACGTAACCAAAATTCAACATTCATCTTCCATACGTTTCCATGCGAATAGATGAAAAATTATGGGTTAAAACCAAAATCAACATATTTCTTTATAATTTATACTATTACCGATAGTTATTTCATGGTTATCTCTCTTACAACACTTGTGTTTAGAATTGCTATTTTAAAACAAAGTTGTCTTTCCATGCATTACAGATATTATTTATTAAAATTTCTATGTGCAACATTTTTAAATTGTTGTGGACATTCGGTTTTTTTGGCCTAGAAAAACCAACTCACAAGAACTTCTTCCTCTTGAAAAACATGAAAAATTACACACACAAATAATAATTATACGTTGGAATTGGATCGACTATATCCCGATAAGAAATTCCAACATTGCTAGTTTTATAATTTGATTATTCATTTTGCTTGCTTTTGTGATACCATACAAACCTGTCTTTTTCCTAAAACGCAAATTTATTAAAAATCACCGCAGCCACACCTAGGTTTTCTCAAATTCTCTCTCTCTCTCTCTTCTTCTTTTTCGGCCATTTTTATCGTTCTTATTGTGATATATAAGAACGCCAAGAACGTATTTTTACGTCACATCGTTTAGCGCCATTTGAAGCTCTATTGCTTACCCTTTGGTGACGTGTCCAATTTCAGTCAGCGTTTACTGGATCGCTCTCCGTTAGCCTTTTACTGACCCCAGCCGACCTGCAAGGCAGCAGGTTGTTATTTTCTTTCAGGGTAGCGACCTACCGTCCCGGGTTGTTGATCGTCATCTACCCAGAGTTCTGATCTGATCCGCTCTGACCACATCATATTTGTACGTTTCCGTACATCGCCATCCATATTGTGCCCAAGATTGAAAGCAACTGAGAGACAGATCAAATATAACTTAAATAATAGTTATGAATGTTGGAATTGCACATATGAAACAGTCGGGGACACATCACAGATCGAACAAGAATGAGGAAAGCTTGTTACTGTCAGCAAAGCACTACAAAGAATAATGGTCTCTAAATTAGTCGGTCTATGTCAAGGACACAAAAAAAAAGGTATATAATTCGAGAAAATGTTTTTTCGTCGTGTGGGATCTGATGCATATAGGTCAATATCAATTCGTTGAGTTAAAATGATGATAAACTATTGGTGATTTCAATTCGTTATAGAAGGATAACATAGCAATATATAAATACATTTTACCGTATGATTAAATAGTTATTTAGAAGCTTGTTCTCTGGAATTATATGAATATACGAGTATACATTTCTCTCGTGCATACGTTACATAGGGCCTGCAAGTAATTTATCCATACCGCTCTATCCTGGCAACTCGTTCAATCGATTCCATGGAATTGATTCCAATATTTCTTGTCAGCAAAGTTAGTTTCAGTGTTTCCATAGGACGTCCTCTCTTTCTTAAACCTTTGCTTCCCACTTCAATGTCTGCTTTGGTATTCTTTGATTCTTTCTTCTCAATGCATGCCCAACATATCTTCATCTTCTACTTTTTATAAAGGTTGTTACTAGTGGTTGACCAGACATTTATCTAATTTCATCACTTTTCCTGAATTTATCCCATTTTATGTTCATTATTTTTCACATACATCTCTTGTCAAATGAATTCAACTTTCTTTCTCTATCTTTAGAAATTTTCCAACTCCTGCTGGCATATGTTAGGATTGATACAACATTGAAATTGAACATTCTTTTTTACATTAGTTTTAAAACTATGTAATTTGCAGCTCCCTATTTGATTTACTTTTCAAAGTTGACGTTAAACTATAAATAAAGAATATGAATTGGGTTTACCTGCTCTTAAGGATATATACTTAGAAACGTGTGTCCACATATCGTCACATTTTACACTACAACTGTATCGCCAGTGCTTCTGAGTCTCCAATTTTATAGTCAATATTTAAATCTAGTTTTACTAATTACTTTGCATTTTCCCAACATATTTATTTACTTGTTGGCTGTTTGAGAAAACAATAGATATAAGTTGGGTTTTACTGGGTGTACATGTCTTGTCTTATCCACAAGCGCTCTGAAGCATAGTGGATAATTTCAGTTTCCTATCTTGTGCCAGGTGTGCTGCCTCTGTAGTTGTTGGACTTTGATGTCGCTGAATATGTGATATTATTTATCCACCGAGTTCTTTGTCTTCCTTGGGTTATGTGTCTGGATTGCCAGTTGTTATAGGCGTGAGATGATAGTAGATCTGGTTTCATTTTAATTAGGTGACTGAACCATTTTATTTTGTTGTTTTCTAATATGCTGAATGCATGGTGTAATTCCAACGACATTTCTAATATTCTCATTTCTAAATCTATCCCGTCTTGTAACATTGACGGATTTTCTGAAGCCGTTTAAGAAAACGATTACATGCACAAGGATAAACTTCTTCATCTTCTTCTTCAAACGCTCCATACCGACCACTTGCTAACCACTCTGTGTGATTTGTATGTGATCTGAACCTAGGAGCGATTGTACGTTGAGCCAGTTATGCGCATACAAGTAGGCCAGCACATCCGATTACTGCTATGCTTTTTATTTACTAGGGTAGCTTCCCTAGGTCCTACATAAGGCGCCTCTCACGACGTACCTTGTAGGTCGCAGTGGTACTATTCTTTGTTCCCTTGCGGGCCCCGGCACCACACGGATGAACAAAAAAATAATGAATGGAGATTGGTCATGACATATTTTAATTAGTACACATTATTTACTGGAAATGTTATAAGCATTACACACAGTGGCGGCTCGTCATTAAGGGCCAGAGGGGCCGGGCCAAAAATAATGTGCAACGTGTATTTATTATTTAATAAGATAAAATATAACCTAACCCAAAGCCATGATTTTCCGAAAATTTGTGTCTGGCCCCACCAACAAAAATGATCACGAGCCGCCACTGATTACACAAATAATAATTCAAGAACAAACAAGATTCTCGCTGTTGGAAAAAAAAGTTTTGAGAACTTTACATTATTTTTCTTGTAAGTTAGACGATTCTTATGTACATCTTGAGTAGTTTTTTTTTACCTGAATGTTGGAATGAAAACTGTTGAAGAGTCTACAAATAGCTGTTGAGACGACATACATTTTATTCAACTTACCGTTCCTCATCAATTTTTTCTTTATCCCAAACATCAACAAAAGAAATACTTATAGTCTCCGCATGACATACACAAATTATCTCTTTTTCATTTGTTGGCTCCTTTGATGCTGGAGAGGTCACATACGGTGCACCTTCGTTTCGTAAAAACTCAAAACACCATTTACAAATGACCGTTCAGTTTTATAAACGGGTTATAACATATTGCACACTGTTTGGCAAACAGAGTGTCTTTAATGTTATTACATTCCCGAACACACGAGTTTTAAGCCGAAGAAAATAAGTCCGTTTATCTGCTGGGGTAAAACTCTAAATTAATAGTTCACAAATATGTTTACAAATAGTTCTTTGTTAAGATAGCACCGCTTCAACTTTCTTATTCTTCATGACAGGAGCAATATTTTTTTCGAACATGTCATACAGGCCACCAGCCAAGCACATCCTAGGCTATAGTAAACTGTTTGTATTTCATCTTCAAAATTTAAACAAAATATGAAGCAAACTTTTTTGAAGCAATTGAAAGTTTTAAGATGATTTAGTACAGTATAAGCTTTTCAACGTATGGATATTTTGATCACTTGAATTAACAGTTATAACAAATACACACGCACGCACATTACATGCGCACGAACGCACACACACATTCCACCCACAAACATAAACACACGCACGCACACAAACACACACATGCACGCACGCAAATATATACACACGCACACGCACGCAAGAACACACAAACATACACCACACACGCACGCACGCACCACATATATATAAAACTCGGTCATGTATTTATGTATGTATGTATAACAACATCTTTCAATAATAGGCTACTACATTTCTACCAGAAAGGACAACTCCTGCTTTTCTTTCTGCCAACATACAAGACAAATCATGCGAGAGAGAGAAACTCTTGGCTCTAATTCGTTGATGACAATCGGGCTGGAGTAATCATTGGTTGAATCTATTACTCTTATTAACGTCTGCTCATTTGCTCTTAGTAATAGCTATCCTGTCCTTAGTTTCCGACTCGTCTGGGGAGTAATCGTTTCCGATACCCCAATAGCTTCCTTGATTTGCAAGCGCCCAGGGACTCTGTAATTGTGCGAGCTGAAACGCCACAACGCTCATGGAAAGCTGATTACTTTATTTAGCACCAAAATATTTGTCACAAGGGTTTCATTTTTCAGCCAAGTGAAAACAGGCATTTTATTCACTTCCGAACATGACAAGCAATTTTTTCTTTTCCCTACAATGATAATGATATATTCACAATCATCACTGGTTGTCATTAATGATACACGATAACAGTCAGTTATCCTTCTACAAAACCAAACACTGATGTTATCATATCTTTGATCTAATTCAACGTACATAATTTCGCGCGTGCGAAGCTGTTCACATGTATCAATTTCAATTTGTTTCTTTTTTAATAAAACCCCCCCCTCCTCCCTAAAACAACGCTCTCAGATAAATAGAAACAACACACACGACGAAACAATTTTTGTCATTTTATCTTTGACACACAAAAAAAAGAATAAGGACAAAATATTATGATATTTAAGAATCCACCGACTGTTCCTATGACTAGTTTTATATGGATGAAATCATAATCTCTGTAGCATATGCATGTACCATTATAAAGGTTATCAAAGCACCGTACATGAATGTATGATTTGTGGTTGAATGAATGTATGATGTGCTTAAGTGAATGAATGTATGATTTGTGAGTTAATGTGAATGAATGTTAACTCTTTCACCTCTGAACCGATATATTGGCTCGTGGTATTGTTTAATATAACACAAAGCCGGCATACTTCTAATTTAGTATACATTTGATTGTAAATGCGTCCAGGGTTAAAACAAAACCCAGATACAACCGGAAAATGTTAATAGGAAAGTAAAACCAAAGAATTCGTTTCTAAAACCTTTTTCCTTCTCCCGCTATGAATTCAGGCGTAGCCATGACGCCTAATATTGTGTCTTTGCTGATTTTTGCGTGAATTCTTGTTTTTTTTATCCCCAGTTTTCTTTGCCATTCAGGCAATCGTTACTCTAACTTTAGAGGTACATGTTCTGTTGACATGCTTGTTGATGTTCAATATTTATTTGTTGTGGTCATATGTAGCTATGTGAGATTCAGCAATTTGATTGTGAATGCAACTCAGTTCTTACGATCACGTAAACACTACATATTCGCGTTCATCTCAAGCGTTCTTGTCACCGAATTTGGTAAATATAAAGTTTAAGAACACCTTAGAAAAATCCCACTGCGCCCTCAAATGAACTTTGTTATTGAATTACCTGAATCGATGGGTGCAATTGTGGTTTCTCTTGTGGTATCTTCATTGTGTCAAAATCTTTATTTTTGGCCCAGCTCTATGAATTGTGACCCTGCCACAAACACTCTAACAACGAATTATGTTTTCCCTGGCCACACATCAAATGGCTGGCACCTCTCGACATAAACGGGTTCTTTAGATGTTGCACATTCTAGCACCATATATACTCACAATATGCAAACAAAAACATCTTTTGATGAATACAGAGAAATTATATGTTTATGCACCTCCAACATACGAACAATTCGTCAATGGTCTCGTATACTGGTGTCAAAATGTTTGTTGCGCTAGTCTCCTATGATTTACTATAAGAATTATCAAGCAAGCAGTAGATGACAAATAGAGGTTCACTTAGTATGTGTATTTTAAAGGATACACTTGAACTTAGAAGGGCATTAGACACAATGATTTAATGAACAGCGACCTTTTGAAAAAAAGAAAAATTAAAGAGGCTTATTCTTCAGTTTTCTGTAAAGAAGGATGGATTAACCGAGCCAGGTTTTGACAGTTTTGTTCTCAATACAAGGTCTTCGCGTGCGTTACGGTTCAAAACAGAACAGATGCGGTAAGTATGTTTGCGAACGCTGCCTAGTTAAGACACACTGTAATTCTGTTAAGCAGAGCCGGCGCACTGTTTTTGTGAGCTAAATATAAGATTTAAAAAGTGTTTTCTTAAGGCAGAGGCTTTTCGTGTATGGGTCGATATAAAAATGGCTTCACTATATAAGTTTTTATAGAAACAATACTCACTTGACTCACTGCTCTAACATCATTATACACTGCACATAAATATACATTTATTATCTATAACAAACTAAAATGAAATTAATCTTATCACTTTCCCCACTAAGTAATAACAGACATCAACATGTGGAGGCAAAAGAGAGCGCAGAGGGCGGAGAGAACATCCTATGTATCAGCTCCAGTCTCCAGTTTTACCTGCAGCAACCGTGGCAAGAATTGCCACTCCAGAATAGGCCATTACAGCCACAAGAAACGTGATTCAGCACAGAACATACTACGTGACGCAAGACCTATTGTCTCCTGAGACAAAGAGGCTAATGATGATGTATAACAGTCAGTAGCGTAGAGAAAATTAGGATGTTAAATACTCAAATTCTCTCATCGACTGAAATTTGAATGCAATCATAAAGCTTTATTTTCTCCAAACTCTGACTCGTCCAACCTACTCCCATATCCGTTTTTCTATTTGACATATCGAATGTATATTTCTACTTTATATGGTTCCAACGAAGGCTTCGGTCTTACGAGTACTAATTCTGACATACCCAAAATCTGGACAAGTAAAAATCTGCAGAACACAGTTCCCAAGCTGACCTATTTCATTTGACGGTAGTTCTCTTGCAAGTTGTGTCTTACTCAAACTCTAAAACAAGGACAGACCGTGCCACTCTGTGCTTAAGTTCAAGGAAATATAAGGTTCGTGACATTCACTTCTTGCACTTGGCAAATTTCAATTGGTGTACTAAATGACGCTGGCGAAACATAAACGAATTGGTAAGAGTTATAGTCCGTGCAAAAAATAGAAAAATGATTTCGTTAAACACATTTTCTGGACCAGTTCAGCAAAAATATGTTATAGAGCATTGTCTGTAACACGATAATGATGAAGTAACTTCTCCCGACAATAGTAATTGGAGACATTGAATAATTGTTAATATTTTTATTTACCAGTACATAGCAAGTGAGAAGGAATAGATCAAGCGGACAACTGATACAAAATGAGATGTATAACTTGAATATTATATTATCAGAGGTAATAAGGGTATACGTTTTAGGTAGAACAGTTGAAACTAACTAAACCTTCTTGTATTCAGGGAAACTTCAGCGAGCTTCTAATCTTACTATTTACGCAGTTCTATTCTGAACTGTCTTCTTCAATTCTGTGAGTTCCAGATCTCTTTGTTAAAATAAATCTTCTTCTTCTTCTTTGCGTTAGTTCTTTACGACCAATTTTAATCACTCTCTGTGATATGTTTGATCTTTGCCAAGAACGTGAATACGTTGCACATTGGTTTGGTAGGCCCTAAACGCATAGACTTCTACACGTTTGGACACATGCATCCGATTTCAGCCAAACCTCCTTAGTCGCCTCTTACATGCGTGGAAGGTAACAGTGGTTCTATTCTTTACACCCCAAATTTGGGCCCCGGTAACCACTCGGGTGATTAAAATATATGAATCTGTTTACTTCTTCCATTGATTGGTCGTTAGTCATAAATGGGTTCTTCTTCTTCCATTGATTGGTCGTTAGTCATAAATGGGTTCTTCTGTTTGTTGTTTACTCTTTTTCTTCTTCTCCTTGTTTCCATAGATTTGTTGTACTACTTTAGCTTTTTTTTCTTTGCATTGTTTCCATAGTTTTGTTGTACTACTTTAGCTTTTTCTTCTTCTCCTTGTTTCCATAGATTTGTTGTACTACTTTAGCTTTTTTTTTGCATTGTTTCCATAGATTTGTTGTACTACTTTAGCTTTTTCTTCTTCTCCTTGTTTCCATAGTTTTGTTGTACTACTTTAGCTTTTTTTTCTTTGCATTGTTTCCATAGTTTTGTTGTACTACTTTAGCTTTTTTTCTTCTCCTTGTTTCCATAGTTTTGTTGTACTACTTTAGCTTTTTCTTTGCATTGTTTCCATAGTTTTGTTGTACTACTTTAGCTTTTTCTTTGCATTGTTTCCATAGTTTTGTTGTACTACTTTAGCTTTTTCTTCTTCTCCTTGTTTCCATAGTTTTGTTGTACTACTTTAGCTTTTTTTTCTTTGCATTGTTTCCATAGTTTTGTTGTACTACTTTAGCTTTTTCTTCTTCTCCTTGTTTCCATAGTTTTGTTGTACTACTTTAGCTTTTTTCTTTGCATTGTTTCCATAGTTTTGTTGTACTACTTTAGCTTTTTTTCTTTGCATTGTTTCCATAGATTTGTTGTACTACTTTAGCTTTTTTTTCTTTGCATTGTTTCCATAGATTTGTTGTACTACTTTAGCTTTTTTTTCTTTGCATTGTTTCCATAGTTTTGTTGTACTACTTTAGCTTTTTTTCTTCTCCTTGTTTCCATAGTTTTGTTGTACTACTTTAGCTTTTTTTTCTTTGCATTGTTTCCATAGTTTTGTTGTACTACTTTAGCTTTTTCTTCTTCTCCTTGTTTCCATAGTTTTGTTGTACTACTTTAGCTTTTTTTTCTTTGCATTGTTTCCATAGTTTTGTTGTACTACTTTAGCTTTTTCTTCTTCTCCTTGTTTCCATAGATTTGTTGTACTACTTTAGCTTTTTCTTCTTCTCCTTGTTTCCATAGTTTTGTTGTACTACTTTAGCTTTTTCTTCTTCTCATTGTTTCCATAGATTTGTTGTACTACTTTAGCTTTTTCTTCTTCTCCTTGTTTCCATAGTTTTGTTGTACTACTTTAGCTTTTTTTTCTTTGCATTGTTTCCATAGTTTTGTTGTACTACTTTAGCTTTTTTTTCTTTGCATTGTTTCCATAGTTTTGTTGTACTACTTTAGCTTTTTCTTCTTCTCATTGTTTCCATAGATTTGTTGTACTACTTTAGCTTTTTCTTCTTCTCCTTGTTTCCATAGTTTTGTTGTACTACTTTAGCTTTTTCTTCTTCTCCTTGTTTCCATAGTTTTGTTGTACTACTTTAGCTTTTTCTTCTTCTCATTGTTTCCATAGATTTGTTGTACTACTTTAGCTTTTTCTTCTTCTCCTTGTTTCCATAGTTTTGATGTACTACTTTAGCTTTTTTTCTTTGCATTGTTTCCATAGTTGTGTTGTACTACTTTAGCTTTTTTTCTTTGCATTGTTTCCATAGATTTGTTGTACTACTTTAGCTTTTTTTTCTTTGCATTGTTTCCATAGATTTGTTGTACTACTTTAGCTTTTTTTCTTTGCATTGTTTCCATAGTTTTGTTGTACTACTTTAGCTTTTTCTTCTTCTCATTGTTTCCATAGATTTGTTGTACTACTTTAGCTTTTTTTCTTCTCCTTGTTTCCATAGATTTGTTGTACTACTTTAGCTTTTTTTCTTCTCCTTGTTTCCATAGTTTTGTTGTACTACTTTAGCTTTTTTTTCTTTGCATTGTTTCCATAGTTTTGTTGTACTACTTTAGCTTTTTCTTCTTCTCCTTGTTTCCATAGATTTGTTGTACTACTTTAGCTTTTTCTTCTTCTCCTTGTTTCCATAGTTTTGTTGTACTACTTTAGCTTTTTCTTCTTCTCATTGTTTCCATAGATTTGTTGTACTACTTTAGCTTTTTCTTCTTCTCCTTGTTTCCATAGTTTTGTTGTACCACTTTAGCTTTTTTTCTTTGCATTGTTTCCATAGTTTTGTTGTACTACTTTAGCTTTTTTTTCTTTGCATTGTTTCCATAGTTTTGTTGTACTACTTTAGCTTTTTCTTCTTCTCATTGTTTCCATAGATTTGTTGTACTACTTTAGCTTTTTTTCTTCTCCTTGTTTCCATAGATTTGTTGTACTACTTTAGCTTTTTTTCTTCTCCTTGTTTCCATAGATTTGTTGTACTACTTTAGCTTTTTTTATTTGCATTGTTTCCATAGTTTTGTTGTACTACTTTAGCTTTTTCTTCTTCTCCTTGTTTCCATAGATTTGTTGTACTACTTTAGCTTTTTTTCTTCTCCTTGTTTCCATAGTTTTGTTGTACTACTTTAGCTTTTTCTTCTTCTCATTGTTTCCATAGATTTGTTGTACTACTTTAGCTTTTTCTTCTTCTCCTTGTTTCCATAGTTTTGTTGTACTACTTTAGCTTTTTTTTCTTTGCATTGTTTCCATAGTTTTGTTGTACTACTTTAGCTTTTTTTTCTTTGCATTGTTTCCATAGTTTTGTTGTACTACTTTAGCTTTTTCTTCTTCTCCTTGTTTCCATAGTTTTGTTGTACTACTTTAGCTTTTTTTTCTTTGCATTGTTTCCATAGTTTTGTTGTACTACTTTAGCTTTTTCTTCTTCTCCTTGTTTCCATAGTTTTGTTGTACTACTTTAGCTTTTTCTTCTTCTCCTTGTTTCCATAGATTTGTTGTACTACTTTAGCTTTTTTCTTCTTCTCCTTGTTTCCATAGTTTTGTTGTACTACTTTAGCTTTTTTTCTTCTCCTTGTTTCCATAGTTTTGTAGTACTACTTTAGCTTTTTCTTTGCATTGTTTCCATAGTTTTGTTGTACTACTTTAGCTTTTTTTTCTTTGCATTGTTTCCATAGTTTTGTTGTACTACTTTAGCTTTTTTTCTTTGCATTGTTTCCATAGTTTTGTTGTACTACTTTAGCTTTTTCTTATCTCCTTGTTTCCATAGTTTTGTTGTACTACTTTAGCTTTTTTCTTGCATTGTTTCCATAGATTTGTTGTACTACTTTAGCTTTTTCTTTGCATTGTTTCCATAGTTTTGTTGTACTACTTTAGCTTTTTCTTCTTCTCCTTGTTTCCATAGTTTTGTTGTACTACTTTAGCTTTTTCTTCTTCTCTTTGTTTCCATAGTTTTGTTGTACTACTTTAGCTTTTTCTTCTTCTCTTTGTTTCCATAGATTTGTTGTACTACTTTAGCTTTTTTTCTTTGCCTTGTTTCCATAGATTTGTTGTACTACTTTAGCTTTTTCTTTGCATTGTTTCCATAGTTTTGTTGTACTACTTTAGCTTTTTTTTCTTTGCATTGTTTCCATAGATTTGTTGTACTACTTTAGCTTTTTCTTCTTCTCTTTGTTTCCATAGATTTGTTGTACTACTTTAGCTTTTTCTTCTTCTCCTTGTTTCCATAGATTTGTTGTACTACTTTAGCTTTTTCTTCTTCTCTTTGTTTCCATAGATTTGTTGTACTACTTTAGCTTTTTTTCTTCTCCTTGTTTCCATAGATTTGTTGTACTACTTTAGCTTTTTCTTCTTCTCTTTGTTTCCATAGATTTGTTGTACTACTTTAGCTTTTTCTTCTTCTCCTTGTTTCCATAGATTTGTTGTACTACTTTAGCTTTTTTTCTTCTCTTTGTTTCCATAGATTTGTTGTACTACTTTAGCTTTTTCTTCTTCTCTTTGTTTCCATAGATTTGTTGTACTACTTTAGCTTTTTCTTCTTCTCTTTGTTTCCATAGATTTGTTGTACTACTTTAGCTTTTTCTTCTTCTCTTTGTTTCCATAGATTTGTTGTACTACTTTAGCTTTTTCTTCTTCTCTTTGTTTCCATAGTTTTGTTGTACTACTTTAGCTTTTTTTTCTTTGCATTGTTTCCATAGATTTGTTGTACTACTTTAGCTTTTTTTCTTTGCATTGTTTCCATAGATTTGTAGTACTACTTTAGCTTTTTTTCTTTGCATTGTTTCCATAGTTTTGTTGTACTACTTTAGCTTTTTCTTTGCATTGTTTCCATAGTTTTGTTGTACTACTTTAGCTTTTTTTCTTCTCCTTGTTTCCATAGATTTGTTGTACTACTTTAGCTTTTTCTTCTTCTCCTTGTTTCCATAGATTTGTTGTACTACTTTAGCTTTTTTTCTTCTCCTTGTTTCCATAGTTTTGTTGTACTACTTTAGCTTTTTTTCTTTGCATTGTTTCCATAGTTTTGTTGTACTACTTTAGCTTTTTTTTCTTTGCATTGTTTCCATAGATTTGTTGTACTACTTTAGCTTTTTTTTCTTTGCATTGTTTCCATAGTTTTGTTGTACTACTTTAGCTTTTTTTCTTTGCATTGTTTCCATAGTTTTGTTGTCCTACTTTAGCTTTTTTTCTTTGCATTGTTTCCATAGATTTGTTGTACTACTTTAGCTTTTTTTTCTTTGCATTGTTTCCATAGTTTTGTTGTACTACTTTAGCTTTTTCTTTGCATTGTTTCCATAGATTTGTTGTACTACTTTAGCTTTTTCTTTGCATTGTTTCCATAGATTTGTTGTACTACTTTAGCTTTTTTTTCTTTGCATTGTTTCCATAGTTTTGTTGTACTACTTTAGCTTTTTTTTCTTTGCATTGTTTCCATAGATTTGTTGTACTACTTTAGCTTTTTTTTCTTTGCATTGTTTCCATAGTTTTGTTGTACTACTTTAGCTTTTTCTTTGCATTGTTTCCATAGATTTCTTGTACTACTTTAGCTTTTTCTTTGCATTGTTTCCATAGATTTGTTGTACTACTTTAGCTTTTTTTTCTTTGCATTGTTTCCATAGTTTTGTTGTACTACTTTAGCTTTTTCTTTGCATTGTTTCCATAGATTTGTTGTACTACTTTAGCTTTTTTTTCTTTGCATTGTTTCCATAGTTTTGTTGTACTACTTTAGCTTTTTTTCTTTGCATTGTTTCCATAGATTTGTAGTACTACTTTAGCTTTTTCTCTTTGCATTGTTTCCATAGTTTTGTTGTACTACTTTAGCTTTTTTTTCTTTGCATTGTTTCCATAGATTTGTTGTACTACTTTAGCTTTTTTTCTTCTCCTTGTTTCCATAGATTTGTTGTACTACTTTAGCTTTTTTTCTTCTCCTTGTTTCCATAGTTTTGTTGTACTACTTTAGCTTTTTCTTCTTCTCCTTGTTTCCATAGTTTTGTTGTACTACTTTAGCTTTTTCTTCTTCTCCTTGTTTCCATAGATTTGTTGTACTACTTTAGCTTTTTTTCTTCTCCTTGTTTCCATAGATTTGTTGTACTACTTTAGCTTTTTTTCTTCTCCTTGTTTCCATAGATTTGTTGTACTACTTTAGCTTTTTCTTTGCATTGTTTCCATAGATTTGTTGTACTACTTTAACTTTTTTTCTTTGCATTGTTTCCATAGTTTTGTTGTACTACTTTAGCTTTTTCTTTGCATTGTTTCCATAGTTTTGTTGTACTACTGTCATAGTTCCCCAGGTGGCAGCTTACAGGCCAGACAGGTAGTTTAGATAGATAGGTTGGTAGATATAGTTGACTGTAGAGTTTGCGCACCAAATCTGCATCTGCTCATTATAAGCAGATAGCAACGATAATACGAGACATTGACGTAGGTTAGAGAAAAGATAGGAGAGACAAGATGGCCGCCTTAGTTGAACCATGTCACTGTTGCTTCTTGTACCCAAAAGCTATTCTCGGTCAGGTGATGTAATCCTTGTATTCAACTCTCATGTATTAAAGACCTTACTACATCCGTTAGTTCACGACTAGTTTGTCAACATTTAACGTTGTAAAGTGCGTTCATTGTGCGTCAAACAGAATGGACTGGTCTTTAGTTACAATATGATAGCAACATGTAATCAGCCTCAGACCACGGAAACCAGACTACCAAGCTCTAATGTATCCACGGTATAGAACGCCATACCATTGAAAGACCAGTGTCACTGCTGAACTAACCACCACCCTCAGCTCTTAGGCTCCTCAACAAAAGGTACCCCACCTGCACTACCAAGACGTACCCTATCCGTACTATCATGAGGTACCCCAACGAAACCCTACACTACTTCAATGGTGTCAGAAGATAAAAAGATCTTGCCCACATTCGAGGACCAGGTGCCCAGGCAGAGCCATTACATTGTCTTCATTCAACAGCGCAGAGGTTCTGAGTTACCATCAGGTGGTTTTGTTTGACACTTTTTGGATTAGTAAAATTTAGTATCTTTGTCGGAACTATCCATTGAACATTTTTCACAACGACCAACTGACAACTCTTCATATGTGCAGTTAATATATTTCTAACATTAACATTTTTAACGATTTGTTTGGCTTCTACTTTAAATGTGTTTGAATGTTCCAAGGACGTCGATTAATTATACACCAGTAGCTATTTGTGTATTGCTGATTTAACTATTTTATTAACTATCAATTGGAATTGCACTGTTTCTTTCCTTTTACTTAGCATATGGCGTATAAAGCACGAGAGCATGGGTCCATCGAAGAAACGACGATGCAAGGACCCATAGTTCATGATATACCGGTAGTGGATCCACAACCTCAGTTCTCTGGGTTCGCGGAATTTAGTGGGCCCAATAGCAGGGAAATGACCAACCTGATTCCCCAGTCTAACCCTCCCAGACCAGCCATTAGGCCACCTGACAAGAAGTTAAGAACTTTCGGTGACAAAGATGGACCGACCGCAGAGGAGTTCGCCAGAGAAGTACGGGCCTATTGGCGATACTACAGACTGGATGGGGAAGATAAATTGGACTGTCTCTTTGATAATATTTCTGCTTCAATCAGAAGCGAGCTACGTATTCAGATGTTAGTGGATAATAATCCAGACAGGCTCCTGAGTAGCCTTGTTAAAGTATATGGGGATAACCGCCCCACCCACGAGCTCCTGTCCACTTTTTGCAGGACGACTCAGAGAGATGGTGAATCTTGTCGCGACTACTCGCATAGATTAGCCGACCTGCATTCTGCGATTACTGTGGCGCAAAGTAATGAAGGTCTCATGCTCATGGAGCAACAAATTTTACGCGACCATTTTATCAAGAACTTAAACGATAAATTATGCTCTAAGATGATCGCCGAGCATATCTTCCAGAACCCCTCTACATCATTTCTGGAAGCGAGAGATGCTGCGTTGCGCTGGGAACGGAATCCCATCCCTGCAGCATACCCCAGAGCGATTTCTGGGTTACACCGTCGCATGGACGCCCTGGAATCTAAGATGGCAGAACGCCACTCCGGCGCACGCTGCCATATCCCTGCCAGAACCTTCACCTCCACACCTCAGTCGGATCGGAATGGTTTTCGTCCGCAGAATCGCCTACAGGGTTACGCGAGGCGCAATAGCAGAGGGAAAGTAGGGGGTAATTATGGTTATTTCCCTTTCACGACCATCCCCAGGACAGCGTGCACGATCCGGATTCCCAGTGTCATGGCCCTGAGGATCAGACCCCCGTTAGTATGGTCGGTCATGGGTCGAATGATGGGCGGATTCTCTCTCCGTTTGGTCCCTGTATGTCGTTTACGGGACAAAGAGAGGCAAATTGATACGTATGAATCCACGTCTGGTGAAATGAGTGAGGATCCAGGTTTTCTTCAGGTCCGTTCCTGTATGCCAGAGACCGAGTGTCATGACAATCCAGGTTATGAGTGTCATGACTTGAACCGTCGTGAGTTGCGCGAGGAACAAAATTTCCAGCAAATTTGGGATAACATACATCGGGAGAATAATGGTGTGGATATGATAGTTTCAAAAGTTGATAAGGTTTGTACAATACCAAACTTCTTACTGGATTCTCCCTACGAGGCGGATGTTGATTTTCAGGAAAGGTCCAATTTAGTATCCGCTGTTGATAGGTCATGTGATCATTCCGATATTTTACAAAATTTTCTCTGTATAGCAGAGGATGCCTCTCACGATAGCTATAACATTGTATCCGTTGTCGATGAGCCTAATACTCCCCAATATGTTCCATGCGTCGTCGAAGAGCAGTTTCCAGACAGGCAGAACCATCCATTATCCGTTTGTGCAACTAGCAAGGAACAGGATGTTGGACAGCAAACTCCTGGTGTACCTGTAGTTAGTGACCACGATTACGTAGAGTGTGAAATGGTGATATCTACTATTAGTTCAGAGGGGGTGCAGAATGTGAAACCAACGAGTCAATCGTCACCCTTTGAAAAGCCCCTCCATGACTACGGGCAACGTGTAAGACATGTAAGTTCAGTAGATTTCAAGCGGTCAGCATTAATGAAAGAAACTCATCTACTTCAACCACATGGGACAGTACGAGCAGAGTCAAGGAGCAAGAATGCAACTAGTGCGAGTTCTAAGATTACGAGTGCAGGATTTCAGAAATCAAACAATGCTTATGCAAAAGTGAAACGGCGAGGAAATATTAAGACATTACGGGTTAATTCGAAAAAATTTAAACACACCTGGGAGGACTCAACTAGTAAGTGGCGTTTATTTAAACGAAAGGTTTCTGACCGTAGCAGTCAGTATGGCGGGGTGAGGAGAAAGGAAAGGTGGCCTAGGTCCATTTTTAGAGAAGCCACAGAAGAGAAATTAAATCGGAAGCAGGTTCAAGATTCGCCTGTGCAAGAGACGAATCAATTGACATTGTCTGGTTCCAGTGACATGTCAATGACGACACAAGTAATTAGTGAAGTTACGAAGATAGATCGCAACCAGGAAGCAATAGAGGTTACAGGATCCAACGAGTGTGCATACAGGCACGCGAAATGTGATAATCTCCAAGTAGGCGACGGTAATGAAAATATATGTAACTCTATGCATATAAGCTTAAGAATGTGTGGGTCAGATACTGAAATTTTGAGTTCAGGTTATGAGCAAAATATTAGGTTCAACGCGAAATGTGATTTTAAAATCTGGTCGGATTCAGAGCCAGTGCAACAGCGTGCGCAACTTGCTCGAAATTTGTTTGGTCAGATAGACTATGCGTTGTATCATAAGAGGTGTGACGTCCACTCCATGGCCAGGCCTGTACGATGGAATACTATAGTAGTGATTGGGTTCTTTCTGCTATTTTTTAGTGCCGGTGCCCTGTGTTCACATCAGCATGATTTGCAGGGATTGATTCCTTCAATCTGCGGGTTATGGTTTAACCATGGCTTTCTTTTCTTTGGGGTTTTCATTATCCTTGACAAAATACTTCGGGGTGGACGTAGGGGATGGTACACGGATACCACTGATGTGGCACCAGGGATGGTCCGTGGGGAAGGCGTTCGATCATGACGAGGACAACCATGATTTGGGCGATTTGTACAATTCCCCAGGAAGCCGAGTTTTCCTGATTAATGTTAACCGAGATTAATGTTAAACCAAATAAAGGAAATAATTGAGTTTTTGGTCGGGTCCTTGGACTATGAAGGACGCATTGTACTTCCTCATTTATTGAGATTATCTGATGTTGAGCCAGATAGGTAAATCATTTGGGAATTCGCTTGGTTCCTTGTGGGTTTTTGGATGGCTAGTAATGTTACATTCATGGTGATTATGTACATGGGATTCGAATATTAGATATTGGTTGAATCTGTTTGGGAGTTTGGGGTGGATAATGAATACCTCATTGACGTTATATATATTATTGAACCAAAATTTGAGAAATATTGGATATTGTTTGATTCCACTTGAGAATATTGTGGATTTTTTTAAACCTCATTGAGGCTACATTTTGTTAAATGGATGATATTTAATGTATTTGGGATGTCAATTTATTCCTTTGGGGTTGTGGGTGGATGTTAAATGCCTCATGGAGGTCATATAATGTTGATATTTAGACATTATATATATGTTCTTCTCTGCCATGTTCAGTTTGTAATTGTTTTTTAGTTAGTTCTTTTCAGATAGCTAGACAAGACTCCAAAGATCATGAGTGACATAGAGACATGACAAGTACTGTGAGATAACCCCTGCCCATACCACGACATGTGAGGACAGGATGTTGAAGTACAACCACCTCACATTAATCAACTCTAACACTGCTTGGAGCATTTAACTACGAAGTTTGGAATTTCGCCGTCGGGGCGACGGCGAGGTCTCCAGGGGGGGGGTGTCATAGTTCCCCAGGTGGCAGCTTACAGGCCAGACAGGTAGTTTAGATAGATAGGTTGGTAGATATAGTTGACTGTAGAGTTTGCGCACCAAATCTGCATCTGCTCATTATAAGCAGATAGCAACGATAATACGAGACATTGACGTAGGTTAGAGAAAGGATAGGAGAGACAAGATGGCCGCCTTAGTTGAACCATGTCACTGTTGCTTCTTGTACCCAAAAGCTATTCTCGGTCAGGTGATGTAATCCTTGTATTCAACTCTCATGTATTAAAGACCTTACTACATCCGTTAGTTCACGACTAGTTTGTCAACATTTAACGTTGTAAAGTGCGTTCATTGTGCGTCAAACAGAATGGACTGGTCTTTAGTTACAATATGATAGCAACATGTAATCAGCCTCAGACCACGGAAACCAGACTACCAAGCTCTAATGTATCCACGGTATAGAACGCCATACCATTGAAAGACCAGTGTCACTGCTGAACTAACCACCACCCTCAGCTCTTAGGCTCCTCAACAAAAGGTACCCCGCACTACCAAGACGTACCCTATCCGTACTATCATGAGGTACCCCAACGAAACCCCTACACTACTTCACTACTTTAGCTTTTTTTCTTTGCATTGTTTCCATAGATTTGTTGTACTACTTTAGCTTTTTTTTCTTTGCATTGTTTCCATAGTTTTGTTGTACTACTTTAGCTTTTTTTCTTTGCATTGTTTCCATAGATTTGTTGTACTACTTTAGCTTTTTTTTCTTTGCATTGTTTCCATAGTTTTGTTGTACTACTTTAGCTTTTTTTCTTCTCCTTGTTTCCATAGTTTTGTTGTACTACTTTAGCTTTTTCTTTGCATTGTTTCCATAGATTTGTTGTACTACTTTAGCTTTTTCTTTGCATTGTTTCCATAGTTTTGTTGTACTACTTTAGCTTTTTTTTCTTTGCATTGTTTCCATAGATTTGTTGTACTACTTTAGCTTTTTTTCTTCTCCTTGTTTCCATAGATTTGTTGTACTACTTTAGCTTTTTTTTTGCATTGTTTCCATAGATTTGTTGTACTACTTTAGCTTTTTCTTTGCATTGTTTCCATAGTTTTGTTGTACTACTTTAGCTTTTTTTTCTTTGCATTGTTTCCATAGATTTGTTGTACTACTTTAGCTTTTTCTTTGCATTGTTTCCATAGTTTTGTAGTACTACTTTAGCTTTTTTTCTTTGCATTGTTTCCATAGTTTTGTTGTACTACTTTAGCTTTTTTTTCTTTGCATTGTTTCCATAGATTTGTTGTACTACTTTAGCTTTTTTTCTTCTCCTTGTTTCCATAGATTTGTTGTACTACTTTAGCTTTTTCTTCTTCTCCTTGTTTCCATAGTTTTGTTGTACTACTTTAGCTTTTTTTCTTCTCCTTGTTTCCATAGATTTGTTGTACTACTTTAGCTTTTTTTCTTCTCCTTGTTTCCATAGATTTGTTGTACTACTTTAGCTTTTTCTTCTTCTCCTTGTTTCCATAGTTTTGTTGTACTACTTTAGCTTTTTCTTCTTCTCCTTGTTTCCATAGATTTGTTGTACTACTTTAGCTTTTTTTCTTTGCATTGTTTCATAGATTTGTTGTACTACTTTAGCTTTTTTCTTTGCATTGTTTCCATAGTTTTGTTGTACTACTTTAGCTTTTTTTTCTTTGCATTGTTTCCATAGTTTTGTTGTACTACTTTAGCTTTTTTTTCTTTGCATTGTTTCCATAGATTTGTTGTACTACTTTAGCTTTTTTTCTTTGCATTGTTTCCATAGATTTGTTGTACTACTTTAGCTTTTTTTTCTTTGCATTGTTTCCATAGTTTTGTTGTACTACTTTAGCTTTTTCTTCTTCTCCTTGTTACCATAGTTTTGTTGTACTACTGTAGCTTTTTTTCTTTGCATTGTTTCCATAGATTTGTTGTACTACTTTAGCTTTTTTTCTTTGCATTGTTTCCATAGTTTTGTTGTACTACTTTAGCTTTTTTTTCTTTGCATTGTTTCCATAGATTTGTTGTACTACTTTAGCTTTTTTTCTTCTCCTTGTTTCCATAGTTTTGTTGTACTACTTTAGCTTTTTTTTCTTTGCATTGTTTCCATAGATTTGTTGTACTACTTTAGCTTTTTTTCTTTGCATTGTTTCCATAGTTTTGTTGTACTACTTTAGCTTTTTTTCTTTGCATTGTTTCCATAGATTTGTAGTACTACTTTAGCTTTTTTCTTGCATTGTTTCCATAGTTTTGTTGTACTACTTTAGCTTTTTTTTCTTTGCATTGTTTCCATAGATTTGTTGTACTACTTTAGCTTTTTTTCTTCTCCTTGTTTCCATAGATTTGTTGTACTACTTTAGCTTTTTTCTTCTTCTCCTTGTTTCCATAGTTTTGTTGTACTACTTTAGCTTTTTCTTCTTCTCCTTGTTTCCATAGTTTTGTTGTACTACTTTAGCTTTTTCTTCTTCTCCTTGTTTCCATAGATTTGTTGTACTACTTTAGCTTTTTTTCTTCTCCTTGTTTCCATAGTTTTGTTGTACTACTTTAGCTTTTTCTTCTTCTCCTTGTTTCCATAGATTTGTTGTACTACTTTAGCTTTTTCTTCTTCTCCTTGTTTCCATAGTTTTGTTGTACTACTTTAGCTTTTTTTCTTTGCATTGTTTCCATAGTTTTGTTGTACTACTTTAGCTTTTTCTTTGCATTGTTTCCATAGTTTTGTTGTACTACTTTAGCTTTTTCTTCTTCTCCTTGTTTCAATAGTTTTGTTGTACTACTTTAGCTTTTTTCTTTGCATTGTTTCCATAGTTTTGTTGTACTACTTTAGCTTTTTCTTCTTCTCTTTGTTTCCATAGTTTTGTTGTACTACTTTAGCTTTTTTTCTTCTCCTTGTTTCCATAGATTTGTTGTACTACTTTAGCTTTTTTTCTTCTCCTTGTTTCCATAGTTTTGTTGTACTACTTTAGCTTTTTCTTCTTCTCCTTGTTTCCATAGTTTTGTAGTACTACTTTAGCTTTTTTTCTTTGCATTGTTTCCATAGTTTTGTTGTACTACTTTAGCTTTTTTTTCTTTGCATTGTTTCCATAGTTTTGTTGTACTACTTTAGCTTTTTTTTCTTTGCATTGTTTCCATAGTTTTGTTGTACTACTTTAGCTTTTTCTTCTTCTCCTTGTTTCCATAGTTTTGTTGTACTACTTTAGCTTTTTTTTCTTTGCATTGTTTCCATAGATTTGTTGTACTACTTTAGCTTTTTTTTCTTTGCATTGTTTCCATAGTTTTGTTGTACTACTTTAGCTTTTTCTTCTTCTCCTTGTTTCCATAGTTTTGTTGTACTACTTTAGCTTTTTCTTCTTCTCTTTGTTTCCATAGTTTTGTTGTACTACTTTAGCTTTTTCTTCTTCTCTTTGTTTCCATAGATTTGTTGTACTACTTTAGCTTTTTTTCTTTGCCTTGTTTCCATAGATTTGTTGTACTACTTTAGCTTTTTTTTCTTTGCATTGTTTCCATAGTTTTGTTGTACTACTTTAGCTTTTTTTTCTTTGCATTGTTTCCATAGATTTGTTGTACTACTTTAGCTTTTTTTCTTCTCTTTGTTTCCATAGATTTGTTGTACTACTTTAGCTTTTTCTTCTTCTCCTTGTTTCCATAGATTTGTTGTACTACTTTAGCTTTTTCTTTCTCTTTGTTTCCATAGATTTGTTGTACTACTTTAGCTTTTTTTCTTCTCCTTGTTTCCATAGATTTGTTGTACTACTTTAGCTTTTTCTTCTTCTCTTTGTTTCCATAGATTTGTTGTACTACTTTAGCTTTTTCTTCTTCTCCTTGTTTAAATAGATTTGTTGTACTACTTTAGCTTTTTCTTCTTCTCTTTGTTTCCATAGATTTGTTGTACTACTTTAGCTTTTTCTTCTTCTCTTTGTTTCCATAGATTTGTTGTACTACTTTAGCTTTTTTTCTTCTCTTTGTTTCCATAGATTTGTTGTACTACTTTAGCTTTTTCTTCTTCTCTTTGTTTCATAGATTTGTTGTACTACTTTAGCTTTTTCTTCTTCTCTTTGTTTCCATAGTTTTGTTGTACTACTTTAGCTTTTTTTTCTTTGCATTGTTTCCATAGATTTGTTGTACTACTTTAGCTTTTTTTCTTTGCATTGTTTCCATAGATTTGTAGTACTACTTTAGCTTTTTCTTTGCATTGTTTCCATAGTTTTGTTGTACTACTTTAGCTTTTTTTTCTTTGCATTGTTTCCATAGTTTTGTTGTACTACTTTAGCTTTTTTTCTTCTCCTTGTTTCCATAGATTTGTTGTACTACTTTAGCTTTTTTTCTTCTCCTTGTTTCCATAGATTTGTTGTACTACTTTAGCTTTTTTTCTTCTCCTTGTTTCCATAGTTTTGTTGTTCTACTTTAGCTTTTTTTCTTTGCATTGTTTCCATAGTTTTGTTGTACTACTTTAGCTTTTTTTTCTTTGCATTGTTTCCATAGATTTGTTGTACTACTTTAGCTTTTTCTTTGCATTGTTTCCATAGTTTTGTTGTACTACTTTAGCTTTTTTTCTTTGCATTGTTTCCATAGTTTTGTTGTCCTACTTTAGCTTTTTTTCTTTGCATTGTTTCCATAGATTTGTTGTACTACTTTAGCTTTTTTTTCTTTGCATTGTTTCCATAGTTTTGTTGTACTACTTTAGCTTTTTCTTTGCATTGTTTCCATAGATTTGTTGTACTACTTTAGCTTTTTCTTTGCATTGTTTCCATAGATTTGTTGTACTACTTTAGCTTTTTTTTCTTTGCATTGTTTCCATAGTTTTGTTGTACTACTTTAGCTTTTTTTCTTTGCATTGTTTCCATAGATTTGTTGTACTACTTTAGCTTTTTCTTCTTCTCCTTGTTTCCATAGTTTTGTTGTACTACTTTAGCTTTTTTTTCTTTGCATTGTTTCCATAGATTTGTTGTACTACTTTAGCTTTTTTTTCTTTGCATTGTTTCCATAGTTTTGTTGTACTACTTTAGCTTTTTTTCTTTGCATTGTTTCCATAGATTTGTAGTACTACTTTAGCTTTTTTTCTTTGCATTGTTTCCATAGTTTTGTTGTACTACTTTAGCTTTTTTTTCTTTGCATTGTTTCCATAGATTTGTTGTACTACTTTAGCTTTTTCTTCTTCTCCTTGTTTCCATAGATTTGTTGTACTACTTTAGCTTTTTCTTCTTCTCCTTGTTTCCATAGTTTTGTTGTACTACTTTAGCTTTTTTTCTTCTCCTTGTTTCCATAGATTTGTTGTACTACTTTAGCTTTTTCTTCTTCTCCTTGTTTCCATAGATTTGTTGTACTACTTTAGCTTTTTCTTCTTCTCCTTGTTTCCATAGTTTTGTTGTACTACTTTAGCTTTTTCTTCTTCTCCTTGTTTCCATAGATTTGTTGTACTACTTTAGCTTTTTCTTCTTCTCCTTGTTTCCATAGTTTTGTTGTACTACTTTAGCTTTTTTTTCTTTGCATTGTTTCCATAGTTTTGTTGTACTACTTTAGCTTTTTTTCTTTGCATTGTTTCCATAGTTTTGTTGTACTACTTTAGCTTTTTCTTCTTCTCCTTGTTTCAATAGTTTTGTTGTACTACTTTAGCTTTTTTCTTTGCATTGTTTCCATAGTTTTGTTGTACTACTTTAGCTTTTTTTCTTCTCCTTGTTTCCATAGTTTTGTTGTACTACTTTAGCTTTTTCTTCTTCTCCTTGTTTCCATAGATTTGTTGTACTACTTTAGCTTTTTCTTCTTCTCCTTGTTTCCATAGTTTTGTTGTACTACTTTAGCTTTTTCTTCTTCTCCTTGTTTCCATAGTTTTGTAGTACTACTTTAGCTTTTTTTCTTTGCATTGTTTCCATAGTTTTGTTGTACTACTTTAGCTTTTTTTTCTTTGCATTGTTTCCATAGTTTTGTTGTACTACTTTAGCTTTTTTTTTGCATTGTTTCCATAGTTTTGTTGTACTACTTTAGCTTTTTTTCTTCTCCTTGTTTCCATAGTTTTGTTGTACTACTTTAGCTTTTTTTCTTTGCATTGTTTCCATAGATTTGTTGTACTACTTTAGCTTTTTTTCTTTGCATTGTTTCCATAGTTTTGTTGTACTACTTTAGCTTTTTCTTCTTCTCCTTGTTTCCATAGTTTTGTTGTACTACTTTAGCTTTTTCTTCTTCTCTTTGTTTCCATAGTTTTGTTGTACTACTTTAGCTTTTTCTTCTTCTCTTTGTTTCCATAGATTTGTTGTACTACTTTAGCTTTTTTTCTTTGCCTTGTTTCCATAGATTTGTTGTACTACTTTAGCTTTTTTTTCTTTGCATTGTTTCCATAGTTTTGTTGTACTACTTTAGCTTTTTTTCTTTGCATTGTTTCCATAGATTTGTTGTACTACTTTAGCTTTTTCTTCTTCTCTTTGTTTCCATAGATTTGTTGTACTACTTTAGCTTTTTCTTCTTCTCCTTGTTTCCATAGATTTGTTGTACTACTTTAGCTTTTTTTCTTCTCTTTGTTTCCATAGATTTGTTGTACTACTTTAGCTTTTTCTTCTTCTCCTTGTTTCCATAGATTTGTTGTACTACTTTAGCTTTTTCTTCTTCTCTTTGTTTCCATAGATTTGTTGTACTACTTTAGCTTTTTCTTCTCTCCTTGTTTCATAGATTTGTTGTACTACTTTAGCTTTTTCTTCTTCTCTTTGTTTCCATAGATTTGTTGTACTACTTTAGCTTTTTCTTCTTCTCTTTGTTTCCATAGATTTGTTGTACTACTTTAGCTTTTTTTCTTCTCTTTGTTTCCATAGATTTGTTGTACTACTTTAGCTTTTTCTTCTTCTCTTTGTTTCCATAGATTTGTTGTACTACTTTAGCTTTTTCTTCTTCTCTTTGTTTCCATAGTTTTGTTGTACTACTTTAGCTTTTTTTTCTTTGCATTGTTTCCATAGATTTGTTGTACTACTTTAGCTTTTTTTCTTTGCATTGTTTCCATAGATTTGTAGTACTACTTTAGCTTTTTTTCTTTGCATTGTTTCCATAGTTTTGTTGTACTACTTTAGCTTTTTCTCTTTGCATTGTTTCCATAGTTTTGTTGTACTACTTTAGCTTTTTCTTCTTCTCCTTGTTTCCACAGTTTTGTTGTACTACTTTAGCTTTTTTTCTTCTCCTTGTTTCCATAGATTTGTTGTACTACTTTAGCTTTTTCTTCTTCTCCTTGTTTCCATAGTTTTGTTGTTCTACTTTAGCTTTTTTTCTTTGCATTGTTTCCATAGTTTTGTTGTACTACTTTAGCTTTTTTTCTTTGCATTGTTTCCATAGATTTGTTGTACTACTTTAGCTTTTTTTTCTTTGCATTGTTTCCATAGTTTTGTTGTACTACTTTAGCTTTTTTTCTTTGCATTGTTTCCATAGTTTTGTTGTCCTACTTTAGCTTTTTTTCTTTGCATTGTTTCCATAGATTTGTTGTACTACTTTAGCTTTTTTTTCTTTGCATTGTTTCCATAGTTTTGTTGTACTACTTTAGCTTTTTTTTTGCATTGTTTCCATAGATTTGTTGTACTACTTTAGCTTTTTCTTTGCATTGTTTCCATAGATTTGTTGTACTACTTTAGCTTTTTTTTCTTTGCATTGTTTCCATAGTTTTGTTGTACTACTTTAGCTTTTTTTCTTTGCATTGTTTCCATAGATTTGTTGTACTACTTTAGCTTTTTTTTCTTTGCATTGTTTCCATAGTTTTGTTGTACTACTTTAGCTTTTTCTTTGCATTGTTTCCATAGTTTTGTTGTACTACTTTAGCTTTTTCTTTGCATTGTTTCCATAGATTTGTTGTACTACTTTAGCTTTTTTTCTTTGCATTGTTTCCATAGTTTTGTTGTACTACTTTAGCTTTTTTTTCTTTGCATTGTTTCCATAGATTTGTTGTACTACTTTAGCTTTTTTTTCTTTGCATTGTTTCCATAGTTTTGTTGTACTACTTTAGCTTTTTTTCTTTGCATTGTTTCCATAGATTTGTAGTACTACTTTAGTTTTTTTTCTTTGCATTGTTTCCATAGTTTTGTTGTACTACTTTAGCTTTTTTTCTTTGCATTGTTTCCATAGATTTGTTGTACTACTTTAGCTTTTTCTTCTTCTCCTTGTTTCCATAGATTTGTTGTACTACTTTAGCTTTTTCTTCTTCTCCTTGTTTCCATAGTTTTGTTGTACTACTTTAGCTTTTTCTTCTTCTCCTTGTTTCCATAGTTTTGTTGTACTACTTTAGCTTTTTCTTCTTCTCCTTGTTTCCATAGATTTGTTGTACTACTTTAGCTTTTTCTTCTTCTCCTTGTTTCCATAGTTTTGTTGTACTACTTTAGCTTTTTTTCTTCTCCTTGTTTCCATAGATTTGTTGTACTACTTTAGCTTTTTTTTCTTTGCATTGTTTCCATAGATTTGTTGTACTACTTTAGCTTTTTTTTCTTTGCATTGTTTCCATAGTTTTGTTGTACTACTTTAGCTTTTTTTTCTTTGCATTGTTTCCATAGTTTTGTTGTACTACTTTAGCTTTTTTTTCTTTGCATTGTTTCCATAGATTTGTTGTACTACTTTAGCTTTTTTTCTTTGCATTGTTTCCATAGTTTTGTTGTACTACTTTAGCTTTTTTTTCTTTGCATTGTTTCCATAGATTTGTTGTACTACTTTAGCTTTTTTTCTTTCCATTGTTTCCATAGTTTTGTTGTACTACTTTAGCTTTTTCTTCTTCTCCTTGTTTCCATAGTTTTGTTGTACTACTTTAGCTTTTTTTTCTTTGCATTGTTTCCATAGATTTGTTGTACTACTTTAGCTTTTTTTTCTTTGCATTGTTTCCATAGTTTTGTTGTACTACTTTAGCTTTTTTTTCTTTGCATTGTTTCCATAGATTTGTTGTACTACTTTAGCTTTTTCTTCTTCTCCTTGTTTCCATAGTTTTGTTGTACTACTTTAGCTTTTTTTCTTTGCATTGTTTCCATAGATTTGTTGTACTACTTTAGCTTTTTTTTCTTTGCATTGTTTCCATAGTTTTGTTGTACTACTTTAGCTTTTTTTCTTTTCATTGTTTCCATAGATTTGTAGTACTACTTTAGCTTTTTCTTTGCATTGTTTCCATAGTTTTGTTGTACTACTTTAGCTTTTTTTCTTTGCATTGTTTCCATGGATTTGTTGTACTACTTTAGCTTTTTCTTCTTCTCCTTGTTTCCATAGATTTGTTGTACTACTTTAGCTTTTTCTTCTTCTCCTTGTTTCCATAGTTTTGTTGTACTACTTTAGCTTTTTCTTCTTCTCCTTGTTTCCATAGTTTTGTTGTACTACTTTAGCTTTTTCTTCTTCTCCTTGTTTCCATAGATTTGTTGTACTACTTTAGCTTTTTCTTCTTCTCCTTGTTTCCATAGTTTTGTTGTACTACTTTAGCTTTTTCTTCTTCTCCTTGTTTCCATAGATTTGTTGTACTACTTTAGCTTTTTCTTTGCATTGTTTCCATAGATTTGTTGTACTACTTTAGCTTTTTTTTCTTTGCATTGTTTCCATAGTTTTGTTGTACTACTTTAGCTTTTTTCTTTTGCATTGTTTCCATAGTTTTGTTGTACTACTTTAGCTTTTTTTTCTTTGCATTGTTTCCATAGATTTGTTGTACTACTTTAGCTTTTTTCTTGCATTGTTTCCATAGTTTTGTTGTACTACTTTAGCTTTTTTTTCTTTGCATTGTTTCCATAGTTTTGTTGTACTACTTTAGCTTTTTCTTCTTCTCCTTGTTTCCATAGTTTTGTTGTACTACTTTAGCTTTTTTTTCTTTGCATTGTTTCCATAGATTTGTTGTACTACTTTAGCTTTTTCTTTGCATTGTTTCCATAGATTTGTTGTACTACTTTAGCTTTTTCTTCTTCTCCTTGTTTCCATAGTTTTGTTGTACTACTTTAGCTTTTTCTTTGCATTGTTTCCATAGATTTGTTGTACTACTTTAGCTTTTTTTTCTTTGCATTGTTTCCATAGATTTGTTGTACTACTTTAGCTTTTTCTTCTTCTCCTTGTTTCCATAGTTTGTTGTCTACTTTAACTTTTTCTTCTTCTCCTTGTTTCCATAGTTTTGTTGTACTACTTTAACTTTTTCTTCTTCTCCTTGTTTCCATAGTTTTGTTGTACTACTTTAACTTTTTCTTCTTCTCATTGTTTCCATAGTTTTGTTGTACTACTTTAGCTTTTTCTTCTTCTCCTTGTTTCCATAGATTTGTTGTACTACTTTAGCTTTTTTTCTTCTCCTTGTTTCCATAGATTTGTTGTACTACTTTAGCTTTTTTTCTTCTCCTTGTTTCCATAGATTTGTTGTACTACTTTAGCTTTTTTTCTTCTCCTTGTTTCCATAGATTTGTTGTACTACTTTAGCTTTTTTTCTTTGCATTGTTTCCATAGATTTGTTGTACTACTTTGCTTTTTTCTTTGCATTGTTTCCATAGATTTGTTGTACTACTTTAGCTTTTTTTTCTTTGCATTGTTTCCATAGTTTTGTTGTACTACTTTACTTTTCTTCTTCTCCTTGTTTCCATAGTTTTGTTGTACTACTTTAGCTTTTTTTCTTTGCATTGTTTCCATAGATTTGTAGTACTACTTTAGCTTTTTCTCCTTCTCCTTGTTTGTTTTTCCTTTTGTAGTACTGCTTTCACTTTTTCTCCTTCTCCTTGTGTGTTTTTCCTTTTGTAGTACTGCTTTCACTTTTTCTCCTTCTCCTTGTATGTTTTTCCTTTTGTAGTACTGCTTTCACTTTTTCTCCTTTTCCTTGTGTGTTTTTCCTGCATGTATTATTGTTTATTGTTAGAATGCATAAATTATAACAGCATAAACGGGAATGTTGGAGCACACTGAGGAAGTGACCCAGCTTCCCATGCTGCATAGTTACTCCACTTACCAATCCACTAAAATAGTATCGCTCTGCCTTCACTTTTCTTTTAATATTTTTGGAAGCTTTTATTTCACTATCATAGTGTTGACCATTATGCTACCATTGTTTAGATTTAAATAAAGGTACTATTCTGAGAAAAATAAAAATACTATTTTAATGTTAATATGTGTTTGCTTTCTCAAATTAAATTACTAATTTATGTGCAGATACGAAATAAAAATTCATTTTGCTGAAATTAGTCTTTTTTTGTTTGTTTACTTCTTATACGGTAGTCTTCATTCGCTCTACATGTGAGCCCCGATTCTGTGGATAAGAAAGTGATTTTGAAAAAGTGCTCGAGATGTCAAACGATAGTGCGTATTCTATAGGCAGAGAAAGTTTCGGAGTATTTACCTTAACCGTTACGCAAAATATATATTTACCCCACGCATTTGTGTTTCTTAGCCCCCGCGTGACACGAATTCTGATCTTAAATTGAATCTTTGAGAGGTATTCACACGTCATAATTCACAGAGTAGGTATTTTGCATATACTAAATATCCATTAATTTTGTACCACTAAGTTTGCTTAACAATTGGTCTGTACATATTCAACTCGAACTCTGAACAGATTTGCGTTTAGAGGTACAATCCTCTTGTCACATACTTTAGGCTTTGTTTATTCTTTCCGAGGGATTACGAGTTTCCACTTATTTCTACTTGCCATGTCGTGAAGTTTGTACATTCATCCCGTTGTTCTATTTTTTTTTTCTGTCAACTGATTTGAACGGGGAAGGTTCCTAGAACATTTTTTTCCACATCCAAGTAATCAGCTTGACTTAAATTATGCGAACTGCCAGAATATGGACAGTCTTCTTCTAAATATATGACTATATTGTGATATTCATGTAGCCTGGAATGTGGCGGCTCGTCATTAAAGACCAGTGGGTCAGGCCCCACCAAAAATAATGTGTAACGTGCATTTATTATTTTATAAATTATTTGCTCATAATTATTAATTTTAACGTGTTACTGATTAGCTTTGAAAATTGAATATATAACGCTAAAATATATTATACAATGTGGAATTCAACGTATTTCTTTCCATAGTTAGTATACTTCACGCATTTCCAGCGCACTCATTTTTTTAGGGCCAGTAGAAATGGGGTCTATTCAGAACGTCTGTTAACATTGAGACTTCTGACCCCTCTCGTATAGCCCCACAAACAAATATGGTCACGAGCCGCCACTGCGCGGAGTATGAAAGGGTTATGTACCTACCATCAGACACGTACAGTTTTTCTGTCAGCTTCATAGCGACATAGATTAGATCTGTCCAGACTTTGCTAACTAGACTAGACTGCAACCGGGGATTCCCGCCAGGAAGGGAATCCAGATATTCAACCTGTGAGTTACCTTTTCCTTACGCGCCGTATACTGTATAATAAAAAGTCAGATAAAAACAGATCTTTATAAAATGTGGTGTATTGGGGAATACTGTATTAAGCACTTATTTTTCGTTGACCAACGACACACGATTGCTAATGGGGTCAATATCAAGTCGATGGTCTTGAATTTCTGTTTCTCTTGTTCTCAACTAAGTCTGGTTTGACCTAAGAGCAGTTTCCGGTGGAAAAATCCCACTTTAACTGGAGATCAAACCTCAACAACCTGCCTAGAAAACAACTCTGCTTGATCAATTTAATATGAATTGTAAAAATGTAATTGATTCTCATCTATCTCTTCTGCAATTATCAAGAAGCAGTTGGACTCGTGTTCCACGTCATCTCCTGTTATCTACACAAAGCAGCTTACATATTTTTGTGCTACATTTATTTGTGTAGCAAATTATTCCCCATTTGCCAGATTTTCTTTGTGCAGCAAGTTATAATAGCATACAATAATAAAAGATCAGGTACTAGCTACAAGAGAAGACAAAGAAAAAGATGGATAGACACTATCAAGACCACACAAAATAAACACGGATGTAACACAACAAGGGCAACTCATCTGGCACTGGAACGCAAGTTAAAGCTCCCACCCCTGCGTGTATTATTGCTCATGTAAAGAATTCCTTTACTGCAGTATCACTTTGTCATAGTTTGTCGTCTCCATATCACTTTATTGCAGTATCACTTTGTCATATTTTTAATCTATATACCATGATTGCTGAAACATAGAAGCTTGGAGTAGTTGACACTCACTGCTTTGATAAAAAAGGCAAATAGATCGTCTTGAAAGTAGGCGTTTGTAACTGAAGCGGTAGTGAGCTCGATCACAATCCAAGCGTATCTGGTTCAAACCCCACGGCAGGAATTGTGTAAGAAAATTTGTTCCCGTTGATTTTTACGAAGTGTAAAAATAGACATCACCGTTCAGAAAGCAATGACAAACTAATGAACGAATAAGTGGTGTCTAGAAAATCAACGACTCGTTTACTTGTGGTTGATGACAAAGTCCTGTAAAGGATATACCACGATTTTCATTTTTATTCCATTTCTCTTTATTGCAGTATCACTTTGTCGTAATTGTCCGTCTCAATATCCCATTATTTACATTAAAAAAATATTCAAATAGGCAACATCATTACGATCATATATTATGCTCTCTGTCTGGTTGAGTATTATATCCTGCTGCGGCAAGTCGAATCGGCGGGGTTGTGTTCTTTCTGTCTATATGTCCCTGCGTTGTCACATCATCACTTGCTCTATACGAGACCGCGAGATGGGGTAAAGAGTGATGGCTTGTTGAGGTGTTCCCGAGTGCCATTTGTGGCCATGTACCCGAATGTCAGGCCGCTATGACACCTCAATACCACCACCCTAGCTAGGGCACCTTTTCCACGATACCCTTGTGTTTATCTGCTCGGGTTCACATCCCGACAGAGCTTCCAGTGGCAGTTAATTGAAAGCTCATTGTTATTCTCAGATCTCTTATTTTGATTCCGACAGAGCTAGAAATCAGTCTGTGTTTTCGTTCAGGTCTCGCTTGAGCTACCAGAGAAGTCTTTTAATTTGTTCGTGTAAGCGGGAAACTACATCGCTTAAGGTTTGGAGGTTGGGATAGAGACTTAATCTGTTTACATTTAAAGAGAGACGGAGAGATAAGAGAAATATAGCGAATCTGACAAATAACTAATAGAGTGGGTCGACTGAGGACTAAGTTTCTCTAAGAGTGGTACTGCTTTAGTTAAAGTACTTTCAGAAAGGTGGCGTCTGTGGTTTAGGGGATAGTGACTCGGTCTATTAACCCCGACGTTCTGAGTTCGAATCACGCTGCGAACAGATTGGTTGCAAATTGTTTCGCGTGGATTTTAACAAAAGGACGAAGGCACCACCCGTTCAGAAAGCAATGACAAACTACTGAACGTAATAATGCTTAGAAAAATCACAAACAGCGCTAAAAGCTGGGGTTGATTCGCAAAGTCCTGTAAAGGATATGCAATTAACTTTTAACTTTAGTCCAGAAAATGTTTTATAAGGTAAAGATCAGCTATTACATAACATTGTCCATATCTTGAAAGAAAAAAAAATATTGCTAATTCATATTTATCGAATGAGTCAGCTTTTAGGGAACCAAGAGGGAAGATAAATGCTGGCATTGGATAAGGAAGGACACATTACTAGAGCACGAAGGGAACGTGAAAGAGATGGAAGTCTAGAAATACATGAAAAAAGAGATTTAGTGGTAGAGATTAACGAGGAAGAGCTGGAAGAGGCTGAAAGAGATAGCTAAAGATAGGAAGACTTGGCATGAGGTGGTTGAGGGCCTCTGACCCAACATCGGTTTAAAAGTCATATGAAATATTGCCCGAGTGGTTACCGGGGCCACAATTTGGGGTGTAAAGAATAGAACCACTGTTACCTGCCACGCATGACGTAAGAGGAGATTAAGGAGGTTTGACTGAAATCGGATGCACATGTCCTAAACGTGTAGAAGTCTATGCGTTTAGGGGTCTACCAAACCAATGTCACCGTATACACGTTCTTGGCAAAGATCAAACATATCACACAGAGTGATTAAAATTGGTCGTAAAGAACAAATACAAAAAAGAAGAAGATATGAGATATATCTTTTGTTTATCCGCACATTTCTCTATCTGTTTGCAAGTCGATCTATTTGCCTTCTTTTATCAAAGCGATGAGTCTGTCAACTACTCTAAACTTCTATATATCAATATATTAATTTGCTATCTCACTATCGATCGTGTGGTGCAGGGACCCGCAAGGAAGCAAAGAATAGTACCACTGCGACCTACAAGGCAAGTTAAGAGGCGAGTGATGTAGGGCCTAGGGAAGCTACCCTAGTAAATAAAAATCATCGCAGAAATCGGATGTGCTGGCCTACGTGAAGGCTCATAACTGGCACAACGTACAATCGCTCTTATGCATAAATCACATACAAATCACAGAGAGGGGTTAACAAGTGGTCGACATGAAGCGTTGAAAGAAAAAGAAGATTATCTCACTGTCAACTGCTCTAAGCTTCTAGCTACATATCAATATATTAATTTACTTTCTCATAATTGTCATAATCAGCTGGCGTAGATCATCATGATCTCCACTCACGTCAATCCTCACTACCGATGTTGATATTGTATAGGGTGTTCAACTTAAAAGCAGCCTGTGAATGGAGCTAATCTGGCATATATGTATAGAAATGGGAAGATTCAGTTATGACGTAGTATAGGTCAAGGTTGTGTGATGGTGTGTAATTGTAGTGCGGGAAGGGGCGATGAACAAATGTGACGTGGAACAAGCTAGTCAGAACCGGTTTAAATAGTAAATATACGAGATGTAATGCGTACCTGGCAAATTTCTATTTATCACTGGGGCTGCTTTTAAGTTGAACACCCTGTATTTAAGCACTATAGTGTTAAACTGTCTCTTCTCGCTATGTGGTCCTCTATTCCTCTGTCTCATATATCATTGATTTTGCTTTTTGCAACAACATGCTTCAAACTATCTTTTCTCAGAGTATACCTAAAAATATGATTACTTTTTCTTCTGATATTGATAACGATCTACTTCTGGGGGCCTTATTGAAGCAGAATGTATACTTTACAAAGAGCTGTTGATAAAGAGAGACGACATGAAGGGGCTATCTAAATCTGAAAGGTGAACTCGATATCACATGAACTCGTTTGCGGACATTTTTGTTTGATAGCTGGCTGGTTCACTGAGAAAACAATAATTGTTTAGCATAAATGAACAGTATTCTTACAACTAAAGAATAAAGGCAACAATGAAAATCTCTTATGGTCCAGTAGCCTCGCCTCATATGTCATGTGGGGCACGAGAAGATATATATATATATATATATATATATATATATATATATATATATATATATATAGCATATCATAGGAAAACGTAAATGACTTGAAAAATGGTTTATCACATCTGTCTATTCTTAAGTCAGATCATGAGACTCGTTCAGCCTTTCCAGACTGTTCTTTGGTGGCTTACAGACGGGACAGAAGTCTTAAGGATATGTTGGTACACAGTCGCCTTAAGTCTAATATCCAGTCATTTTGGCACTGTCCAGTGTGGCCGTCGGCGTTGCAATACGTGTGCCTTTGGGATACAGACCCGTACTCAGCGCTGGATTAGCCTAGTAGCAGAAGTAGCAAATGCTACGGGCCCCGCGCTTCGAGGGTGCCCCGCGCCTATGTGACAGAGCTAAGCTGTCACTAGTCATAAACAAGGAACCAAGGTTGGGAGGTGGGTAATAATATCCCCTTCCATTTATGTTTTATTTAGGTTAGAACCAAGGTCATGTTTACTCAATTTCGGACTTAGTTCACATTGATCTCACTAACAACGTTACAGTTTTTTACTTTTTGTGTAGGAGTGTCCCTTTTTGCACACGATTCTAATAAACGAAAACTTGAAAGCTCGAACAAAAGGACCATTAAATTTTACTCATAACTCAGTTTCTGTTCCTTCAGCAGTTTTTGCGTGCGAAATTTAGTTTAAAATAAATGCAAGTGCTCGGTTTACGAAAGAAGGATTTGACAACTGGAAAAACGCAAATAATTTGTTGAAAAAGACATGAAGAAAGCACAACCCCCCCTCCCCCATCCCACCCCATATGCAAGCTATAATTTCGCTGTTAGTTTGCAAAAGAAGGATGCGCGTGTCGATTCTTAACTCGTAAGCCACATTGAGACCGAACAAACATATTGGCGGAGACTTTTACAGCGAATTACTTCAGTTATCCAATTTTTAGCAGAACGAAGTTTTGCATTTTAGGGTAGTCTTTGGGGTAGTAACTCGATGGGGCATTCTTACAAAAACACTAGAAGATACAGGTTCAAAACTACCAACTTTGAAGAGACTGTCGGACACCAGGTAGTCTGCCCGAGCTGATGCGACAAGGCACTTTATGTGGTTTTACCACTATCAAACAAGTTTTGGATGACATCTCAAATAACATGATCAAAAGGTAGTGTGTCGTAATCAGGTGTGTGGACTAGTTTTGGAGATGAGTAAGTTGGAAACGGGAATAATGACCATTTTATGGAACGGAATTGTAGAACGCTTGCAAGCGTCTATCGCTTCATTACAGTCACCTGATCAAGACCTTAATACGGGATATGCTCTTTATGAATCGTTACACGAGTACGTTCAAGCAATGCGGCCTACATTTTCAGATATTGAGACCAAAGCCAAAATCCTGACTAACTGTCAAGAATATCAGCAACAAACTTCAAAACGACGCAAGAGAAATACAAAGTACGACGATTTCAGCGGCTCTACTACGCTCGATGAAGTTGTAGAAAATCAAACACCCAAACAAAAATTTGAAAGTCAGGTGTTTATTGTCATAATTAATAATGTACTCTCTGCCTTAGCTAAACGCATGGGAGCGTACCATAGAGTGATTATTGTATTTGGAATACTTCGGCAGTTAAAATCTCTTACAGCAGAAGAGATCTTGAAAAGAACTCCAAATATTGTCAGCTCTTACCAAGAGGATTTGGAAGAAAGCCTAGGCGACGAACTTGTGCAGTTCACTGAACTTCTTAAAACTAATATAGCTGCTGCTATTAGCAACGAAAAGCATGGGGCTCTTGAACTGCAATTTTATAAACTTACTAAAATGGAAAATTCATTGTCCAAAGTCGTGTTTCCCAAATGTAGAAATAGTCTTACGAATTTACTTGTCTTTAATGATTACTAAATGCAACGGAGAATGTTCTTATTCAACATTAAAGTGTACAAAAAGGGAGTTAATGAACATGATGGGACAAGATCGTCTAAATAATCTCACCTTAATGAACATTGAATGTAATCTACTTAGAGAAATTGATTTGTCTAAATTTGCTCACATTAAATCGAGAAAAGTTTGTTTGTAAAAGTTGTGTTATATTATTTATTATCATACAAAACCTAGGGCCCCGAGCTAAAACTTGCTACAGGCCCCACGCTGGCCTAATCCGGCACTGCCGTACTGTATCTTTTCCTAAAGCCCCGTTTGTTATTGAAGATGTTTCACATGCGAGTCCCGAAATTTAATCTACGCTATCATTTGCAAGCGGTGTGCTAAGGCATATATCGGCGAAACAGGCAAAATGCTGAGTGACCGTTTCGGTCAACACTAACGCGATATACTCCAATGCTCTGTGACCCATGTACCCACTCATTTCAATGGAACTGACCATTTTGGGAGCTGGTTACGTCCAGGTCACGGCCATCCGATCATGTTCCTCTGATGATCGTAGTCGATTTGCTCTGGAGAATCGTTTTATTTCGTTATATGGTACCTTGCAACCTCATGAACTCAACGCTCTACATTTCTATGCTTCTTAGTACTTTCTTTTCTCATACTCCATATTTTATATGTGTATATCGCCCGAGTGATTACCGGGGCCCAAATTTGGGGTGTAAAGAATAGAACCACTGTTACCTGCCACGCATGTCGTAAGAGGCGACTAAGGAGGTTGGTTGAAATGGGATGCATGTATCCTAAACGTGTAGAAGTCTATGAGTTTAGGGGACTACCAAACCAATGTGCAACGTATACACGTTCTTGGCAAAGATCACAAAGAATGATTAAAATTGATCGTAAACAACGAACGCAAAGAAGAAGAAGAAGATATATGTATATGTTAAATGTATATAAGTCATTTATTTACTTGATTTTTGTTGTTTCTCTTCTTTTTCTACTTCTAGTTTTTTCTGCATTTATTTTGTTATTTGTTTTTAGTCACAAATTTTCATTCATTTTTTTTTACCGTTGTAATATCTTTGTCAAAGTCCATATGTTGTGTGCGGTGAAATTCGTCACTCCTGTTGTATCGTTCGCTTGATACAGGCCTTTTGGTCGAAACGTTGCCTTGCATTGTCATTGTTTTTGTGTTTTGTAAAACTACAGCAGTTTGTTATTACGTGGTTCGCCATTATATATATATATATCATTAGCTGACGTGCCGGCTGGCGTAGGCGATCATGGATCTCCACAAATCTTTGTCTCTGGTGTTTGTTATCATCTCAGATGTTGACGTTCTTCCGTGCCATGACGTCAGACTATCCACCATTTTCCCTCTCTCTCTTCCTCTGTCTCGTCTCCCTCGATGTTACCGGTTGTTACGTGTTCTAACACCTCCCCCATTTCTCATCACTTGTCCGAAAAAATGATGAATGCATCTTTCTTTATTGACAATACGTTTTCTGTGTCTTGACCTCATTCAACACCTCCACATTAGTTATTTTAGCAGTCAATGGGATTCTCATCATTGTTCTGTAAAACCACATCTCTGTGCCCCTCAGAGATATGTCGATCTGTTTGTTTATTGTCCATGACTCTCTTCCGTATTTCAATATTGGTTCTATGTAGCACTGTATAACTCTCATTCTGATCTCAGTTAACAATAACTTGTTACATATAATAATATACACAGGCGGCTGTTATTGGTGGTTGGTTGTATTTCATTCTCATTAAATGTCCAAACCACTGCATTTGTTGTCTTTCGATGTATTCGGTGAATGAAGTTATGTCCACTCTGCTTCTGATGTCCTCATTTCGTCTTTCCTGGTGACTCCCACTGCCTTCCCAAGCATTTCATTTCACACGTTGTGAGCTTTCTGTGAAGTTTTGCTGTAAGAGACCAAGTTTGGCACTGGTAACAAAGTGTTGGTAGGAAAATACTTTTTACCATCTGTCTTTTCACTTCCATCTTGATCTTTGGGTGTTGTAGTAATGGTGCCAGCTGGTAGGTCACTGCATTTGCTTTTGACACCTTATCTCTATTTCTCTATCGAGATTTCCGTCCTCTATGTCTTTAATATATATATATATTTAAAAAGCAGGAATAATGCAGATCAAAGCAGCGTTCCTGGAAAATGAGAAGTTACCTACCACCAAAAGAAAAGGATGATTAAATCAATCAGAAAACCACAAATACCAACACAAGACGATATGAACAGATATCGTCTATAATATGAACTATAATATGAACAGATGAATAGAATGACAAGTTGTCATTCTGCGCCTTAGAACACAATCCACAGCCCCATGTATACAAAATTCAAGATTGGCAATTCAGCCATGTACATGTGCACAGGCACACCAGAATGCAGAGCACATACTTCAAGACTGCCCCGAATATGATACACTGAGGCAAACTAACTGGCCTAAGGAAACAACACTCGACAGAAAACTACACGACCTCTGTCTGAGCTACAAAAGACAGTGAAGTTCATAAAAGAGACAACATTGAATATATAGACAATATTTAAAGCGAACGAAAGGAAGGAAATAAGGACACACACTCAACAGAACACGCACATATATTGTGAACACAAATACTTCGATGACTGTAATTAACAACAATTGCGTGTAGAGACGAGAAGAGGCAAGCTATGTCAGTAATTATTCATTATCTTGGTGTTCTTTGTTTGTTTTAGTTAAGAACTCATGCTAACAAGTTGTTCTACTCAGAATATTTTGTTCTTTCAAGAACCTGAATTAACTAACGCCCTTCTGTTCTCACATAACAATGTCCGTCGTCTACTAGCGGAGTGAATGGTTGCATACATCATTAAAAAGACATACTCGTTGATAATAGATCACTAGACAACAGGACACATGTGACTGCGATCAGTTTAATGATCTTTAGTCACGCTGGTTGTTGTCTTTCAACGTGGGACAGACTACAATATATAACAAGTATATCATCATCAAATAGCTTGTCCTGAGCAGAACTTTGTCATCCCAACAGTCCTCCGGAATTTCTCTCTCCCATATGCCAGATGTCCTGTCTCTGCAGCTGTCATGTTCAAACCATCAGTTACATCCAGAATCCATCTTCTCCGTAGTCTTTCTCTTATTCTCTTTGCCGGTGTGCCTCCTTCCATGATTGTCTTCTCCAGCCCTTCATGTCTTTTTATGTGTCCAAAATATCTCAATTTTCTCTTTCTTATTTGTAGCATTAGTCAATTTTCTTTGATTTTGAGTTCTTTCTGGATAAATCTATTTGTTCTCTTCACTGTCCGTGATATACGGATGCCTCTTCTGTAACACTTATATTCAAAAGCACATATGTGTTTTTCACCGCCTTATTAAATGTCAATGCTTCATACCCATATGTTGCCACTGGGGATATGCATGCTCTTAGTATATACAACATACATATAACAAGTATATACAATATATATATAGATATAATTAAGAGAAAATAACAGCTAGACTGCAGCACACATCATAACCATAACTCCGAGATATGTAAAGAAACCGTTTTACCAACATTTTAACTCACGTATACAAAGATGAATCAGCAACTAATACAGCAGATCAAATGCAACTACGATCGTTTCCCAATTTAGATTGACAGATTGACTCCCATCAAGATCTGAAATTGGTTACTAGCATTTATAAGATTTTGAAGGGAGAAGTCCGATCCTACATGAGGATCTCTCTCTCTCTCTCGAGATCCCCGCTAGACTGATAAACCAATTTTTATCATGAATTTAGCTGTTGCTTCGTCCCTCCGTACAGCTTCTCATGAAGCTCTGTGTTATTGGGTCAAGTTTCTTTTCTCAGGGCTGCTAACAGCTGGCAGTCTTGCAGTATCCGCCTTTTCACAGTGGCAAGGCTAGTTGTGCCAATTTAAAATTTGTGAAACATGTGGGCCCGGAGTCTACATGAGGATCTAAACTTCAAGTAAATCTGAAGTCGGAGAAGACACGCTTATATGGCGGGGACACCGAATAAAGGAAAGTGGGTCTTAACGCAAAAATCAGTCAGAAGCGTCAAACCAGGTGCACTGACTGTGCCTGAATTCATATCTGGCGAACTAAGAAGAAGAAGAAGAAGGAAGAATGAAGAAGCTAGACAAAAATTTAATTGATCATCTCAACTTTATTCTAACACTGCAAGATTAATAACACTTTATAAGTTGCGATCTAACACTGCGAGATTAATAACACTTTATAAGTTGCCATCTAAAACTGAGAGATTAATAACAGTTTATAAGTTGCCATCTAACACTGCGAGATTAATAACCTATAAATTGAAATCTAACACTGCGGATAAATAACACTTTATAAGTTGCGATTAACACTGCGAGATTAATAACACTTTATAAGTTGCGATCTAACAATGCGAGATTAATAACACTTTATAAGTTGCGATCTAACAATGCGAGATTAATAACACTTTATAAGTTGCATCAACACTGCAGTTAACCTTTGTGCGTTAAACACTGCGAGATTAATAACACTTTATAAGTTGCGATTTAACCAGTTAATACCTATGAGACTATTGTGATATCGTATAATACTTATCTGAATTTATTCAATGCAACAACAGTCTCACTTTCTTGGGAAGCTATGTTTTTGTTGGGGATTCGGAAACGAATGTTGTCTATGAAACTTCCTGAAAGAATGTTGTCTATGGGGCTTCAAGATGGATGTTCTCTATGGGACTTCCTGAACAAATGATTTTCTATGGAGCTTTCTAAATAATGATGTCTATGGAGCTTTTGAACGAATATTGTCTATGGAACTTCTGAACGAACTGATTGTCTATGGGGCTTCCAGAACGGATGTTGTCTATGGGCTTCCTGAACAAATGATGTCTATGGAGCTTCCTGAACAGAATGTGTCTATGGGGCTTCTGAACAATTGTCTATGGCTCAACGGATGGCTATGCCTGAACAATATTGTCTATGGGGCTTCCTGAACAAATGTGTCTATGGGCTTCCTGAACAAATGATGTCTATGGGACTTCCTGAGCAATGATTGTCTATGGGCTTCCTGAACAAATGTTGTCTATGGGCTTCCTGAACAGATGTTGTCTAGGGCTTCCTGAAAATGTGTCTATGGGGCTTCCTGAACAAATGTTTGTCTATGGAGTTGACTTGCCTATACAAATCGAGATGTTGTATGGAGACTTCCTGAACAAATATTATCTATGGGGTTTCCTGAACACATTGATGTTTCTAGCAATGGTGTTCCTGGACTTCAAACGATGTTCTTATGGACTTCCTGAACAAATGATGTCTATGGAGCTTCCTGAACAAATGATGTCTATGGAGCTTCCTGAACAAATGATGTCTATGGAGCTTCCTGAACAAATGATGTCTATGGAGCTTCCTGAACAAATGATGTCTATGGGGCTTTCTGAACAAATGATGTCTATGGAGCTTCCTGAACAAATGATGTCTATGGGGCTTCCTGAACAAATGATGTCTATGGGACTTCCTGAACAAATGATGTCTATGGAGCTTCCTGAACAAATGATGTCTATGGGGCTTCCTGAACAAATGATGTCTATGGAGCTTCCTGAACAAATGATGTCTATGGGGCTTCCTGAACAAATGATGTCTATGGAGCTTCCTGAACAAATGATGTCTATGGAGCTTCCTGAACAAATGATGTCTATGGGGCTTCCTGAACAAATGATGTCTATGGGGCTTCCTGAACAAATGATGTATATGGAGCTTCCTGAACAAATGATGTCTATGGAGCTTTCTGAACAAATGATGTCTATGGAGCTTCCTGAACAAATTATGTCTATGGAGCTTCCTGAACAAATGATGTCTATGGGGCTTCCTGAACAAATGATGTCTATGGAGCTTCCTGAACAAATGATGTCTATGGAGCTTCCTGAACAAATGATGTCTATGGAGCTTCCTGAACAAATGATGTCTATGGGGCTTCCTGAACAAATGATGTCTATGGAGCTTCCTGAACAAATGATGTCTATGGGGCTTTCTGAACAAATGATGTCTATGGGGCTTCCTGAACAAATGATGCCTATGGAGCTTCCTGAACAAATGATGTTATGGGCTTCCTGAACAAATGATGTCTATGGACTTCCTGAACAAATGATGTCTATGGAGCTTCCTGAACAAATGATGTCTATGGGGCTTCCTGAACAAATGATGTCTATGGAGCTTCCTGAACAAATGATGTCTATAGAGATTCCTGAACAAATGATGTCTATGGGGCTTCCTGAACAAATGATGTCTATGGAGCTTCCTGAACAAATGATGTCTATGGAGCTTCCTGAACAAATGATGTCTATGGGGCTTCCTGAACAAATGATGTCTATGGGACTTCCTGAACAAATGATGTCTATGGAGCTTCCTGAACAAATGATGTCTATGGAGCTTCCTGAACAAATGATGTCTATGGAGCTTCCTGAACAAATGATGTCTATGGGGCTTCCTGAACAAATGATGTCTATGGAGCTTCCTGAACAAATGATGTCTATGGAGCTTCCTGAACAAATGATGTCTATGGAGCTTCCTGAACAAATGATGTCTATGGGGCTTGAACAAATTGGAGCTTCCTGAACAAATGATGTCTATGGGCTTCCTGAACAAATGATGTCTATGGGGCTTCCTGAACAAATGATGTCTATGGAGCTTCCTGAACAAATGATGTCTATGGAGCTTCCTGAACAAATGATGTCTATGGGGCTTCCTGAACAAATGATGTCTTTGGGCTTCCAGAACAAATGATGTCTATGGGCTTCCTGAACAAATGATGTCTATGGAGCTTCCTGAACAAATGATGTCTATGGAGCTTCCTGAACAAATGATGTCTATGGGGCTTCCTGAACAAATGATGTCTATGGAGCTTCCTGAACAAATGATGTCTATAGGCTTCTGACAAATGATGTCTATGGGCTTCTGAACAAATGATGTCTATGGAGCTTCCTGAACAAATGATGTCTATTGGGCTTCCTGAACAAATGATGTCAATGGGGCTTCCTGAACAAATGATGTCTATGGGGCTTCCTGAACAAATGATGTCTATGAGTTCCTGAACAAATGATGTCTATGGAGCTTCCTGAACAAAGGATGTCTATGGGGCTTCCTGAACAAATGATGTCTATGGAGCTTCCTGAATAAATGATGTCTATGGAGCTTCCTGAACAAATGATGTCTATGGAGCTACCTGAACAAATGATGTCTATGGGGCTTCCTGAACAAATGTGTCTATGGAGCTTCCTGAACAAATGATGTCTATGGAGCTTCCTGAACAAATGATGTCTATGGGGCTTCCTGAACAAATGATGTCTATGGAGCTTCCTGAACAAATGATGTCTATGGGGCTTCCTGAACAAATGATGTCTATGGGGCTTCCTGAACAAATTATGTCTATGGGGCTTCCTGAACAAATGATGTCTATGGAGCTTCCTGAACAAATGATGTCTATGGAGCTTCCTGAACAAATGATGTCTATGGAGCTTCCTGAACAAATGCTGTCTATATATATATATATCGTACATGATGTATTGAAGTGTAAAACGTGTATACAAATTAATTAAATTTCAATGTGTTTTAAATCTGTCTAGATAGTCTGTAGGTCTTGATATGTAGTTATTTAATATCGCGTACTACTTTTCTAATATACTTTTGTCCCAGAAAGCCGTTATGAAAAGGAAAATGTTGGAGGGGATCGGAGGGTAGGAAAGAAGACACTCTTTAGATATTAATTTCGCCCGAGTGGTTACCGTGGCCAAAATTTGGGGTGTAAAGAATAGAACCACTGTTACCTGCCACGTATGTCGTAAGAGGCGACTAAGGAGGTTTGGCTGAAATCGGATGCCCTTGTCCTAAACGTGTAGAAGTCTATGGTTTAGGGCTACTAAACCAATGTGCAACGTATACACGTTCTTGGCAAAGATCAAACATATCACAAGGAGAGATTAAAGTTGGTCGTAAAGAACGAACGCAAAGAAGAAGATATTAATTTTAAAAAAGTTGAATTTGACATCATCTTATGGGAGATCGTTGAGCACGCTCGCTATGTCTGGGGTAGCAACATCAGTCATGATGCACGCATTGCTGGGCATCACACAATTGTAGGGGCACAAATGAAATGTGATGTCATGAAAGACAGATCTGTCCGTCTCTTCACTTCTGATACAGAAAGCGTGCGTCCTACATGATGAGGGTTCTAAAATCGGAATGATTGGTCCCCTCATATGACACAGATGCAAGAACACTAGACTGCATATGTGATCCTCATAGCCAAAGTTGAAGAATGACAACTTATGTGTTATATATTGGCATCAGAATAATCAGAGAACGACTAACTTTATCTAATGATTTACGTAGCAGACTTACAAGTTTAAAATGGAAATCTAAAGGCGTAAGATTTATTTCATTACACTGAGATTCCCATGTGACCCTGTCACTCTTTGCAGAAATTACACACCGTCTACCAATAGTATTGCACACAACACGAATTCCGTAGTTTAAGCAACTTTTACTCCCTTTTCATATTTAAAAAAGGGTTTAAAAGCTGAAGGATTGACTTCATTGCACCGGGTTTTACCCCACACGGCTAGGACCCTCTCCGCAGAAAAGGCACGCCACCTGCCGAGAGTATTACACAAAGCACGAACTCCAGCAACAATCCTAGGGGTCTCTTGAAAATAACTGCACTCGTGAACAGAATGGCACGGTCCGGACTCGAACCCACGACCTTCGACTCACAAGGCAAAGGGCTTAACCATTTCGCCACAGAGATTTGTTTTAAACTATGACTTGTATATTTCTAAAGTGGTTAGTGATCAACTAGAGACTGTTTACATCTACATATAGCGTGTCTTGGACTGACTTGGGTGTTTCCTCTGCTCATTATATTTTGGACAATCTTGCAGGACGTGTGTATAAGTCACCTTGCTGGTGCCAAATATGCATACATCAGTAGGGCTTATCTTTGAATTGTTAAACAGATGGTACCTAAGTCTATTGTGTCTAATACGCAGCCAGTAGATGATAGCCGGCTCTTTTCCACTGAGATGGTAGCAGCCATATGTTTTTAATTACCCTGGTGATTTTTTGGCTCCATCAACAATCCGAAGATATCTCCAGAAAAAAGTGCGTTCGAACGTGAACTGAACGACGCAGTCCGGATTCGAACAAGCAGGTCTTCTTAACTACTTCGCAAACTGCTTAATCACTTTGTCACATAGAGACAATGACTGCAATCCATGAAAGCCAACGTAAAACATCATAAATGAAGAATCTAAGAAAGGCGGTCCAAGTGACAAGAAAGGAAAATGTTTGCAATACGGAATGATCTTAAAATCCATAAAAACCCGAACAAAATAGTAACAGCTGCAATGGTTCGGACTTAAATGCAGTATTGGAGAGGATCAACCACCACAACAAGTATCGGAGACTATGTGCCAAGGATACAGACAACCAGAACGACACAGAGTGCGCTAGGAAGATGACATCCTGACAATAGCTGATTGAAGACTGGACAAGAAAAAAGCCAATACGAAAACAGTCGTTAGAGAAATCAGACATTTTATCTGGCACATTTCTTATTATGTTTTTATAATAAACACGAAGTTAGCGCCGGATTAGCCTAGTAGCAGAAGTAGCAAATGCTACAGGCCCCGCGCTGGCTTAATCCGGCACTGCACGAAGTTACTTATGAATGACATGTGCATGTATGTTATATGTGTACAACTGTGTGTATGCTTACTGTTGTTTCGTCTCAAATATGTAAGCACAATAAACTTATCGCATGTGTTTGTGCAAACTCTGTTCGATCGAATCTGACCTGATATCAACGGACCATATGTTCAACGGACGAAATGTTTATGAAAGACACTCCTCAGTAAAGCTCTTTTTTTGGAGAGCTATCTGGCGGTATTATTAAAAACGCTCGAATTGTAGCGCTAGGCTTAGTGTGCCGTTAGAAATAAGGGTTTGTGGTTCGAATCCTGCGTATGATATATTTTTTTTCCCAGAAGCCCATAATATGAAGATAATCGCATTAAATTCAGAAAATATAAACACCAGCAAGTTACAAATCCACTTAGTATAGATGCGAAAAACTTCAATGTTAATCTGGTTTTGTAATTCAAATACTAAGGGACGACTTATTATAGATGACAGATTGGACAGAGAAATCGAAACACAATTCCAGAAGCAAACGCACTGACATATCAACTGACACTATTATTATAATATCTAAATATTGGAATGCAAGTTAAAAGACAAGTTACAAAAACATATTTATACCAACTCTCTGCTAAGAAATGTCAAACATGAACCCCATCTAAGTCTCAAGAAGTAAAGATGGCAGTGTGTGACATCGGGTACCTCTATGGTACCAGAAGAAACATAATGGAAAGTACAGATATCAGAAAAGTTTGAGTGCATTTATCAATTATAAAATATGTAGAAAGACATAAAATATTGTGGTTCGGTCATATTATGAGTCAAACCAAATCAAATACCAATTTGCACAATAGTCCAAGATCTTTTCTGAGAACACATGAAGACGTACGGATAAATAACATCAAGGAATTACTATAAAAACATAAATGGGAAATAGAGAGACACGGAGCAAAGTAGCTTTATAAAACCAAGATACCGTGACTTTTCGACCAAAATGTCTTTATCAAGCAAAGAATACAGAAACAACAAGAAATACAAGACGAATATCCTATCTTAAAGTTTTCATCTACACATCGAAAAAACTGGATACCTAACTGCTCTTTAAAAACAGCTTTTGCAAGAAGCGTGGTTGCAAAAGAAACTTGGTCGAACAACAAGAACTTGTACTTTCCACCAAATTTCATGACATAGGTGGCTAAACAAGAGAAGGATGAAATATACGCCTTTACTTCTGTGATTGTTACACAGTTATAGATATATCTTATAACTTAACTACCACGTTCACACAGATCACGGTAATACAGTTTAGGCGGAGTAGGTTATGAAAATAGTCTATAAAACTTCAGTTTTTATCCATATATATTTTGGGTTATTTTTTAAATCTTTTCTTCACCATTGTGCGTAATCCGCCATCCATTTTGATGGGTTGTGTGGGTGTGAAGTTTTGTATACAACTCGACAACACAGCACAATGAAGCTCTTATTTCCGCAAGATTGCTTGTAGTAACAAAACTTCACATAAAACTTGAAAATAATATAATTACAGTTTCAAATACACTCAATACATATACGCCTTGGGGACATGCATCGCTTGAACTTGAGGTTACCAAAACTCCTAGATTATGTAGCTACTAGTCTAAGCGTCACTAGAAAATAAATAAACAGAACTTATATACGATTAATGTATGTAATTACCTGTCTATTGCAGCTAGTGTCAAGAACGTGGTGGGATCTCAGAGTTTTAATGTTATTTATTACTTATTTTCCTCATCATCACCATCAGGTGCCGTCTCCACATCGAAGGTTGGCTGCAATGAATCTCCCGCATCCTCTGTCTTTCGCCTTGGTGTTGCACACTGCCAGACTGTAACCTGTCCATTTCTTAAAGTTTCTCTCCCACTTATCTCTCGGTCTTCCTCTTACTCTTCCCCCTCAACTTTCCCCTCTAGTAAATGTTTTATCATGGTGTCCTGTCTTTTATGTGCCCAAAATACTTTACTTGTCTGAATTTTATTTCTCTTAATAATTGTTTCTTCATGCTCTAGTTTTCCTAGCTTTGTTTTAATAGCAGTAGGGTATTGATGATGCTCGTCCATCACGGGTGATGATGACCACACAAATTTTCATCCAAGGGAATGTAGTTGCGCTATGTTTGTCTGTGTGTGCGTAGATGACTATTGAGCCCGATACGGGCTTGAGTAGGGTATTAACGTCTACATGAAGACTCGATGATGGAGAACTGTGAATTCTTCTTTTTCTTCGGTGATCCAGTGACTCTTGGGCTCGTACTCTTCAACCAAATGCTATGTAGCGTTGCTATCTGCATGTGTTTGTAAGTTGTTGTTTTGTTCTATATAATGGGTTACATTTATCTTGAGGTGGGAGGAAAAAGGATCATCCGGACATCATCCAACGCTTGGCACTCGAAGAGGTGATGGTGAACGATTTCACGATGATGTAAACACAGCTGGTCTTTTAGAGCATAGATTCCCAAACTTTTTCGGCCCACCGCCCAATTTGCAGAACATAAAGTTTGTAGCGCCCCCACCTTTCCACATTATAACAGTTTGCCAACGCCCACCCCCTACCCCATATATACATACTATATTTTCTATTTGACATAGAAAATTGATATATATTTCTGTAATACATGGTCAATTTTTAAATGATTATATGCAAGACATAAAAATTGAGGAACAAATGGATCGTGTAAGATCATAAGATGAATTAAAATGCAGAATTAAAATTTTTAATGATTATTCAATCGCAAAACCACGAAACCCCCCCCCACCCAATGTTTCTGAACCCACTATCGCCCCTCCTAGAAGGATTCAGCGCCCATTGAGGGCGGCACCGCCCACTTTAGGAAACGTTGTTCTAGAGCGTGCTGTGGTTGAATACAAAACGTACGTGTCCTATTCACATTCTGATTCATGTTGACATTTATTTATATGACAAGAATGCTAACTTAAGCACAAGCTCTCTTATAAGAAAATATAGTGATATATTTGTATAGTAATATACTATATATACATAATTTTACAAATATAGTTATCTAGGTTTACAGCTTGCTTGGTAGAATCAGAGTCAACTATAAACTTGCGGACTCAGGTAAGAATTATGGGAAATCAGACCAGAACTACACCACGTAATCTCGCATTCCAGTACTGTTGCACTTAGACGAATTCATTTTAAAATCAATACAAAATGCTAAATCGAAGTTATATTATGCAACAAGTTAAGTTTAACAATAAGGAATATCAATATTATGAATATTTTTCACCAATAAATAACGATAGACTCACAGAATTGAGTAAAATTGCAAAAAAAGCTTACAGTGTTCTATCAAACATATATCAGTTACAGTACGAGACATTTTATAAAACAAATCATCAACGCAGTAAACTTTTCTGCAAACCATATGCTATTTTATTGTAACGATCGGTGATCGAGAAATAGCATGTTTTTACAACGCGTCAGTAGGTACCTCAGGTAGGAGTTATGCCTCCAACTTTCATCCTTGTCTACATCAACGACCTAGTAAAGGATCTGCCAGCAGGAGGGAAGGCTGCTTAATATGCAGACGATTTAGTGCTATGGTGCGCAGTCGAACACACAACATCTGCAGCTAGTAGAATAAAACGAGCAGCAGATAAACTTATGGAATGGGCAGAGAAATGGTACGTTACAATCAACACAGACAAAACCTCCACAACACTATTCTCCCTCTTCCCCAGGGACAAAGCAGCCAACATCGTACACATAGGAACTATTCTAATACAAGAAGAAAGCAATCCAACTTATCTAGGGATTACATTTGATAAACGACTCACATGGAACAAACATAAAGAAATCACAGAAGGAAAGGCCAGAAGAAAAATTGGACTACTCAGAATATTGCCATGGTACCAACTGGAGAGCTAATGAACACACACTAAAGAAAGTTTACAAGGGAACAATAAGACCCCACCTAAAGTTTGGCTCAACAGCATGGTCTACAGCTACCAACTCACACCTTCACACTTATTGGATATAGAACAAAATAAGCACTCAGGATCTTCACCAAAGCCATGAAATCGACACCTATCACGGAGAAGCAAAAGAAAACCTACTGAGCTACGGGCACTTGCATATAGAAGAGAAACCAAAAGTATGATCCAGATGGATAAATACACCAGTATGCCCTTGCATTTAATGAAAGCAAGATTAAATGATCTGGCACTTGGACGACTAAAACTTAACAGCTTCGTCCATCGGGGAAAGTGGATTTAAAAGACAGTACCAAGATGACCTACCAATGCACACAACACCACTGATATCTAATCTTTACCATGCTCCCTGGGAACAAGCTAGTGATACAGCAAAAATCATCACAACAATTGGTGGACTCGCAACTTGAGAGATGCACATTGACTTGCAGAAGAGAACAACCAGTATGTACATGATCCAAGAATAATACCCCAAACTATCATGGATTCATGCATACACAGATGGATCTGCAACAGATGCAATTAAGAATGCAGGGGCTGGTATCTATATTACATATCCCAACAACCACACTGAGACAAGGTACATTCCTACTGGTAAATTGTGCTCAAACTGCACAGCAGAAGCTCAAGAACTATTACAGGCTGCAATCATGATCAACAACATCAACTCTGACTGCCAGCAAGTGGTATTTTTCCCAGATGCACTATCCGTTCTGCAAGCCATCCAGAGTAAACTCCCAACCCTGAGAAAGGAGCTCAGCAAGATGTCTGCCAACAAGAGAGTTACACTCCAATGGGTACCTTCACACTGTGGTGTGCCAGGTAACGAGAAGGCAAACAAACTAGCAAAAAAAGGAAGCAGAATGTAAACAAATAGAAAACGAAATCAACTACTTTGAAAAAAAGAGCCATCGTTGACTTCAGAAAAGAACCTAAACTATTCAACTATGACTCCCATTCCAACAGACTCCACTTGACAGACAAGGACAGACTACCACACACTTGACAGACAAGGACAGACTATCATCTTCCGACTCAGGATAGGACATAACAAACTGAACAAACACCTACACAGGTTACTATTGTCCCCATCCCCTTCTGTCCCTGTGGCATACAAAAACAATAACGATACACAGCAACGTTTCGACCAAAATACCTTTATTAATGATGGGACGATGGTCAACAGTTTCATTGTGGCGTCTACACATCTAACGCTCTAGAACCATTGGTATTTGTAACAACATCCTCATTTCGGTCTATAACTACTATCAGCTGATTAATGTTGATGTTTGGGGGTCTCTGGCGAAGTGGTTAAGACGTTTACATGTCATTTTGAAAGTTTTGAGTTCGAATCCGAACTGAGTCACATGTGCAACGTTTTTACATGATATTATATAATTATTGCTAGAGCTACAGAGTTGGTGTTTTGTGCAACACTTACGGCAAGTGAGGTGCCATCTTCGCCGACAGGATCGGCTCCATATGGGGAAACCCGGTACAATGAAGTCAATTCTTCCACTCTAGAATGTTGACACGTTCTTCCCCATTGCTTCACTCTGCGCCATCATTCCTTAAACTCCGACCTCGTATATCTCGCTTTCTTTTTAACACTCTCTTTTCATTCTCGCATATAACAGCAAACACACTTACACATACATACACATAGTTGTAATCTGTTTCTCAAACTTGAATATGTGATACTGTTTATTGTGCTGTGATAACATTTAAATAGACGTTTCTGACAAACGGATTCCATTCTTATTGAAGTGACCAGGCAAGCCTCCTATATTTGAAATTTTAAACTGCAAACTACTTATGCAACAAATGGTCTTTTGCGAAATAGTTTCACGTCGTTTTTCTAGCTGAAGTTGTTCCCCGACTGTGCAAGTTTCTATATCAGAATCGACCGTTTGCTGAAGCGCAGAGTACTTCAAGTTGCTCTTCAGTCTCTTTGCATTACATTTTCGTTTGAAATAAAAATGGAAATTTAAAGACCTCTTTTGCTCCGAGCGTTTGAGATTTGTATTATGCTGCTGTAATAGTTTGGGAAATTGTATGCACTTTCTGGCTCTGTCGAAGATTTCTATCTATCCTGCCACACAGCGTGCGCTTAGATGCTTCGCTACCCTGCAGAGATAAAATAATACAGCTAAACAACTGATTATCTTAGTTATATCCTTTCCATTGATCAAGTCACGCATGGATGATCATTACCATTTCACTGTTGACCTGTCTGCGCTTGAGCAAAGCAAAGCTTCACAATGTTATAGAGTTGTAGTAATACATTGAAGACTGAATCGTCATCCCTACACTTTGTTCTTATAGGCGCACAATCACTTTCAGTTTTATAAAGTTTTGGAAAGTTGGGTATTCATTTACGAAACACGTAAAAACAAAGTACTATAGTTTTACAAGATACAGAAACAGTAACGATATACAGTAACGTTTCGACCCAAAAAACATTACTGTATATCGTTACTGTTTCTGTATCTTGTAAAACTATAGTACTTTGTTTTTACGTGTTTCGCTATTTTACCAAGTTTTTCTGCAGTCTTCCCATTTTTCGGTATTCATTTACGGCTGATTAGATAGTGGAACGACAGAACTAAAGATAAACACCATCAAAACTAAACTAATGAGAAAATAATAAGAGAGCTCAGTTACAATAAACAGGGAAACAATAGAAGATGTTAGTGAATGTGTATATATTAAAAATAAGGTTTAAGTGGAGGGCGATTCTGAAAAGGATGTAACAGCAATAATAAGGAAAGCAAACTTTTTCCCTATCTCGACCTATGTCTCTTTCCCCCTGTATCTTACCCGGTTGCCATACATATATTCCATAATAAGCACATCAAACGTTTTCACTCTCTCGACCACTATCTCACTTTCCTTGTATATTGCCTGTTGTCACAATATATGTCAGCTTTTCTCCTCTCATAACATGTCCAACGAATGTTGATTGTTTCTTTCTGATGCCTTTCATAGTCGATCTGTTCTTGTCTGCTTTCTGTTGCCTTTCATAGTCGGTCTGTTCTTGTCTGCTTTCTGATGCCTTTCATAGTCAATCTGTTCTTGTCTGCTTTCTGATGCCTTTCATAGTCAATCTGTTCTTGTCTGCTTTCTGTTGCCTTTCATAGTCGATCTGTTCTTGTCTGCTTTCTGTTGCCTTTCATAGTCAATCTGTTCTTGTCTGCTTTCTGTTGCCTTTCATAGTCGGTCTGTTCTTGTCTGCTTTTTGTTGCCTTTCATAGTCGGTCTGTTCTTGTCTGCTTTGTGTTGCCTTTCATAGTCGGTCTGTTCTTGTCTGCTTTCTGATGCCTTTCATAGTCAATCTGTTCTTGTCTGCTTTGTGTTGCCTTTCATAGTCGTTCTGTTCTTGTCTGCTCTCTGATGCCTTTCATAGTCAATCTGTTCTTGTCTGCTTTCTGTTGCCTTTCATAGTCGGTCTGTTCTTGTCTGCTTTCTGATGCCTTTCATAGTCAATCTGTTCTTGTCTGCTTTCTGATGCCTTTCATAGTCGGTCTGTTCTTGTCTGCTTCTTAAGACATTATTTGTCATATTTTATGTCCATGAAATTTTCATAATTCTTCGTCTTTATTTTCTCTTCAATGTCCATATCGATAACTTGTAACCACTTTTGATTTGTATGTATCTGGCCTAAGAGCGATTGTACTCTGTGCCAGTTATACGCCTACAAGTAGACCAGCACATTCAATTTCTGCCCCACTTTTTATTTACTAGGGTAGCTTCCCTAGACGCATATCCTCAGTCGCCTCTTGCGACATGCCTTGTAGGTCGTAGTGCTACTATTGTTTGAACTCTCCGCGCGCCCTGGCAAAACACAGACGCATCATTCTTCTATAAAACAACATTTCTTCGTTTATTGGTAAGACGTCCTTCAGATCATTGTTATCAATAAAAAAGACAGCAGATGTACATATTTTCACAACTTGATTTATGCACAGGTTTTCTAGTAAGTATTTGAGAATATTAGAAAATACCACTTCTTTTACACATATTATTAAACACTAAGACTACAGTTCTGGAAGGTTGTTACTCGTGTTACAAGTGTCATTATTTCTATGTTTTCTGCAACATTGTCAGATGACACGCACCCAGGTCAAGAGTATTGTACAAAATACGAACTTCGTGACCCCGACACCAAATTTATGGATCTCTTTAAAAAATACACTCATGAACAGAACGAACGCTGGATTCGAACCACGACTTTCGAAACACAAATCAATGATTTAACCGGTAGCTACAGACTGCCCCTCCTCCCCTAGCTCCGTAGCTCCAGAAACAATCCTAGAGATCTCCGGAATAAAATTACTCACGGGACTCGGTCCAGATTCGAACTTACGACCTTCAGAACTCCAGGTAAACGTCTTAACTACTTTACCATAAAGACACCATATAGACCACAATAAGGACCACAATAGAGACCACCATAGAGACCACATTAGAGACCACCAACATGTTTGAATCAAGTTGTCTGTATATGTAAACCTTTGATAAAGAGCTTATCAGAACAGAATCATTGGCTGCTGGAAAATTCTATTAAACAGTGGACAATAGATGAAGACAGACACATTCCCTTCGTTTGCAACAAAGTTTTTCAGTGCAACTGTGTCACTAAGAACATATAGGCTCTGTCTATGATGTCTTGTTTCAATGTAGCAGCATTATTTATGATATGTGGGTTGTATTAGCGAGTGTCCGCTTATCGAATCGGATATAAGAGAGTTGTGGCTTCACTCCCACATTCTCCGTTTCACACATGAATAAAGGAATTGTCCCTCCTACCTCCTCCTTCCCACTCGGACCTGAAAATGTGAAGGGAAAGTTAATTCATACCCTAAGGTCTGAAAAAGATTCCGAGCATTTTTTAAAAGTACTTACATATCATCATCATCATCATCAAGGTGCGTATTCTTTATAGGACGTTGCTCTCTTTGCAGCGCATCTGAAATTCACTCTGTCTCTAGCCAGTTCACCCACTTCGTCGATGGTCATGTTCATGGTTTCTTTAATATCTTGTAGCCATCTTCTTCTTGGTCTGCTCTGCGTCCTGGGACCCTGCCCTCTAATATTGCTTCTTTCCATACTTACTATCCGTTTAAGATTTTACTAAGTTAATATGAAGACTAACATTAAAGATTTTTTTGTACAGTTTGTATATTTTATAATTTTTTTTTGGTGCAACATATTCCCGTTAAACCAGGAGAGTTAGTAAATTATATGACAATCACATCAAATTTTAAATACAAATGCTGAGAATTACATCAATTTTTAATACAAATAATGAGAATTTTTTTTCGATCCAGAAGCACTTGAGCTTTCAGCTCTTCAGCCCGCCCGAGTTGTTACCGGGGCCCAATAGGTTATTGGGGTGTAAAGAATAGAACCACTGTTACCTGCATGCATGTCGTAAGAGGCGACTAAGGAGGTTTGGCTGAAATCGGATGCATGTGTCCTAAGCGTGTAGAAGTATGCGTTTAGGGGCCTACCAAACCAATGTGCAACGTATACACGTTCTTGGCAAAGATCAAACAAATCACAAAGATTGATTAAAATTGGTCGTAAAGAACGAACGCAAAGAAGAAGAAGCTCTTCAGCTCGCTGCCATGGACATCGTAACCCTTCGGTTCGGTGCCACGTACACCGTAAATCTGGAGAACCTGTGGCTTTTCTGCCAGCGCGCGGAATTGAACCCGCACTCACAGGGATCTTGTCACCCGTCGTCCAGTGCGCTACGAACACGCTGGGCAGGCGGGTGTAATGATAATACATATATGTGTGTCCGGACGTAAGGTCGGATCAGTAACCAATAACCAATATATGAAAGTTAAGGCAATTAAAATTGCAGCGAAACCGAAGTTGAAGATATGTATAGAGTCGCCGATAATGAAGTTGATAGCACTCTGCACTAGTGAGCACTTACCGTGGAAGTTCCAGTGTTGAAGGCCAGCTTGACCAAAAATTGTCGGTGTGCACACACAGTACGTTATTTGGCTACAGAAGACCCTGATCCTTAACTCAAGGGTCTAAATTACATGTAACTATGTAGTCGGAGTAAGTCTTGCCAGAATGACGAGAGACACTGGAGGTAAGTAAAGCAACCTCCACGCAAAAATCAGTCAGAGGTGACAGATTAGGCGTAATGACTACGCTTGAAATTATAGCGGAGGAGAAAAATTAGGAAGAAATGTATAGTTGCAGCTTCTACAACAGTGAACATTGAACAAATCTGCAGCGACTACAACAGTGAACGTTGAACAAATCTGCAGCTCTACAACAGTGAACATTGAACAAATCTGTAGCAACTACAACAGTGAACGTTGAACAAATCTGCAGCGACTACAACAGTGAACGTTGAACAAATCTGCAGCGACTACAACAGTGAACGTTGAACAAATCTGCAGCGACTACAACAGTGAACGTTGAACAAATCTGCAGCGACTACAACAGTGAACATTGAACAATTGGCGACTACAACATGAACATTGAACAAATCTTGCAGGACTACAACAGTAACCTTGGGACAAATCTGCAGCGACTACGACATTGAAGATATGTTGAATACTGTTATGAAGATATTTATAGATACAAGGGCTATGATTATGGCGACATATCAACTACAACGCTACAATTATAACGACATATACAACTACAACAACAACAATTATAACGACATATACAACTACAACAACAAACATTATAACGACATATGCAACTACAACAACACAATTATGACGACAAATTTTTACTTCCGATCCAGAAGCAATTGAGTGAGCCTCGGTTCTGCCATGGATATCGTAACCTTCGGTTCGGCCACGAACACCGTAAATCGAACCTTAGCTCTGCCAGCGCGTGAATTGAACCGCACTCAGGATCTTGTCACCGTCGTCAGTGCGCTAAACACGCTGGGAGCGACTTGACGACATATTAACTACAAGAACAATTATGACGACATATATAACTACAGCAACAACGATTATAACGATACATATCACTATAACAACAACAACTATGACCACATATATAGCTACAACAACAACAATTGTGACCACATATATAGCTACAACAACAACAATTGTGACCACATATATAACTACAACAATAACAATTATGACGACACATATAACTACAACAACACTGATTATGACACAATATATAACTACAACAACACTGATTATGACTACTATATATAACTACAACAACATCAATTATGACGACACATATTACTACAACAACAACAATTATGACCAGATATATATAGCTACAATGACTACGATTATGACCACATATATAGCTATAACGACATATATACAGCTGCATCGGCTACTGCAGTACAAACATAGAACTTACAGGGACTACGGTTGGAAAGACATATATAACTACAACGGACTACCAATAGACAGACATTTACAGTAGCAGCAACGACTACAGTAACCACAAATGTGATACGTATGTTGCTGATGGTAATGACAGTAATTATAAGAGCCACTATAGTTCTATTCAAGATGCGCGGCTTCACAAATTCAATTTATGTCAAAGAATATTACTTTTCAACACCGCCTTCCCTCATAAACTGGCAGCACCAGCAGTTTTGAGAAACTACTAACAAACTATGCCATACAAAAAAAGTTATAAACGAAGAGGGGAAAAAAAAACCTGCCAGACATATTGAGGTACAAAAGCTTACATCAGCTGCACGGTCTGTGTTATGAAAAACAAACACATAATGCATCTCTGATCTGTCATTGCGCATCATATTCATTTGTCCTCATGATGTTTAGTTGTTGCGCATGAACTATTTCAGAAAACGTGTCGTGAATTGCCAGTTCAGCTGTATACACTTATTAATTTACTTGATAGAGAAAGTTTGTTTCCAGCATCAAAGGCACGATGTTCATACCCTTGTTATCCTGTTCAGAGAGAACATCCAAGCAGTTACAGACATGTCAATCGTCTAAGTAGCCATTTATTTTCTCCAGGTGATTTCCACAGTTCACCGATTGTTGTTGACGCTCATCGATGCGGATCAATACTTTGTGCTAGGCAATATTTCCTCTCAGCGTGTGTTCCATTTCTATTCTTCTGTATTCTTTATGCGTAACGTTGTATTATTTATCTTCGTTCTGTCATTTATTGTTATGAAAAGTCGGAGAATTACATTTAATGTCGACCTTACTGCGTTTAAATATAATATTTAGTCTTTTTTAAGCTACATTTCATGATAGTTTATCCTTATTTTAAATGCTATTATTTATTAGCTGTATATAATCCGTGCATAGCTGGATTAAAATATTTGTTATGTTATGCATTTCTGTTCCAATGCTCAAAGTTTATCTAGAAACGGATAACTTGATAGTTAGGTAAATATTTTATTTCACAGTTGGACTTCTATAATCATTCTGACACAAGTAAATATTTATGTATTAATAAAAGCTAAATATAGGTTATAGATTAAAGTAAGTTAACAAAACAGTAACTGTGAGACGAACAGATGTGGTTTTACTGAAGGAGGCTTAGAATATAGTCAACAAATAAACAAGGCTTATGTTCTTTTCTTTCGTTGCTCTAATCCAGTTTTGCCTCACAGCTCGAGGATATGGAAAGATTTTTAGAACGAGCCCTTGTGTTCGCTTTTTTATATGGTGTCTTTTACTATCTTTGTCCTTTCTGTTGTCCACCTTCTGTGTGGACTGTTTTCTTTGCATCCACTGTATCTTTGCAGAGTTCACATTTTTCTTCTTCTTTTTCTTTCGTACGCCCGCTATTAATTCAGGCGTCAAGCCATAACGGCTGGTATTGCGCTTCTGACTGACTTTTGCGTGGGTCTATATTACCCTTTTACAGGCATCCCTCAACCTTATGGACAGCCTCGCCGACTTCCGAGGTACTTGAAGTTTAGATCCTTCAAGGGGGTCAAAAGGCTCATGAGGTCATGGTGGTAACATGAGCCAGGGTTAGCGAGGGGTGCGCGCTAACCAAGACCCTGCCCCCAACCTCCACGCGGTGACCCTGGAAACAGACTCTGGTTCCGGTCTGGCTAAGAGGGGCAGGGATCGGGGAGAGAAAACTACTGGTAGTGGTAGCAGTGCAATTACGGAAATACAATAAAGATACATACAGGCAAAACGCACAAATCTCCTGACCGATGTCCAACAAGATATTGCCAAAGTCCCTGAACGCAAAGAAACAGCAACGAAACGTCTCAGACATGGATGAGAGGTGCATCCAGTGACCAAACGTATGCCCACGTAGGGCGAAGCTCGAAGCCCTGAGGAGGGGGCAACATTGCCAGCCCGTCGGCAAGAATAAATAAGACAGGACCGTAACGAATAAAAGTCTACCCTCGTGTTGGTGCGAGAGAAGATTGCAGCTGACCCCGCATCGGTAGCCTGGTGCAGATACATGTACTGGGCAAGGTTTGCCGAGCGCAAAAACACAAGTTGCGTTTAGTGCATAACGAAACTACTCGCCCTGGGAAAACCGTGCAAGGTACTGTGCGATTAAAAATTAACATCCCCGGAAGAACTGAGGTTGATGATGCCAAACGGAACTGCCAGCCTTGGGGCAACCGGGCAAGGTTCGATTGCAGTCGTAACTAACATCCCCGGAATAACTGGGGCGGGTGATGGCGGCGAGCGCAAAATCCACAGTTACGCTGATAGCGCCGACTGAAACGACCTCTACATCGTTTGTACTCGGCCCCATGCCAGTGCTTTCGAGGTTAATTGCAAATTGCCACGTACCAATGCGCGTCTAGAAAAGGCCGAGAATGTTCCTTCTCCGGATCAAACTCAAAATGTACGGTAAAGCAAGGCCGACAATGTACGGATCAGACAGGAAGTTCGGGTCTGAACATTGGTGAAGGCCGATACTTTACACGGTGTTTTATACGAGTAAGACGCCGTCCGAGGATAAGCTTACAGCCCCGAGAAATATTTCTCAGTCAGAACGGGCATAAATAGCGTAACTCACTGTCCCGGCGTAGATCACAAAGCCCAAAAATACGGCAAGCTGATCGAACCCTAGGGAAGCTCACCCTAGTAAATCAAAAGCTGGCTGAAAACGAACACCCCACCGAAGGATAAGCAACTGAGCTCAAATAGGTGCTGAAGGCTGGTGCACGTACATTACGTTCTGATGTTTGGCTGTTTATATATCACAATGAGAATGATTAAAACAGGCCTAGAACGATCGAAGAAGAAGAAGAAGATCCTTCAAGATTGATCGTTGTAGTAGACCTAATGTCAGTGTAACTCTTTCTCGGACAGAGTTAGTTTTAGTGAGGTCATATCGGGTGCCTTTTCTAACGGCTTACCTGCCTTTCGTGAGGTCGTTCCATACACAGCGTAAGATACCACTCCTTAATGATCTTTTAGTGCCGTAAATTTGGGCTTAGATCTACGTCAAGGAGGATTAGCCTGCATTGACATTTGAATTGCACTGTTTAAGTATTTGAACAATTGTACTTTTTTTTTTATTGTAGACGAGTTGATATTCTTCTTCTTTTATCTAATCCTGTTTTGTCCCTCACAGCGTCATGATAAGAAGAGATTTTTAGAATGGGCTTTTGTGTACGCTTCATAAACAATGTTTTTCGCAACCTCGATTATCTCTGAGATCCATCTTTTGCGTGGACCACCTTTTGCTTTGTGTTCACTGTATCTGAGTAGCATTGCTCTTTGAGGCGCACGGTCTGTTGGTAGTATGCTTGTGTGGTCGATCCACTAATTTTTCTTGTTTCTTGATGAAGTTCAGTATTGCTGTTGTGTGCACTTTTTTTTCTGAGATATTCATTCCTAAATTGAACTTTTTCCTGATACTCTCAGTATTCTACATAGACACTTGAAGATTACTTAGGCTAACCTTAATATCATAAATAAGGTGTACATACAGATAACGCTCGTTGTGATTGTCAAAAAACAATAATAATTGTTATTCACGAAAAGAGATTTTAGAATACATCGTGACAACTAGTAAAATAAATGGGAAATAAGATAAAGGATTGCACACACTGCAAATTCTGGACAGTTTAACTTAACGTCAAGGATAAATGTAAATATTGGTCTACATAATATTCAGGACATGTGTTAGTGGATATCTATGCTAGTCTCAACATTTGTTTTATTCATGTAGCTGTCCAAGACAGTCGGATCTTCTCATCATAGCCAGACGGAAAGATTATCAATATTTATGTTAGTCTCCAACAGTTGTTTCTTCATCTAGCCTGTCCAAGACAGTCGGATCTTCTCATCATAGCCAGACGGAAAGATTATCAATATTTATGCTAGTCTCCAACAGTTGTTTCTTCATCTAGCCTGTCCAAGACAGTCGGATCTTCTCATCATAGCCAGACGGAAAGATTATCAATATTTATGCTAGTCGCCACCAGATGTTTCTTCATGTAGCCTGTCCATTAGCCGAGTCTTATGGTAAATCTGTACAATAAAGTGAATCCTTCGTCTTCAGACCCTGCAGATCTTACTAGATGATGGTGTATTTCCTCCCATTTTTTTACTAATGTCTTCTTGTCCGTTTACTCTGAAATATTTACATCCAGTAAGGGGTTAAACAGTTTTACGCCTCACTAAAAGTTAATTGCATATCCTTTACAGGACTTTGCGAATCAAACCCAAGCTTTTAACGCTGTTTGGGATTATTCTAGGCATTTTTACGTTCAGTAGTTTGCCATTGCTTTCTGAACGGGTGGCGCCATCGTCCTTTTGTAAAGATCCACGAGAAACAATTTGCAACCAAATTGTCCGCAACGTGATTCGAACTCAGAACGTCGGGGTTAATAGACCGAGTCACTATCCCCTATGCCACAGACGCCACAATCCTGCTCTAGATCAGATCATTCTGAAATATCGTGTACTAATCGAACTGTATGATGAATCAACAGAGATAAAGCTCTTCGAAGCAATCAACCAACTTTCAATCAACAAGAAGTCAGGAGTAAACAACATTCTTGTAGAAATCCTTAAGGATAACAAGGATGGCCTTATACCCCAAATCTACAATCTCCGTTCCCAGTGCTGAAAAGAGAGCGAAATTCCACAAGACATGAGTGATGCATAGATAGTAACAAACTCTATCAGAATAAAGAAGATAAGGTTTAGTGCCGAAATTACAGAGGTATTTCCCTTTCAAGTGTCACATGCTAAACATTTGCGCTAATCCTTTTAAAAAAAGATGACAAAAACTGGCAATGACAGAGCGTGTTCTCTAAAGCCAAAGTTACAAAAGTGTGGATTCATAGCTGGATATCAACAACTTACATGATATTCACTCATCGACAACTACAAGAGAAATACAGAAAACAGGGAAGACCACAATTCAATGCATTTGGCGAATTTTCAAATGCATTTGACACATTGAGCAGGCCATCACTCTATAAAATATTGGAGAATATTGGTTATCTTCAGAAATTGTTCGAACTAATTGTTTTCTTTCCGAGGGCATGAAAGCAAGCATACAGTTCAATGGCTTTACATCTGACAGCGTCGAAGTTAAGAGTGGAGTCAAACCGTGAACGTTTACCCCCTTTCCACCCACTTTGACATCTCTTATGTAGCCCTTTTTATACCCTGCCGTTGTGGATGTTGATGACGATGTGTTTTTTTTTATTCGCACTAGATCGGATGGTTCATTCTTCAACTTGACCTGTTGAAAAGCTAAGACAAAAGCCACATATTTTCCTTTTCAGTGAACTTCTTTTCACTGCCGATTACACCAGTGTCGTACACAGCGCACGTTGCATTCCCTAATCAGCAATATTGCCAAAGTGTGTGACATATTTTCACCGACCAGAAGTGTCGCCAAGACAGTAGTTTTATGTCAGGGAAGTAACACATCAACAAATATCACTTTAAATGGTAATCATCTAACACCAGCTAAAAAATGGTGCTATCTTGGGTCAAAAGTTTGCCAGAATCTCCCTTGATGAAGAAATCAACGCACGAATAGATAGTGTTGTCAGTACATTAGGTAGATTATCAAAAGAAGCGGGGGACAACACAAAATTAACATTGCAGACGAAGATTTCGATCTATCTGGCATGTGTAGTTAGTTTTATGCGATGTACTCAGAAACATGGACAGTTGCATTCCTAAACACAGAGGAGACTTAGCATATTTTTACCGTCAAATGGACAACAGGGCGGGAAAAATCAACAAATTAACATTCAGAAAGATTTCGATCTATCTGGCCGTAAATTGTTTACGATGTGACTCAGAAATGGACAGTTTACTCCAAACACGAGAAAGAGACTTAGATATTTCAGTCGTGATCAAAAGCGGGGACAACACAAAATTAACATTGCAGACGAAGATTTCGATCTATCTGGCATGTGTAGTTAGCTTTTTACGATGTGACTCAGAAACATGGACAGTTTACTCCAAACACGGGAGGAGACTTAGCATATTTCACGTCGTCTCCACAAGATTATGAACACGAGGAAACATGACCAAATAATAAACTTTAAAGTACTGAAATGTGCTGACTTGCCATTTGTCTTGGAAAAACTCAGCATTAGATGACTAATACGACGTGGACATCTCTCTCTCTCGCGATCGTTCTTTTTAGCCATTTTGATCATTCTTATTGTGATATCTCGTATAAACAGCCTTCGCCAAGAACGTATTTTTACGTCACATTTTCAGCACCATTTGGAGCTCTGGTGCTTATCCTTCGGCGATATGTCCGGATTCAGCCAACGTTTACTCGGTTCGCTCTCCGTTCTTTCTGTAGCCATCTAGTGTTTTTTACGGTGTGGGGTAGCTAGCCCACGTCCAACCTCCTTAGTCGCTTCTAACGACATGCGTGGCAGGTAACAGTGGTTCTATTTTTTACACCCAAATTTTGGCACCGGTAACCACTCGGGCGACATGGCCATCTAAGAAGAATAATAGCCGCATACCCTACAGGAGCCGTTCTATGAACTTTCTTAAGCGAAGAGACTTCAAAGTAGACACCTGCTCAGATATATGGATATCTGCAAGAACTCTCAACGAAGGACTTGTCTATCGGTTCCAACAAATGGCAAAACTAGCTGACGATTGAGCTGTATAGAAAACAACATTACGCAAGGCTGCAGAATCTTTTGAAGAGAAGCTTAAGGACGATGTTGAAGGCAAGAGAAACAAGGGCATCAGAAGTCACCACATCTACAAATATGCCAAATGACCGTCTGTAAAAACGAAAAAGTCATATAGAACGATCTTGAGACGGTATAGGCTTTAACAATTTCTGTCTAAAGTATTTCACAATATGATGTTAGAAAGTCTTTTGAATTTTTTTTAAAGAAAATAAGGAGGGGGGAGGGAGTAAACCTTGATTTCCTGTTTCCTTCCTTCAATTTACGCATGACGGATTTTTATTTGGGGAAAAAGCTGTGACGCGCTCGCGCACACGTGAATGTGTATGTGTGTGTGTGTTTCTCTAAGTGGGTCATTGCTGATAGTTTCTTCAACTACTACATTTTGTATTCGAGATGACGAAGGAACCAACTGGACTTTTGTGTGTGTGTGTGTTTAATCGCTTTTCGGAAGCAGTGTTCCGTGCAGCTCTCCTATCTGCTCATGCGTGGTGGATGTTTCACAGAACATGACATCTGCAATCTGCATGCAGTGAACTCGATTGTAAAATTCTGTATCTTTCCCTCAAATCAAAGGATTCATGTTTGTCCGTCATACAAACCTTAGTGTCATCCTGTGGGAAGAAGATTAAGTGATAAGATAACATTAGAGATACTACTAAAGTATATCGTCGCTTTGATAGTCATAACGATGCACGCTTCATCATAAGCTAGAAAAATAGCTGTGATATGTTGACAATTTACGTTCTGTTATATATTTCTTAGTATTTCTGAATATGTGTACACTTCTGTGTAGATTCTTATCTCACTAAAGGTATCTATGCTAATGAACTTTATCACGACCGAGCGCTGCCGGGGTTCAGAAGGGGAGCAAGGAATAGTAACATCGCGACTTACAAGGTATATCGTAAGGGTCGACTGAGATAGGGGCATAGAAACACTACTCTAGTAATCAGATGTACTCGTCCTACTTGTAGGCACATAGCTGACATAACGTATATTCGCTCATACGCACAGATCACATACAAATCATAAAGAGTGGTTTAACAAATGGTCGATATTGAGCGTTCCAAGAAGAAGAACCTTATCACAATCACACGTTCTTCTGAATATTGTATAGAATCATCCATGGTTTGACTTCTGAATATTGTATAGAATCATCCATGGTTTGACTTCTGAATATTGTATAGAATCATCCATGGTTTGACTTCTTTTTCCATTTCTACTTTTGCATTCGAAAATAAATTCTTAAAGAAATCAATGGTCGTCATGCCCTGGTATGATGTCGGTTTGTGTATATTATCACGGCGAAGCACATAAAACAAAGTACGGTAGTTTTACAAAAATACAAAAATCAATGACAATACACAGCAAACGTTTCTGACAAAAAGGCCTTTGAATCCCAAACAAAAGGATACAACAAACCTGACGAATAATTCAGAACACTACATATAGACTTTAACAAAGATATAGCAACGGTTAAAAACGAATGAAAATATGTGACTAAAAGCGAATAACGAAATAAATACAGAAAAAATGTAAGTGGAAAAATAAGAGAAACAATACAAAAATCAAGTATTGTTCTTACAAGAAATACATGTTGGTTTAGTATATCCATGTTCTGTCTGAATGGTGAAACTATTCTTAGTGATATTTTCTTATAGGAGATAACATGTGAATTCAGTTCGTTGAATGTTTAGCTCCAATCTTCAATCCAAGCTTTTGAAATCTTGCAGTTGACGTGGATTGTTTTAAATAAAAATTGTCGACTACACTTATTTGAGAGAGTTCAAAATGTCAGCGCTATCCATTGGCTGCCTCCCTCCTAATATGGTGGTGGCGCGTGCTCTAGTTTAAACAGTCATACTTTAGTGAGATAGATCAAATGACATTAATTAAATCTAAGAAACTTTGAAATTCTTTTATTCATATTTAAGTTGTTGAATGTTGAATGAATTATATAAACAAAACGCCCGAGTGCTTACCGGGGCCCAAATTTGGGGTGTAAAGAATAGAACCACTGTTACCTGCCACACATGTCGTAAGAGACGACTAAGGAGGCTTGACTGAAATCGGATGCACATGTCCTAAACGTGTAGAAGTCCATGCGTTTAGGGGCCTACCAAACCAATGTGTAACGTATACACGTTCTTGGTAAAGATCAAACATATCACAAAGAGTGATTAAAATTGGTCGTAAAGAACGAACACAAAGAAGAAGAAGAAGATATAAACAAAATAGACAAAATAAATAGTAAAAAATCATTCAAAGTTTGGGGATTTTCCTTGTTAGAAAAAAAAAATAGGACTTTTTCTTCGAACGCTCTATATCGATCACTTGTTTACCACTTTTTGTGATTTGTATGTGATCTGAGCCTAAGAGCGATTGTACGTTGTGATAGTTATGCGCCTACAAATTATGCCAGCACATTCGATTTCTGCGATGCATTTTATTTACTAGAGTAGCTTCCCTAGGCCACTACCTCAGTCGCCTCTTACGACATGTTTTGTATGTCGCAGTGTTACTATTCGTTGCTCCCAGTGTCGGCTCGTCATTAGGGCCAGTGGGCAAAATTATGTAAAACGTGTATTTATTATTTTATAAATTAAAATATAGCTACCAAAACCATGATTTATCCGGAAAAATCTGTCTGGCCCCACCAACAAAAATGATCACGAGCCGCCACTGGTTGCTCCCCTGCGAAGCCCGACAACACACGGGCGTTGCATGAGATGAATACCTGAATTCATCCATTTGTTTCTAGTGTAAGAAATGACAATATTTTCAGCTAAACATTTTACAACTAAAACACACGGGTTCATGTTGTACTGATCAAACAAAGTAACTGTCATCATCAATGTGCGTATCCTTTATAGGACGTTGATCTCTGTGCCCAGCGTGTTCGTAGCGCGTTGGACTACGGGTGACAAGTCATCTGTAAGTGCGGGTTCAACTCCGCGGACTGGCAGAAAAGCTACAGGTTCCTCAGATTTACGGTGTTCGTGGCACCGAGCCGAAGGGTTACGATGTCCATGACACCGAGCCGAAGAGTTTTCAGCTCAAGTGCTTCTGGATCGAAAAAAAAAAAAATCTCTTTGCAGCGCATCTGAAATTCACTCTGTCTCTAGCTAGTTCACCCACTTCGTCGATGGTCATATTCATGGTTTCTTTAATATCTTGTAACCATCGTCTTCTTGGTCTGCTTCTGCGTCCGGGGAACCCTGCCCTCTAATATTGTTCTCTCCAGGCCATCATAATGTGATGTGATCAAAGTTTGATGTGACCAAAGTATCTAATTTTTCTGTATAGTATGTTGTTAATCAGCAAATTCTCTTTAACATTTAGTTCTTTCAGGACATCAGTGTTCTTTCTTTTTTCTGTCCATAGTATTCGTAGAATCTTTCTGTATCATTTAGTTTCGAAAGTAACTGTATTCGTTGATATTTCAAAATAACGATCGATCAATGAATGAAAATTATGGTATATCTTTTAACCGGACCTCGCCATCAACCACAGTAAAGGAGTCGTTGATTTTCTAGGCACCACTTATACACTTAGTAGTTTGCCATTACTTTCTGAACGGTGATGTCTATTTTTATCGTTTGTGAAAGTCCATGAGAACGAATGCGTTTCCAAACAGCCCGCAGCAGTGTTTGAACCTGGTACGCTTAGGTTGTGATCGAGCTCACTACTGCTTAAGCTACAGACGCCCACTAACGATCATTACAACAGGAAATTGAAAACGATTTAGATTTAGATTCTTTAACCACAGCCAACTCTAGATAACTAAGCCAGACAACTGACTGGATGTTCCCTGACCTAGATCAGAAAAGGGGGCCGGAAAATATAGATTTTTGATAGAACACTGCAAGCTTTTTTTGCAATTTTACTCAATTCTGTGAGTCTATCGTTATTTATTGGTGAAAAATATTCATAATATTAATATTCCTTATTGTTAACTTATTGGATAATATAACTTCGAAGTAGAATTTTGTGTTGATTTTAAAATGAATTCGTCTATATACACTGATACTGGAATGCGAGGTCATGTGGTGCAGTTGTGGTCTGATTTCCCATAATTCTTACCTGAGTCCGAAGGCCCATAAGTTTATAGTTGGCTCTGCTTTAACTCACTCGAATTCTGTGTTTTCATTCTAGTAACTTCAGAGACAACATCGATTTCGGTTCTATTCTGTGAAAGTTTGTAGCGAAATAGAAACAGAAAGGAAATCAAATCCCATGAAATATTAACCAAGCATAACTAAATTACAAGTGTAAGTTCAATGAACTTTAACACTTTCAGCCGACTATCAATTACAGTTTCATCTTGACATAGCAACTTTCTGGAGCAAGCAATTAGTTTGCAGGGAATTTATAAACTGTTTAGAAATCACAGAGGGGACACAGACTGACAACCAGTCGATGCTGAGACAGATCAGTTGACACTTTCCTGCTACACTACTTCTAGAAAATTAAATTAGCTCTGGGCTTGTTGTGGGGAAACTTTGAGCAAACAATCATATACATACAAGGTCTCACACTTCCGTCACACGCTACTGAGATGCCTTCTGGGAATAGAAGCCGACAAGATGACCATGAGGCCAAATAGCGGTTTAGAATAAACGAGAGTTTTGGGCTTTTCCGTGTGACACTTGGTGCGAGGCACATGAATAACATTTTTGAAACATTCGAGTTAATTACTTCTAAATGTGTTATAATATAATTCGTTAGAGTTACATTCGCTTTCTTACTTTTAATAAATTCAATTTCTATAATAATGCAAGGTGTTTATAAGAATACTAAAGAAAAACACAAAAAATAAATACACCGACTCGTCATTTTTCAACAATAAAACACCAAACAGAAAAAAATATTCATTTTTGTCAAGACCAATTTTAGTGAAGCTAAAACGTAACAAAATCAATCAGAAAGCCAAATAATTAAGTTGTAAAACAAAACTTAAAACATATAAAAGAAATGTCGTGGAGGTGCTTTTAAATCGCAATGAGTGCTGGAAAACATACATCACACACACAAGTTGGATACATTTCAAAATAAATACTTTAGAACAGTTCTGCACATTTTCTGGCCACGTTTGATAGCCAATGCGGAACTTTTAAAACGAACAAATTAACATTATTGAATATCGTCAATGAAAAATTAAGATGAAAATGAACTGAACATGTATGTCTTATGTCAGTTTGGACATTGGCTAGGGCAGATCTCAATTGACAGATGATGTGAAACGAAGACCTGAACGTTCAAAGGAAACATACACAAATAAATCTGTAGAAACATAATTAAAAGATTGTTGTTTGACATGCGAAACAATTGGTAGCAAACCGGCAGATCGGTAAAATATACACTTTTCATGTGTGTCAAACAAGACACTAACATGATATATAGATATAGACAGATAGTCAACAATTAATCTAAGCAAGTTCTAAAGCTTTTTGTTATAATAGTGTAGTAATAGCCTTCATCATCCGTCTTGGATGACCAGGGAGATGGGGTGGGGTGGGGGTGTGGGGGAGCACTAAAGGTCTCTGTGGCTAAGTGGGGTTATGCCATTGTCATGCATTCCGAAAGTTGTGGTTACAAATCGGACCATATTTTGTGTTCACATACACCATACTTCAATCCTTCTATATATGATATTGCATGAAATCTAATGTATCACTACTGTCCGCTAGACGCAAAGCAGCAACTTTGTTCTTAATAAAAAATTGTCAACGCAAATGGAACTTTATATAATAGTTTCTAACCGGCATAATCAGGATTCTCAATGTTGGTTTGTTTTGATTTCGGCAATTTAATGTAAATTTTGCTATTAGCAGCATTATTGTCAGCAATCAGAACAATTACTGCTCTTGCACCTTATGTTGTTGTTGTTTTAAAATATACTTTACATTTGCAGCTGTTCTGCAAAAACTGTTGTGTTTAAGTTTCTTTCCAATTATAAGGCAACTTGTTCTACAACACTTTGTACATTACTTTTGAAGTCTTAAATAAACTATTTGACGGAATTTCTGTGCTGAATTTGAATAGAACCATCGTTTGCCTCTTTGTCTCAGGAGACAATAGGTTTTGCGTCAGTAGTTTGTTCTGTGCTGAATCACAACGTTTCTTGTGGCTGTAATGGCCTATTCTGGAGTACAATCCTTGCCACAGTTGCTGCAGGTAAAACTGGAGACGAGCTGATACATGGATGTTCTCTCTGCCTCTCTTTGCTTCTATATGTGATGGTGTTTATCTTATTTTCTTTTGAGTCACCCTCACTGCTGCTCGCCATGCTTGCCTGTCTTTGGCCAGCCGCTCCCAGTGTTCTTTGTCTACACCGCATGAAGTTAGATCACGCTTGCAGGTGTCAATGAAACGTAATAATGGGCGTCCATGCTGTCTAGTACCAGCAGCGAGTTGACCATATCGAATGTTCTTTGGGATTCTATCATAGCTCATACGGCACACGTTTCCCAGCAATCTCAGACGTCGCCGACTCAGCAAGGTGCTTGGAACGAATTTCAAGGCACTGTTCAAAATTTCTGTATTGTAGATGCGGTCCTGCCATCAGATGTTATATATTCGGCATGCCTGTCTGCCCAGCGTGTTCGTAGCGCGTTGGACTACGGGTGACTATCCCTCTGTGTGTGCGGGTTCAATCCGCGGGATGGCAGAAAAAGCCACAGATTCCTCAGATTTACGGTGTTCGTGGCACCGAACCGAAGGGTTACGATGTCCATGGCACCGAACCAAAGAGCTGAAAAGCTCAAGTGCTTCTGGATCGGGAAAAAATAAAATATATTCGGCTAAGACAGCGCATGTGGAAAATGTTGAGGCAATGTTCTTGTCTGGCATATGTTTCCGTGCTGGTTTGATCAACAAAGTCGACCACAAAGTGACCTCTCCGTGACGCATGACTGGGAATATTTTTTGGAGTAGCTGAGTTGCTCAAACGTCAACTACCCCCTCTCGACTTCGCTGATAGAATCCTAAGGAGTGCAAGCAGGATGTCTGGTATGAATATAACTATAATCATTTAATTAAAAAGTTTTCAAGTTGTGACCATCTTTTTTAGTTATTATTATTATTAACTATAATACAGTTAGGATGTTTGTCATCAACCTTACTTACAACAAATACTGTTACAGTTATATCTGTTTAAACTTTTACACTTGTTCTCCATTAATGGCGCAGTCTGGCTTAACAGTAATTAATTTTGTCCATCATCATCAAATAGCTTGTCCTGAGCAGAACTTTGCCACCCCAACAGTCCTCCGGAATTTCTCTCTCTCATAGGTCAGATGTCCTGCCTCTGCAGCCGTCATGTTCAAGCCATCAGTTACATCTCGAATGCATCTTCTCCGTGGTCTTCCTCTTCTTCTCTTTGCCGGTATACTCCTTCCATGATCTTCTCCAGCCCTTCATGTCTTTTATATGTCCAAAATATCTCAATTTTTCTTTCTTTTTTGTAGCATCAGCCAGTTTCTTTGATTTTGAATTCTTTCTGTATGGACATGTTTGTTCTCTTCTCTGCCCAAGATATACGGAAGGCTCTTATGTAACAGTTATATTCAAAAGCCCATATGTATTTTTCCACTGCCTTATTAAATGTCCATGCTTCACACCCATACGTTGCCATTGGGAATATGCATGCTCTTAGTATTCTGATCTTTATTTTATCAGTCTCGTTCCATAGGACTTTAAAAAAACTTCGTTGGCCCACCTGCCCAGCGTGTTCGTAGCGCGTTGGACTGCGGGTGACTAGCCCTCTGTGAGTGCGGGTTCAATTCTGCGGCTGGCAGAAAAGCCACGGGTTTCCCTCAGATTCACGGTGCTCGTGGCACCGAACCAAAGAGTTACGATGTACATGACACCGATCCGAAGAGCTGAAAGCTCAAGTGCTTCTGGATCGGAAAAACCAAAAACAGCAACAACAAAAACTTTGTTGAAATATATCCAGAACCCAAATTGAAACGAGAACGAGATTTCTTGATGACCTTTCTTAACCCGAATAATTACTAGCGGTGACCCCTGATGCACAAATGGGTGAAATCATACTTGCGTAACAGAAGAGCAGGGGCATAATTAGTTGGTTTGAAGAGTTAAAAAAACCTGCTACATTATGGAGTCCCACATGAAGGTGTCCTGTCCACAACGTTTTTTCATATTAGACATTAACGACCTGCTGCCGAGCTACCAATGCCTCCATATTGAAATTAGATACATCTTTGAATCTAAGTTGATGTCACTATCTGCTCAAATTCCCTCCGTCAGCTGTTCTTAAATGATATCCTTCAGAACATCTTCTATGATCTGCATGACCGAATTATTGCTGCGCTAAGGAAGTTTATAACTGATCTTTCAATCACATACTAAGAATGAAGTGTAAGGGTCGCTGGCGACAAATGTTGAGTACTTTTTTGTTTTGTTTAGAACGGATTGGTCACGCCTCTTTGTCATAGAGAATCGTTCTATATAGCTGGTGTTGTAAATCCTGTTTTTAGTCTTTATATATGGCCAGTTGTAGATTGTATTTATACACAAACACGTTGTATTTTCTGAAACCAGATCACGTTTACTTCTTTAATTTAAAACATGTTCAGATAATGTAACTTCAACGTTTTCTGCTTATCTCTCGTTCTGCTATCTCTGACTTTCTATCTCTGACTTTCTATCTCTGACTTTCTATCTCTGACTTTCTATCTCTGGCCTTTCTATCTCTGGCTCCTTATCTTTGTTCTTTTACCTCTGGCCTTCCAATATCTGGTTTTCTTGTTTCTGGTTTTCCTGGCTCTGGTTTTCATGTCTCTGGCCCTCTTATATATGTTCTTCCTATCTCTGGATCTTTTATTTCTGGCTTTCTTATCCATGGCTCTACTATTTATCACAGTCTATTATCTCTCCTCTCTCACCTGCACACACACATATATAGTCTATTTTCCATTTCCCTCTCACCTACATACACGCACATATCTCTCTCCTACATACACGCACATATCTCTCACCTACATACACGCACATATCTCTCACCTACATACACGCACATATCTCTCACCTACATACACGCACATATCTCTCTCCTACATACACGCACATATCTCTCACCTACATACACGCACATATCTCTCACCTACATACACGCACATATTTATCACCTACATACACGCACATATAACTCATTAACGTTAGATAACCCACATGCGTTTAATACCTCTCTATCTCTCTCTCTCTCTCACACATACACACAAACATACAGGCGCGGCACACCTCCATTCACAGACACTATCCAACAAACACATACAAACCTTATCTAAACTTGACCAGAGACTTTGACAAAACGTTGATTGAAAACACACAAATTAGTTTCCTTATAGCATCAGACATTGACAAAACTCAGACAGGCAACTCGATGATGTTATTCCTAACTTGACTAAACATAACCAACTTTTTAACAAGGTATTCTCCATAAACAAAGACAATCTTTACTAAGAAAAGACACAGATGTATGTCGTTCTCTAAGAATAAACGAGAATTTGAAATCACTCAGGAACCAGTTTGTTGGAAGCTTGACACAACACGAAATTGTTGACTCCCCTGAGAGCAAGCTATACTTGAGGATCGATGTCTTTGTCTGTCGTTTAGCCATGCGCACAGAGACATAGACAATTTACAATGTTTTTATTTATTTCTAGAATTAGTACTAGAAATTCCTTTTACAGTTTTAACTTGATAATTCATGCATTATTTCAACGTGTTTTAGTTATTAATCATAATGATGAAGTTAACAGAGAAATTTAATCCTGTAATTAGTTAATTGCAAGCACGAGATTGGACTATTAGCAATAACAATACAGGTGCTACAAGGTAAAACCGGGTTATTTCAGTGTTACAAATTGTATTTTCTATTCAGAATAAATATTTGTATCCATGGTGATGTTCGAAATATCTAATTTACTTGATTTAGGGCCTAACAAGTCCGCTAGTGTTGTTAATCTTTGTTTATTCTTGGGTTCTATTGTTCCGTAGTCATATCCATACTCATTTTAACAAGTCGAGTAATCCGTGTTGTTTTAAATGAGCTCGTGTTGGTTTAGGCTAAATGTTGTTATGAGAGTTGTTAAGAAGACAGAATTAACAATTTACGTTAAAGTGAAACATTAAACTCAAAATAAAGTGCGGATGTGCGCAGCATTAAACTCAATCTTAAGTATGGATGTGTGCAGTATTAAACTCAACATTAAGTACGGATGTGTGCAGTATTAAACTCATACTAAAATGCAGATGTGTGCAACATTAAACTCAATCTTAAGTACAGACAGTGCCGGATTAGGCTAGTGCGGGGCCCGTAGCACATTTTAGCGCAGGGCCCTAGGTTTTGTATGATAATAAAATAAAACACAACTTTTACAAACAAACTTGTCTCTATTTAATGTGAGCAAATTTAGAGATAGCACTAGACAAATCAATTTCTCTAAGTAAATTACATTCAATGTTCATTAAGGTGAGGTTATTTAGACGATCTTGTCCCATCGTGTTTCTTAACTCACTTTTTATACTTTAATGTCGAAAAAGAACGTTCTCCGCTGCAGTTAGTAATCATTAAAGTCAAGTAAATTCGTAAGACTATTTCTACATTTGGGAAACACGACTCTAATGAATTTTCCTTTACAAGTTTATTAAATTGCAGTTCAAGAGCCTCATGCTTTCGTTGCTAATAGCAGCAGCTACATTAGTTTTACAGCAGTAGACGACTAAGATGGTTGGGGCATGTGAGAAGAATGGAAACTTGCTGCATACCAAAACAAATGTTGTTCTGTGAACTTTCGGAGGAAGAGGCACCAGGGCAGACCACTGCTCAGATATAAAGATGTCTGCAAAGCCTCAATGAAAACTTTTCTATAGATCCCAGCACATGGGAAAGACTAGCTGATGACAGAGTTGTGTGGAAAGTCAAATTACGAAAGGGCGCAGAGTCTTTTGAGAAGAGACTTATATACGAGCTGAACGACAAGAGAGAAAAGCGAAAACTCAGAAGTTGTCACAGTAAAACACTGCCAATTGACCGTTTGTAAGGATGAAAAAGGCCATATACATTAGTTTTAAGAAGTTCAATGAACTGTATAAGCTAGTCGCCTAGGCTTTCTTCCAAATCCTCTTGGTAAGAGCTGACAATATTTGGAGTTCTTTTCAAGATCTCTTCCTCTGTAATAGATTTTAACTGCCGGAGTATTCCAAATACACCAGTCACTCTATGGTACAGCCTAAATCAATAACTTTGCAAACAAAACAGAACAGTTGTCCTTTAGTTTCTGTATAACACAACCAATCTCTCACGTGAGTTTTGTTTGTTGGTGTATGTGTGTATGTGAAAACGACTTTCGACAAAATCGTGGATTGTTTGAAGTTGTTTGGCCATTCACCAATATCGTTGGAATACATTTTACTTTCGTTGTGTTTTTGGCTTGTAGAAGATGTTGTTTCATTAAAAGCATGTGCTGTGCTTTCTGCCTCTCTTTGGCTTGAAGATGATATGGCTAAATTGGAATGACTTGCTGTACATTCGATTTCAGTTTGTCTTGTGAAAATGTGGCTAAATCGTGAAGAGTTGCTGATCTTAATGGTAATATTGGTAATGATGATTCTTCTAAGGCACTGCTTTCATCTACTACACAGTGGGACACGTCTTCTGTATTTTCTGCTTCGATTTCGTTGGATTCAGCACCATCACAAACATCTAAAAATTCAGACAGCTTGCGTGTTTTTGATATAACATCTGGTTATTTTTCCATTTTCATCTGTCACATAGGCGCGGGGCCCCCTAGAAGCGCAGGCCGTGCATTTGCTACTTCTGCTACTAGGCTAATCCGGCGCTGAGTACAGATGTGTGCAGCATTAAACTCAACATTAAGTACGGATGTGTACAGTATTAAACTCAACATTAAGTACGGATGTGTGTAGTATTAAACTCATACTAAAGTACAGATGTGTGCAGTATTAAACTCATACTAAAGTACAGATGTGTGCAACATTAAACCCAATCTTAAGTACAGATGTGTACAGTATTAAACTCAACATTAAGTACGGATGTTCAGTATTAAACTCAACATTAAGTACGGATGTGTACAGTATTAAACTCAACATTAAGTACGGATGTGTGCAGTATTAAACTCATACTAAAGTACAGATGTGTGCAGTATTAAACTCAACATTAAGTACGGATGTGTACAGTATTAAACTCAACATTAAGTACGGATGTGTGTAGTATTAAACTCAACATTAAGTACGGATGTGTGTAGTATTAAACTCATACTAAAGTACAGATGTGTACAGTATTAAACTCAACATTAAGTACGGATGTGTACAGTATTAAACTCAACATTAAGTACGGATGTGTACAGTATTAAACTCAACATTAAGTACGGATGTGTGTAGTATTAAACTCATACTAAAGTACAGATGTGTGTAGTATTAAACTCATACTAAAGTACAGATGTGTGCAGTATTAAACTCATACTAAAGTACAGATGTGTGCAGTATTAAACTCATACTAAAGTACGGATGTGTGCAGCATTATACTCACCCTAAAGTAGGTGTGAAACTGAGCACCTATGAGGATGTCCTATAGTGGTAGTTCTATGGTGTCGGCTCAGTAACCAGTATCCAATAATCAAGATAGCGCACATGTATATCCCAGAAAAGTATATATATTTGTTTCATTGACTACAGCTAAGCTTTTGATGGAGTCCACATACATACCGAGCTAATCTCTGCAAAAATAGTCCTGGGTGGTAAGGACATCAGATTAATTCCAACAATAAAAACTCAAAACAGTGGCTCTCAATTGTCTATTGTCTTTTCCCAGGTGGATGATGGAATTGGTTGTCCACTCTTGCCGTTAAGCGTAGGGTGAGGCTTTAATTTGCGTTAAGAGCCAGATGAGTTGCCCTTGTTGTGTTATATCCGTGTTTATTTAGTGGGTCAATCCATCTTTTTCTTTGTCTTCCTTGGCTCTAGTACTTGATCTCTTTTTATTGTAGCTGTTATTGGTGGTTGATTGTATTCCATTCTCATTAAATGTCCAAACCACTGCATTTGTTATCTTCCAATGTATTCGGTGCATGAAGTTATGCCCACTCTGTTTCTTATATCCTCGTTTCGTAGTCTATCTATCAATGATCTCAATACATTGACATATAAATAGGAGTGAGGCAGGAATGTATCATGTCAGCCAATCTATTTAACATCTAAACAGAGGTCTTCAAACAGTTCAAATTATTATCTATTGTCTATTGTCTATTCTCAGGTGGAAGATATAGTTGGCTGTCCACTCTTTCCGTTAAGCGTAGGGATGGGAGCTTTAATTTGCTTTCTAGGGCTAGATGAGTCGCCCTTGTGTTATATCCGTGTTTATGTAGTGTGGTCTTGATATTGTCTATCCATATTTTTCTTGGTCTTCCCTTAGCTCTAGTACCCGATTCTTTTTATTGTATGCTGTTATTGGTGGTTGGTTGTATTTCATTTTCATTAAATGTTCAAATCACCTCATTTGTTATCTTTCGATGTATTCAGTGCATGAAGTTATACCCACTCTGTTTCTGATGCTCTTATGACTGCCAGAACTTAAGATCAACGAAAAAAGAAATCAATAACCTAAGATATTCAGATGATACAATATTGGTAGGTGAGAATGAGCAAGAACTCCAAGAACTAGTAGACCAACTAAACAAAACCAGCCAGGAATATGGATTAAAGATTAAAGATTAAAGATTAAAGATTAAAGATTAAAGATTAAAGATTAAAATCAAGAAAGCGAATACTACGGTTATCAGCTAAGAAATCATCATCATCAAATAGCTTGTCTTGAACAGAACTTTGTCACCTTAATAATCAGTGGCGGCTCATGATCATTTCTGTTGGTGGGGCCAGACAAAATTTTTTGGAAAAATCATGGTTTTGAGTTTATTATGTTTTAATTTATAAAATAATAAGTACACGTTACACATTCTTTTGGTGGGGCCCGCCCCAGTGGCCCTTAATGACGATCCGCCACTGCTAATAATACATCGGAATTTCTCTCTCATAGACTATAAGTCATGCATCTGCGGTCGTTATGGTCAAATCATGAGTTACGTCATGAATACACCTTCTCCGTAGACTTTCTCTTCTCCTCTTTGCCGGAATGTCTCCTTCCTTAATGGTTTTATCCGATACTTCATGTCTTTTTATGTGCCCAAAATATTTCAATTTTCTTATATCTCATTTGTAGAATGAGCCAGTTTTCTTTAATTTTATTGAAGAGAATATGATTGATCAAAAGTACACTCAATGACATGATCAAATTACTAACATCAAAAGTACATTCAATGACATGATCAAATTACTAACATCAAAAGTACATTCAATGACATGATCAAATTACTAACATCAAAAGTGCATTCAATGACATGATCAAATTACTAACATCAAAAGTACATTCAATGACATGATCAAATGACTAACATCAAAACAGATAACAAATAAGCTAAAGATGAGCATTATCAAGTGTTATATTTATTCTGTATTTTATATATTTCAGAAACATGGACAATGAACAAGCATTTGGAATACAGAATTAATGTATATATAAAGAAGAATATGTCTTTTGCATAAAAAAGAAAGATCTAGAAAACCTGGTAATAAAAAAAGTAATTACTGCTGGAAATTTCCAGCGTGGTGCAGGATCCTCAAGGGAAGCAAAGAATAGTAACACTGCGACTTACAAGGCATGTCGTAGAGCCGACTGATGTAGAACATAGGAAGCTACCATAGTAAATAAAAAGCATCGCAGAAATCGGATGTGCTGGCCTACTTGTAGACACACAACTGGCACAACGTACAATCGCTCTTAGGCTCAGATCACATATAAATCACACAGAGTGGTTAACAATTGGTCGATATAGAGCGTTTGAAGAAGAAGAAGAATGCAGGAAATAAAAATCAAACATTCAAAATATGTTGGACACATAAAGAACATGTATCAAAACTGGTGTTATAAGGGAAAGTTAAAGGCAACGAGCAAGCTGAAGACCGAGACACAGGTCAGGGGGACATCAAGAGATGAACAAATTACAGCCTGGCAGAGTGCAACACAAAGATGTCAAGACAAGAGACAGGAAATATTGGAGACTCATTGAAAGCCAACCATGGATGCAGATATAGCACCTGATGATGATACTGACCTAATGTTTAACCTTGATATCATCATCAAATAGCTTGTCCTTGGCAGAACTTTGCCACCTTAACAGTCCGGAGTTTCTCCCTCTCATAGGCTAGATGTCCTGCCTCTGCAGTAAGAATGTCAAACCTACCATCACGACGGTGGCCAAAACGTACTGTGGGAAGTGGTCGGCACAAACGGAGAAGCATAAATCAGAGGAATTATATCCTACAGAACTGCCCCTAGTATGCAGACTTGAGAAGAAAGAGGTGGCCCACTTACACTAGCTTCCAAGAAAATTGTATGGCGTGGCTGATAATCTGAGGCAGACGACTGCCTTTATTAGAGAATCCGAAATCCCAATCTAGTGAAAACGCAGTCGAAGAAAATATATCCAAAATACTTTAATTTTCTCATTCTCACTTGTAGCAGCAGACAGTTTTCTTTGATTTTGAGTTCTTTCTGGATAGATCTATTTGTTCTCTTCTCTGTCCAAGATATACGAAGGACTCTTCTGTAGCATTTAAATTCAAAAGCACATATATGTTTTTCCACTGTCTTTTAAATGTCGAAACACGTAATCACAAAGTACTGTAGTTTTACAAATTACAAAACAATGACAATATACAGCAACTTATCGACCAACAAGGCCTTAATCAAGCAAACGAACAACAGGGGTGACGAATTTAAACAAACAATTACATATGGACGACTAGATACGGAGACATTCAAACGTTTCTAATCTTATTAAATGTCCATGCTTCGAACCCATATAGCTTTGATAACAAACAGAAAATGTTAGAGATCTATTATAGACAGTCTTCAATATAGAGATGACACTTTGGTTTTATTTTAAATTGGATAAGATCTTCTCATAATGATGATAATTGTTACAATAATTGTTACTAGCTTTGTTCCCTACCTTAAAGTCTCTCACGTGGATCTAATCGATATCAGCATCAGATCGTTCATGTAATGTTTGTATGACTACAGAGTTGTAATTGGCAAGCATGTTCGCACACGCTTACTGGCCTCGCGTACAAATAGGGTCTTTCCGCGTGATCAGTTTGTCAGTTACGCTGCATCAAACATATTCATAACTCGTTTCAACTCTTAAACCCGCCCAACAATGTCTCCTAAACTGTGTCCGATGTCTACAACCTGTCTAGTTTCAAATGTATTGTGAGCATGTGCGCGCGCGTGTTTCGAGTTTTTCTATTACGGAAACCAGTTAGAATCAAACGAAAAATATTATTCTGAAGTTTAAGTCGCTTTTAATGTTTGCCTGCCTTGTCACGGAGGTCATTTCCTGATTGAAGAACCCAGTTATCAAATCGTTCTGCTCCAATAGTTTCTCAAGACTCATCAATAACAGTACGTTTACTGCACATGTGATCTATCGTCTTCTCTCTTCATATTTCTCTTTTCCTATTAGTGTTGCTCGTGTCACGAATCACTGCCATTATCAAGTTTATTGAAAACCATTGTAGTTGGACGATATAACAGAAGTCACGTGTAAATATTTCCAGAAGAAACGGACCGTCGCAAACACTTGTACTGTAGGATTCTCTCCGTTGTCTGGAATATTTCGTGAATAATGCTAAGATTCTCTCGAAGTTAAATGTTAGACAGTGAACAACTGTGCTCTCAGTCGTAGTACTTCAACGAACATTTAGAAAAGTTCGTATGTTCATACGAGTGCTGATTGTTAAAGCGAAGAATATGTGGACATTTGAGAACATACAAGCAGTTGATTGAAGACATATTGGTGCCATATGTACACTGCTTTTGTTTTTTTAAATGTAGACAACAGAAGACAAACAATAAACAGACAACCATGACTTTAATTGCAATTACAACTTTTTATGGATTCTAGTGTTTGAATTGTCTTCATTTTAATCATATTTCATGATAGTTGTATTCTTGTTTCCTTTCTTTTCTTTATTCCCAAATTGCCTCACAGCGTCACGGTAGAAAGAAATTATTTAGAACGCGCTCTTGCGTGTATTTCGTCAATAGTGTCTTTTACTGCCTCTGTTATTTCTGTGGTCCACCTATTGCGTGTATGATCTTATGCCTTGTTTTCACTGCATCCGAATAAATTTGCTCTTTGAAGTGCACTGTCTTTTTTGGTAATTTGATTATGCGGCCAAACGATTTAATTTGTTGTTTCTTGATGAAATTCAGTACCCCACTTTTTCCTGTCTTGATTCCTAAACCGGTCTATTCTTGATACTCCCAGCGCTCTGCGCAGATACTTCATCTTTGTCGTGACTAATTTTATTCTGTAGTTTGATGTCAACGTCTATTTTTGGCACTGATAGCGTAATGCTGGGATATACAGGGTGTTCAACTTAAAAGCAGTCTATGAATGGAGCTAATCTGGCATATATGTATGGAAATGAGAAGGTTCAGTTGTGACGTAGTATAGGTCAAGGTTGTGTGATGGTGTGTAATTGTAGTGCGGGAAGGGCGATGAACAAATGTGACGTAGGACGAGCTAGTCAGAACCGGTTTAAATAGTAAATAAAGACAACGCGATAGGTTATCTGGCAACTTTCGATTTGTCAATGGAGCTGAAATTATCTTGAACACCCTGTATATTGTGTTGCGCATTGTTCTTGTATTGTTCGTGGTGACAGGGATGGGGAGGGCAGGGGGAGAGTTATGAATTGTGCAATATTCTTGATATGTTTGGTTGTGAATACATGTGTGCGTATGTGTGTGTTAATATATGTGTGTATACATGAGAGAGTATGTGTATGTGTGAAAATGATAATATAGTTGTGTAATATTTTTATGCTGGTGTGCGAATGCGTGTGTGTCTGAGTATAGGTCTGTGCGTATGTGTGTGTGTATGTGTGCAGGGGATAATTTAAAAAAAATCTTTCATATCTCGAGGTGTATTGGAGAATGAGGTGCATTGGAGAATGAGGTGCATGGAGAATAGGTCTTGGGGATACGTGCAGCCGTATTCCAATGGATATTACGATGATCTTTTTCTTCTACAACGATCTCTGATTATGCTCTATTTTACTGTGGACCACAAACTGAGCAGTCAGCTTCAGGTCTGTCAGGTTTCCCAAAGCTTAGTTTGTAGTTCAACTGGGTCGTGGTCACATGTTGCTTCTCAGCTCACACAGGAAAGGACCGTCTTGCAGGACATGCTCCTGTGTCTGGTCCGCCTGCTGACCGGGCAGAGATCTGTTTGACTTATTCCTAGTCTATGTAAGTGTTTGTTGAATTTGCAGTGTCCGGTACACAGGCGAAACTACAGGGTGTTCAAGATAAAAGCAGCCCGAGTGACAAACCAAAAGTTGCCAGTTACTTATTGCGTGGTGTCTATTTACTATTTAAACCGGTTCTGACTAGCTCGTCCTATGTCACATTTGTTCATCGCCCCTTCCCGCACTACAATTAAACCCCATTACACAACCTTGACCTATACTACGTCATAACTGAACCTTCTCATTTTCATAAACACATACCAGATTAGCTCCCTTGACGACGATGCTTCCTTAACGACGAGGCTGCTTTTATCTTGAACACCCTGTATAATTACGATTAGGACAAATTGAATGGATATTATGTGAAGGGGATAGATGGGATGAATTTCAAATGTAAACGGAATGCTGTGGTATCTGAGGATAGTATGGTAGTATTGTGAAGTTTTTCATGAATGTGATGATGTGCTATTGTTTTGTTAGTGATATTTGTAATGATATACTATTGTGATATTGGAGATGTCTGTAGAAAAGTTCCATTGTGGTATTAATATTATGCATTGTGATACTAGTAACATATGTAGCGATGTACTATTGTTTCATTGGTGAGGTATGTAGTGATGTACTATTGTTTCATTGGTGAGGTATGTAGTGATGTACTACTGTTTCATTGGTGAGGTATGTAGTGATGTACTATTGTTTCATTGGTGAGGTATGTAGTGATGTACTATTGTTTCATTGGTGAGGTATGTAGTGATGTACTATTGTTTCATTGGTGAGGTATGTAGTGATGTACTATTGTTTCATTGGTGAGGTATGTAGTGATGTACTATTGTTTCATTGGTGAGGTATGTAGTTATGTACTATTGTTTCATTGGTGAGGTATGTAGTGATGTACTATTGTTTCATTGGTGAGGTATGTAGTGATGTACTATTATAGTATCGGTGATGTATTTTGTGATATGTAACTTATGACGTTACTAGATTAGTTATTAATATGCTACACATAGTTTGAGACAATGGATATATGCAGGGCCGTGCGGTATATTTTCTCAGCATGATGCAAGTCTTCGAAATGTCGCCCATTAAATGTTTTTTTCTTTAAAATAACCTTCAATTGTGATTTTGATTTCGCTGCTTATGCCGCCCCTTACGGTACCGCCTGATGCGGTCGCCTCTCTGTATCATAGCACGGTATGGTCCTGGATATATGGGCGTCCCCATCAATTTTTCCGGAGGGTATGGGACAAAATAATTTTTTTTTAAATTGTCATTGGTAATTTACTACTTGAAAATGGAGAAGGCCAGATTCAGATCAGATTTTAATTTCGGCTCCATGTAAAGAAATATGAACTTCCTACATATTTTTAAACCATAGCTAGTTTGCAGCAGCTAAATGGAATGTTTTATCAATTTGCTGTTCTCCATTGAGGCAGGGAATGGAAAGTATTTGCCCCCTCCCCATCCTTGCTGTAACTCCTAGTATAAACACACCAAAACCACGTTTCAACGCGATGTTTTCTACGTGATGTTTTCTGTAATAAAATCTGGTGCTTTAAATAGATATATTAATAATAATAATAATTCCTCTCGTACCGTTATACGTTACATAGGGCCTGCAAGTAATTTCTCCATACCGCTCTATCCTTGGCAACTCGCTCAATCTCATCCATGGAACTGAGACCGATATTTCTTGCCTCTCTCACCAAATATATATATATATATTACCACTGCATTATGTTGAGCACCAGGGTATTGTTTTATTTATCAGATTGTGTAAAATTTAAAACAACAGTATTTTATACATTCACCTGCTGTATTCTATATAGAATTATACACAAAGAGCATCAAATGCATCGTGCAAACAACATTCTTTTTATAAAACACTTTGGAACGTGGGGTGGCTTGCCGGAAAGGACTGTCAAATGGTTTGCATGGTAGTTAGACGCACTCTAAGAGTTAACGTGTTGACGCCCATGCTTGGATACACCCAGTGCAGTGTATTGTGACCAGTGAGACATATGTCACTAAACATGAAAGAGAATGCTGCCCTGTAATTTTCGTTCATTTCTTTTTTAACCTGGTAAATCTCAGTTGTGTAAGTAGCACGTTTGTAAAAATGTAATACAAATAAAATACAGGCAGCTAGGTTTCTCCTTGTGTATTACGATTCATCATCATCATGATCAGGTGCTGTCTCCACATCGAAGGTTGGCTGCAATGAATCTCCAGCATCCTCTGTCTTTCGCCTTGGTGTTGCACACTGCCTGACTATAACCTGTCCATTTCTTAAAGTTTCCTCCCACTTATCTCTCGGTCTTCCTCTTGCTCTTCACCCTCAACGTTCCCTCTAGTAAATGTTTTATCATGGTGTCATGGTGTCTTTTTATGTGCCCAAAATACTTTATTTGTCTGAGTTTTATTTCTCTTAATAATTGTTTCTTCATGCCTAGTTTTCCTAAAACTTGTTTATTTGTCTGTTTTTCTGTCCATAAAACTCTGCCTATTCTTCTATATAGGATTACGATTAAGTCTGTCTATTCTAACCTTTTTGGGGTCAAAGTTATGGTCCACTGAGCACAGATCATTTCTACATTGTTCTCTTGACACCCAGATTACGACTGTCTGTGAGTAGCTACCCCGTAAAAACAATTAAAACTACAATTCTAACGAAAACACGTCTTATAATGGAGAACAACACTCTCACCTCTTGCGCAGCATACACACACACACTTACGCTGATCAATTGTTTAGATAATTAGGAAATGACGTCAGTTATGTGGGATGCTATTAAAGAGACAGCCCTCATCGCAGGTGAACGTCTGTTTACTTCAAGATCACGTCATGCGTATCCAATTGCAAAACTTCTGGGCAGGTTTGCGTTGTCATTGATTAGTAACGTTATCTGTTTTAATGTTATTGTTGATGTCATTTTTAAAAATATTAATTTAATTAAGATAAGATGAATGTCAGTTTAATTAACTAGATGCCAACAACTCTGTCAGTTAGATGCCAACAACTCTGTCAGTTAGATGCCAACAACTCTGTCAGTTAGAAATAGAGAACTAGGAGAACAATAAAAACATCAGGTGGAATCAGCAGTAAATCATATAGCTTCACACCTGTCCTAATTTACTCTAGAATCAGCAGTAAATCATATTGCTTCACACCTGCCCTAATTTGCTCTAGAATCAGCACTAAATCATATAGCTTCACACCTGTCCAAATTTGCTCTAGAATCAGCAGTAAATCATATTGCTTCAAACCTGTCCAAATTTGCTCTAGAATCAGCAGTAAATCATATTGCTTCACACCTGTCCTAATTTGTTCTAGAATCAGCAGTAAATCATATTGCTTCACACCTGTCCTAATTTGCTCTAGAATCAGATAATCATATTGCTTCACACCTGTCTAATTTGCTCTAGAATCAGCAGTATCATTGCTTCAACCTGTCCAAATTTTGCTTAGAATCAGCATAAATCATTTGCTCACACCTGTCTAATTTGTCTAGAATCAGCAGTAAATCATATTGCTTCACACCTGTCCTAATTTGCTCTAGAATCAGCAGTAAATCATATTGCTTCAACCCCTGTCCTAATTTGCTCTAGAATCAGCATAAATCATATTGCTTCACCCTGTCCAAATTTGCTCTAGAATCAGCAGTAAATCATATTGCTTCCTGTCCAATTTGCTCTCAGAACTTCTTCTTTCTTCGACGGACGCCCATATCGACCATTGTTACCCTTTTGTGATTTGTTTGTGATCCGAGCCTAAGAGCGATTATTGTGCCAATAGCGTCTGTAGGCCAGCATCAGATTTCGCACGCATTTATCTACTAAGGTAGCTTCCGATCCTACCTCAGTCGCCTCTTACAGCATGTCTTGTAAGTCGCAGTGTTACTATTCTTTGCTCCCTTGCGAGCCCGGAAACACACGTGCAACATCTGAAAAAACAAATTACCAAGAGCTAGCAGGTTGTGTTCTTAAAAGCGCTCGTCTAGGGCTCGCCTGTCTGTCCAACGTGTTCGTAGCGCGTTGGACTATGGGTGACAAGCTCCCTGTGAGTGCGGGTTCAATTCCGCGGACTGGCAGAAAAGTCACAGGTTCACCAGATTCCCGCTGTTCGTGGCACCGAACCGAATAGTTACGATGTTCATAGCACCGAGCCGAATAACTGAAAGCTCAAGTGCTTCTGGATCGGTTTTTAAAAAAAAGGGCTAGGCAATGAGTGCCGTAAGATATCAAGGTTTAATGTTCGAATCCTCTATTTGATCATTAGTTTTTTCCTAGAAGCCCCTAACACCCGTAGACTATCTATTTATTAATCATATTCTTTGACTATACCTTGGAAGTATCTTCACATCTGATAGTAGACTGGACAGAGAGATCGAAACTAGAATCCAGCAAGCCAACAACATTACATACCAGCTTACCCTAATCTTGAAACACCCAGCTATTCCAGTAGAGACTAAAAGATATATTAAAAATTCAATCTTTATACCAACACTGTGCTACCAGAGTCAAACATGGGCACTGGCAAAAGAACAAGAAAGGAAAATTACCACATGCGAAATGAGATGCTTGAGGAAAGCAGTAAATAAAACAAGAGGAGACCATATAAGAAATGAGGAAATTAGAAGAACAGTCGGAACAACACCTGCTGTTAGATTTATTGAAAACAGAGACTCAAATGGTTTGGCCACTTGGTCAGAATGAACCGAATACACCAGTTGCAAGAGCGTACAACCTGAAAATGGAATCATCAAGATGAAGGGGCAGACCAAGAAAAAGATGGGTTGATGGAGTTACAATCTTAAAACTCCACAATACCACACCATATCAAGCGACCGAGCGTGCATTATCTCGGAAACCAATCATCAGTTAAACCTGCTACGCCTAGCGGCAAAAAGCAGAGAAGGACAAAAGAAAGATTCTTTGACTTCGGTGCTTCTCCTGGTGTTCTTTAAACTCATTATTCTATAATTAGCTCTGCCTGATGCACGAATGAGCAGGAAGGTCTCATAAGTATCAATGAGATTAACGACGTTACGAGCTAGCACTGTATATTTAGCTCAGTTGTGATAAAGTTTTTAAATACTATGTTAGGTTATTGTGTATTTGGCATAACAATTGTTTGTCTTTCAGACAAAGACATATTGTTGTTTGGGTGTGTTTGACCACAGCCAACGCTAGATAACTAGGCCAGACAACTGACCAGGAATCCTAATCTAGATTAGAGAAGGGTGCTGGAAATTATGTATGTTTGATAGAAAACTGCAAGTTTTTTTGCAATTTTACTTAATTCTGTGAGTGTATGGTTATTTATTGGTGAAAAATATTCATAATATTGAGATTCCTTATTGTTAAACTTAACTTGTTGGATAATATAACTTCGTATTAGCATTTTGTGTTGATTTTAAAATGAATTCGTCTATATATATAACAATACTGGAATGCGATGTCATGTGGTGTAGTTCTGGTTCCCATTTTGCCTCTTGCTCCTTTCCTTAGCAGTTTTCCACAAGTGCTCGATGGTCTGGGTATGGCACCTGTATTTCTTGAAGCATGCAAAATAATATGCTCTTGTAGAAAAACAACGCTGCTCTTCTTGTCATTAACAGGTGCTGAACGAGACCAAAAATCCATCGCTATCTACGTTATCGAGTAAGCTGGGAATGACGAGATTTGCCGTGCATGGCATGATGGGATTTAATGACGCGTTTTCCGTCAAAACAATAATAATGGGGACCATCTGAGCTATATTTAGAACAACGTTCGGAAACAGTCTAAATTTAGAATGACCCAATTTTAACGGGGAAATTGTACAAAAGTACCAATTTTGCTGTTTTTTCTTCTTCCTGTGTCGTCACACTGCTACCGGGTTGTTGCCCAGTGTCGTGGTTTTCTGTTTTTTTCTTGCGCTGTCCTGGTGGCTTGGGTGATTGTTATTTTTGCTCTTTCACAGGATTCTGCTATGCCATCTAACCATTTTTTCGTGGTCTTCCTCTTGCCTTCTTTCCCGATGTTCTGTTGTAGAAGACTCTGTAAACTGTGGAGTTTGGATGTATTCTTATTAAGTGGCCAAACCATTTCATTCTTTATTTATCGATGTAATTCAAGAAAGGTTTCACGCAAAAATTAGTCAGAAATGACTTATTAGACGCCATGAATACACAAGAATTCACAGTGGACAAACGAAAAAAAAATAGTGTAGATCAGTTTTAGAAAAAACATAAAGAGAGAGAGAGAGAGAGAGAGAGAGAGAGAGACGGTTCAGTTGCACTTGATGATATGGCCACAAATTATTATTAATTTAAAAAAAATTGATTCCATGACCACTTCATCTGAAATTGATTTTTCTCAAACAACAAACATTCTGAACGCGCTACAATGACCACCAACAGTGCATGTTCTACAAGAACTACCAGCAGGGTGTTTGGTTAATGCTCAGCTCAGTAAGCATGAGAAAAAAATGCTATCGAGTTGTCAATATTGAAGTGGATTTAATGAGGTTCCAACATGAAATCAAATGTGCTAAGAAAAAAATGAACATGATGCACTAGGAGATCACAATCATGGTGTTGCTGCTATGGTCACAAAAATGTCTTTATAAGCAAGACAATTGCTGCTGAATCGTTGCACAGCTGAATGATATAAAGACAAAGGATTGACTTCATTGCACCGGGTTTTCCCATATGGCTCCATCGCACTCAGCATCATGTGAAACAGTATGTGTCTTATACTCTGGGTTCACCTGCTTCGTGTTCTGTCAGTATGTTCAATATGTTATGTGTGTAGATAACGCATACCAGATTGTTCTCAGACTAGAACAACCCTCTGAGACACATAAGGACTTCATGCTAATCACTCTGTATCACTTGACCAGCTCAGCTTGATCCAGACGTTCATGACAATAGAATAAACTATGGTGTGGATCGTAGAAACTTGATTGTAAATAATGGTAAAATATCACTGAACTCAACGTGAAGAGTGGCATCTCATATTTGTGTTAAACAACAAACAGAACACATGTTAAATCTTTGCAACACTGCTAATATGATATTGAAGACAAGGAAATGATCAAAGAATACGAAAGCAGGCATTGGAGTGGGTGGCAAAGAGTTCATGAGAAAGAGAATGTCATAGGGAGACCCTGAAACCAACTTTATTGAGAGAGACAAGAAATACCGCTCTAAATTCCATAGAAGAGATTGGGCGAGTTACCCAGGACAGAGCGGTATGGAGAAACTACTTGCAGGCTTTTGTAACGTATAACTGTACGAGAGAAATTATGATTAATATAACATTAATAAGAAAGTGTCCGTGAAAACCTTACTGTAAGTGTCTTGTCCATCTAACCCGTCATGAACTGCCTTGTCTGCTCAAGCTGGTAACATTAGTTTCCAGCGTCATCATCTGTGGTCTCTAACTACCTCACCTCCATTTCAATAGTACTTCTAATTGGTCTTGCGCTGTTCCATTCTCCAGAACTTTCTTATTCGACTTTACTTTGCACACCTTGCTGTCTATGTACTATATCTTTTGTTATTCTTTATACTATTGTGTTTATGTCTGTCGTAGTCAAGTTGACTGCTTCATACATGAGTGAATACATAAGAAGAAGAAGAAGAAGCACACATCTGGTTAATCATCAATGTAATGATGAAGGTTCTATCATTTGATCAGTTAAGTAGTCAGATTTAGTCATTAAGAGACTATTATCTGCTAGTGATGACAATTAAACGAAATTGGAGACATTTCCAAGAACTTATCATGAACACACCAAACAGAGATAACGGATGGCAAGTAACGTTCAACTCGTTGTATTAGGACAAACTTTCATTAAAATTAAACATCGACTTAAATCAAACTTTGAATTAAATACATATATCAGCTTATATTGTTTGCTTTATATTTTGTTCAACGATTTAGTTGTCATTTTGTCCAGTGCAGGACATATACGTTTTCGTGCGGTTTTATTAACTTCCTTTAGGACCGTTAGGGATTTATTGTCTAGTTGTATATATTATGTATAAGAATTGAATTTCTTCCCTTCTGGTGTATCCTTTGCTAATAAAGGCCTTTTGGTCGAAACGTCGCTGTGTATTGTTATTGCGTTTGTACTTTGTAAAACTACAGTACTTTATTTTTACTTGTTTCCCCATTGCTACATAGTTTTATTGCAGTCTTCTCTTATATCGATTAACTTTCTTTAGGTAAGTTAAGTTTTGTTAGTTTGTTATTAACTTTATAGTCAGATTATAGAATGAGTCTTTTTTTCCTAAATCAACGAATATTCCCAAATGTTAATAATTACATCTTTTTCAAAGTTAATAATCGATTGAAACTACCTTCATTTGATTATTTTTCTTCTGAAGTAAGTGGGTTTTTTAACCCGATTTAATTAATTGTTACTATTTTGATTTAACACTAATTAACATTTGAGGTCTTCGAAGAATCTGTCGAGTCCACACGTGATCGATAGTGACGACATTTAGTGCTGGAGTGGCAGCTGAGATTTAAGCCGATTTCATAATGAACGAATAAACCAGTCGCTGACCAAACGATTAGATCCAATCAGAATGAAGTGAGATAACAGTTGGCGTTGATATGTTCAATGATATATATGATCATGGACGATAACATCAAGCGAGCCAAACCGCTATAAACTCTAGCTAAAGGTGATGTACGAAGATACGAAATAAGACAGTTTTACAATGCACACAAAAAAATACAGCACGTTTCGACCAAAAGTCCTATATCAAGAACAAGATTAAAGATCAAAACTAGATATATTTCTTTTTAAATTTCGGTATATAACACAACACAAATTAAGAACGAAAATCAAGTCATTCGAAACTAAATGCTACAAAAAGATCCTACGAATACCATGGACAGAAAAAGAAAGAACACTAATTTTCATGAAAGAACTAAATGTTAAAGAGAATTGGCTGATAAACAACATACTGTACAAAAATTACATACTTTGGTTACATCAAGCGTCACGATGGCTTGGAAAGAACAATATTAGAGGGCAGGTCCCAGGACATGCAGAGGCAGACCAAGAAGATGGCTACAAGATATTAAAGAAACCATGAATATGACCATCGACGAAGTGGGTAAACGGGCAAGACGGAATTTCAGATGCTACAAGAGAGCAACGTCTGGGAATGATGATGATATGTGAACGGGATGAAGTGATTTCAGATGTGCTCAAAGAGAGCAACGTCCTATAAAGGATACGTACCTTGATGATGATATAACATAAGGGGTTTAAAGGCGAAATATTGACTTCTTTGCATCGAGTTTCCCCCATATGGCTCCGTCCCTGTCGGCAGAGATGACATGACATTTGCCAAGAGCATTGCACAACGCACAAACTTCGTAGCTCCATCAAAATCCTAGAGATCTCATGAAGTAATTCACAGTGTCTCGGTCCGGATTTGAACCCGCAACCTTCAGTATGACAGGCAAACGATTTAACCACTTCACCATTGAGACCCCCAATGAATAACATGAAAAGTGAGTGCGTAATTATTGTTGGAATGTATTGATTCCGTTACATTCAGTTACAAATAAATAATCATTAGGAAGAACGGTGTCGCTGATAGTGAATTGGAAAACACACTGCGTTAGTGATCACGGGCTGTAAAAATTCCTGGTTCAGGATCAGCTGTGTCGAAAATTCTCTATAGGCACACGATACGCTGTTGAACTACTAGAAACCAGGATCCTTTACTTGGGAATCTAAATTACAAGTACTTCTGAAATCAAAGTACGGCTTGTCTGAATGACAAGGGATACTGGTGATTAGGAAAGCAAATCTTAACGCAAAACCCAATCAGATGTGCCATATTAGGCGCCATGATTATGTCTTTGTTCATTGCGGACACACGAAAAGAAAAAACGTTAAAAAATTATGGACGAACTGTGTCGATTCATGTACATCACCCTTTCAATAAATCAGATTTTCGTAACCTTCTCAGGCTTAAGAGTAACCTTCTCAGGCCTGCCGCTTAATATGTCTATACCCTAGTGTAGTGGAGGTAGCATTGCCAATTACTTTCCTTACATGTAGGGCGTTGAGTGTGGGATACATAATTTGCCTGTTGGTACTCTTATCGTATCATAATATTAAGAAAGCAGCACAGTCATCAGTGTTTAAATTCTTGAAGACTAGTGTGCAGGAGGTAACATGACCAATTCCTTTCCTCACGTGTAGGACGTTGAGTGTGGGATATATAATTTCCATATGGAACTCTAATCGTTGAATGCATTTGAAAATAGATGTCTGCGAAAAATAATGAATATAAAATGGAACGAATTCAGGAGAAGTGATGAAATCAGAGAAATGTCTGGTCAACCACTAGTGACAACTGTTATAAGAAAGAGAAGATGGAGATATGTTGGGCACACCTTGAGGAAAATGATCAACGAATATCAAAGCAGGCATTGAAGTGGGATGCAAAGGGTTCAAGAAAGAGAGATCGACCTAAGGAGACCCTGAAACAAACTTTGCTGAGAGAGGCAGGAAATATCGGTCTCAGTTCCATGGAGGAGATTGAGCGAGTTGCCCAGGATAGAGCGGTATGGAGAAATTACTTGCAGGCCCTATGTAACGTATAACGGTACGAGAGGAATTATTATTATTATTACTCTAATCGTATCATATTGTTAACGAAAGCAGCACATTGTTGACATTCTTGAAGACTCTAGTGTGAAGGAGGTAGCATGACCAATTCCTTTTCTCACATGTAGGACGTTGAGTGTGGGATACATAATTTCCATGTTGGTACTGTATTCGTATCATATTGTTAACGAAAGCAGCACAGTCACTTTTGTTGACATTCTTGAAGACAAGAAGTGTACCGGGATTGAATTTCGTTATAGAGTGAGTTGCATATCATATTAAAAAATCTGATTAAACTGTTGATCATGATTAAAACGTTTCAACAAGTCGGAGACCCAGTAGATCTACCTCAGTCGCCAGCATTGTCAGAAATACAAATGTCTAACACAGATACGTTCTGTTGTAATGACGATAATCTATTTACGCTACGTATGTTATTAGTAACTCAGGCACAAATAGTTTTAAATGTGTTAGTTCATTGTAATCCATATAGAAATAGAATTACATACTGGCAGATATGCGTGTGAGATATGTGAATATAATAGGACTTTTAATATACAGTAGACTTCGTACACAATCATATACAAATCTCTCTCTCTCTCAATCACCATCCAGATCGCTGTACCAGACCTCCCCATAAATTCTATTTATGTGGAAATCTTATTCATGCAGCCTTAGCATTGGTGTGTTTTACGTCACATCTTCAGCATCATTTGAAGCTCTGGAGCTTATCCTTCCGCGATGTGTCCGGTTTCAGCCAGCGTTTACCCGGTTCGCTCTCCGTTCTGTAGCCATCTAGTTTTGTTTACGGTGTGGGGTAGCAAGCCCCACTCGCAACCTCCTGAGTCGCCTCTTACGATATGCGTGGCAGGTAACAGTGGTTCTATTCTTTACACCCCAATTTGGGCCTCGGTAACCACTCGGGCGCTATACAAATCTAATGGGGCTGAAACGCATTCTGGGAAGCCTGGAAAGCATAGGAAGGCAACGTAGAGAAGATGAGGTCTTGGACTCGGTGATCAACTGGCAGATACTGAAGTGTTTCTATAATAGACTGGTAGTAATTGATTCATCATCATCAAGGTGCGTATTCTTTATAGGACGTTGCTCTCTTTGCAGCACATCTGAAATTCACTCTGTCTCTTGCCAGTTCACCCACTTCGTCGATGGTCATGTTCATGGTTTCTTTAATATCTTGTAGCCATCTTCTTCTTGGTATGCCTCTGCGTCCTGGGACCCTGCCCTCTAGTATTTTTCTTTCCAGGCAATCGTGAGTTTGATGTGACCAAAGTATGTAATTTTTCTGTATAGTATGTTGTTTATCAACCAATTCTCTTTAACATTTAGTTCTTTCCGGACATCAGTGTTCTTTCTTTTTTCTGTCCATGGTATTCGTAGGATCTTTCTTTAGCATTTAGTTTCGAAGGACTGGATTTTTCGTTCTTAATTTTTGTGTAATAGTCCATGATTCACAACCAAAAGTAGCCACTGGGAAAATGCATGCTCTCAATATTTTCAATTTTAGTATTTTGCTGGTGCTTTGCCACATGTTATTCATTGTGTTTAACTTCTTGATCGCTATTGCCAATCTTCTTGAGATCTCTTTGGAGCAGTCACCGTCATTGTTAATTATTGAGCCCAGATATTCGTAGCTCTCTACACATTAGAGTTTTTCATTGTTTACTTGGATGTTAGGTGAGCCTTTTGCTTTGTCAGTTGACATGATTTTTGTTTTTGTGTATTCAAATATAGATGTTGGTCTTCACTATGTTTCTTGTGTATTCAAATATAGATGTTGGTCTTCACTATGTTTCTTCTGTATTCAAATATAGATGTTGGTCTTCACTATGTTTCTTGTGTATTCAAATATAGGTGTTGGTCTTCACTATGTTTCTTGTGTATTCAAATATAGATGTTGGTCTTCAATATGTTTCTTGTGTATTCAAATATAGATGTTGGTCTTCACTATGTTTCTTGTGTATTCAAATATAGATGTTTGTCTTCACTATGTTTCTTGTGTATTCAAATATAGATGTTGGTCTTCACTATGTTTCTTGTGTATTCAAATATAAGAGTTGGTCTTCGCTATATTTCTTGTGTATTCAAATATAAGAGTTGGTCTTCGCTATATTTCTTGTGTATTCAAATATAGATGTTTGTCTTCACTATGTTTCTTGTGTATTCAAATATAAGAGTTGGTCTTCGCTATATTTCTTGTGTATTCAAATATAGATGTTTGTCTTCACTATGTTTCTTGTGTATTCAAATATAAGAGTTGGTCTTCGCTATATTTCTTGTGTATTCAAATATAGATGTTTGTCTTCACTATGTTTCTTGTGTATTCAAATATAGATGTTGGTCTTCAATATGTTTCTTGTGTATTCAAATATAGATGTTGGTCTTCACTATGTTTCTTGTGTATTCAAATATAGATGTTTGTCTTCACTATGTTTCTTGTGTATTCAAATATAGATGTTGGTCTTCACTATGTTTCTTGTGTATTCAAATATAAGAGTTGGTCTTCACTATATTTCTTGTGTATTCAAATATAAGAGTTGGTCTTCGCTATATTTCTTGGTCGTCATGATTAGGTTAGTAATTGATTAGGGATCCCTATTGCAAAGTGGCTAACATGTTTGCCTGTATGTTTCTTGGTCGTCATGATTAGATTAGTAATTGATTAGGGATCCCTATTGCAAAGTGGCTAACATGTTTGCCTGTATGTTTCTTGGTCGTCATGATTAGATTAGTAATTGATTAGGGATCCCTATTGCAAAGTGGCTAACATGTTTGCCTGTATGTTTCTTGGTCGTCATGATTAGATTAGTAATTGATTAGGGATCCCTATTGCAAAGTGGCCAACATGTTTGCCTGTATGTTTCTTGGTCGTCATGATTAGATTAGTAATTGATTAGGGATCCCTATTGCAAAGTGGCTAACATGTTTGCCTGTATGTTTCTTGGTCGTCATGATTAGATTAGTAATTGATTAGGGATCCCTATTGCAAAGTGGCTAACATGTTTGCCTGTCGTTTTTGAAGTTGTGAGTTCGAATCCGGATTGAGTCACATAAGCAATTTGTCATGAGATCCTAAAGATTGTTTATTGAGCTACGGAATTCGTGCTTTGTCTAACTCTTTCGACAGATTGCGTGTCATTTCTGCCGCCAGGGACGGAATCATATGGGAAAACCCAGAGCCGATATCATAAATGCGGTACGTTCTCATTTATGTGACATGAGCGAGTCTCATACACTGACTCGTGTTCGAGAATTATGGCATTAAGTTTGGACATGCCAGGCAGTGTCATCTTCGTGGTAGAGAGAGAAGATATACTAATCAGCTTCTTATGGGTACAGTGAGCAAAGAACTTTGAGATGGCTGCTGCAGCGGAGAACGGAACACTAATGGGAATGCCCTATGTACCATGACGTCGATCGCATAACATAACATAACGTAATGAAGTAAATTTTTCACATTTATACCGATTTAGTCATCGATTTAGTTATATATAAAGAAAACGTGGAAGACCAAAGACCGCTCTTCGAAGAACCATCGAACAAGAAAGTAAACTATTGCGATGTAAAACCATACAAGATCTCCAACTGCTAGCAACGAACCGCATCACATGGAGATCTAAAACCTCTGCCCTATGTGCCGCCTTTGGCACGAAAGGAACAAACTGACTAAGTCATCGATAAGTGTAAAGATATGAAATTTTTTTTATAAAAGTGCACTTTTGCACATATTTTCAAAATAACTAATGCTGTCTTGTAGACTATGGACATTAAATCATTTATTACAATATTATTTTCACGCTGTTTCTGTGATATGATACTAATCAAAACCAACAGCAAAATTTTGTAACTAAATCTGCATAGAACAATATAACAATATTTCGAATGTTAAATTAAAATCAAGTATATCATATTTTTAAGCTTCTTCTTCTTCGAACGCTCCATATCGACCACTTGTTAACCATTCTGTGTGATTTGTTTGTGATCTGAGCCTAAGATCGATTTACATTGTGCCAGTTATGCGCCTACAAGCAGGCAAGCAAAGTAGAGGAGCACATCGATTTAAACGATGCTTTTTATTTACTAGACCAGCTTCCCTAGGTCCCTACCTCTGTCACCTCTTATTATATGCCTTGTAGGTCGCAGTGTTACAATGTTTGGCTCCACTTGTGAGCACCAGAAGCACACTGGCGAAATTTTAAAGCAATTTTTAACTTAAAATTTGACATGAACATATAATTTTTTTTAAAATAAACAATAATTCCTAACATAATATTTCTTGATTAGTAATATTCAATCTAAACATTATTGACTTGTAAGTCAATTTGTTCCCCCTCCCCATTTCCCATATCCATGGAACACTGAATCGGCCTCACTGGAAGGTAATCTGAGTAAACACAAAGCGGTGGGGAAACTCCTGGATATAGCAGAGCGAGGAATGAAATACCCAGAAACTCAACTCTGGCTGTAAACGGTGCTGGGAATGAAATACCCAATTTTTAATTATTTTTTTCCGATCCAGAAGTACTTGAGCTTTTCAGCTCTTCGACTCGGTGCCATGGACATCGTAACCCTTCGGTTCGGTGCCACGAACACCGTAAATCTGGGGGAAACTGGGGCTTTTTCTGCCATTCCGCTCGGAATTGAACCCGCACACACAAAGGGATAGTCACCCGTAGTCCAACGCGCTACGAACACGCTGGGCAGACGGGCGAAATACCCAATTAACAGTGGTTATATATAGTGCTGGTGGTTAGCTATCCAATTAACTATGCCTATAAATAGAGTCAGGGATTAAAAACTCAACTTTGCTAAGCACAGAGCGGAGGATGAGGATGATCCAATTAACTTTGCAAACAAAACCGGGGATGAAATATCAATATTTGGTCATACACAAAACTGGAGATGAAATACCCAATTTTTGGTCATACACAAAACTGGAGATGAAATACCCAATTTTTGGTCATACACAAAACTGGAGATGAAATACCCAATTTTTGGTCATACACAAAACTGGAGATGAAATACCCAATTTTTGGTCATACACAAAACTGGAGATGAAATACCCAATTCTATAGCTAAATAGAGCTGAGGATGGAACACACAATTAACTCTGGATATACACAAGCGTGAGGAGAAAATACTCAATTTGCTGGTCATACACAATGCGGGAGATGAAATACTAAATTCTATAGTTTCACATAGAATTGAATACGTAGAAAATAAATTCTATAGTGTTTCACACAGAATTGAATACGTAGAAAACAATGTGATTCTCTTATTAGCATGCTGCAGAATGTCAAAGAAGGGGATAAGCCCTTTGCCTTGTGAGTCGAAGGTCGTGGGTTCGATTCCGGACCGGGCCGTTCTTTTCACGAGTGCAGTTTTTTCCAGAGACACCTAGGATTGTTACTGGAGCTGCGGAGCTCGTGCTTTGTGCATACTCTCGGCAGGTGACTTGTCATTTCTGCGGAGAGGGACCGAGCCATATGGGGTAAAACCGGTACAATGAAGTCAATCCTTCGGCTTTAAAACCTCCTTTAAAGAAGTTTCCTAGGAAACACTATTTTTACACAACACCAAGTGCAGAAATGTAAAATAGCGTCCTATTCGGCAGCTTCAGATCTCAACATCAACAATATGTCTATCCTTCTTTACTCCACCTCTTCTTCTTCTTTGCGTTCATTCTTTACGACCAATTTTAATCACTCTTTGTGATATATTTGATCTTTGCCAAGAACGTTGCACATTGGTTTGGTGGGTCTCTAAACGCATAGACTGCTACACGTTTAGGACATATGCATCGGATTTCAGCCAAACCTCCTTAGCCGCCTCTTACGACATGCGTGGCAGGTAACAGTGGTTCTATTCTTTACACCCCAACATTGGGCCCCGGTACCACTCGGGCACCTTCTTTACTATTTTATCTTGTTTGTTACTTTCTTCTAGTGTACTGTTTATTTTATCATGTATTTACTCATATTTCTATATTATTATTCCTATGACATATTTGAACGCATTGTTGATTTGTTAATAAAGCTACCATTATTTAAAAAAATTGAATTAAGAATGAGAAAATCGAAGTAATTAGAAGATATAAATAAAAAGAGATGAAGTGCTGGGGAAAAATACATCATGGAAGGAGGCAAAGAAGAGAAGATGGATTTATGGTGTGACGGCTGCAGAGACTATGAGAGAGACATAAGTTCCGAAGGATTGTTAAGGAGACAAAGTTCTGCTCAAGACAAGTTATTTGATGATGAATGTAATGTTGCGCCGCATGTCTGATAAGATTGTTGATGATAATGTTGCGCCGCATGTCTGATAAGATTGTTGATGATAATGTTGCGCCGCATGTCTGATAAGATTGTTGATGATAATGTTGCGCCGCATGTCTGATAAGATTGTTGATGATAATGTTGCGCCGCATGTCTGATAAGATTGTTGATGATAATGTTGCGCCGCATGTCTGATAAGATTGTTGATGATAATGTTGATGCTGCTCCCATTTTTATTATATTATTCTATTTTAACACTAACAACAAGTCAAACTACCGGATCTTATTCTATTTTAACACTAACAACAAGTCAAACTACCGGATCTTATTCTATTTTAACACTAACAACAAGTCAAACTACCGGATATTATTCTATTTTAACACTAACAACAAGTCAAACTACCGGATCGTATTCTATTTTAACACTAACAACAAGTCAAACTACCGGATATTATTCTATTTTAACACTAACAACAAGTCAAACTACCGGATCGTATTCTATTTTAACACTAACAACAAGTCAAACTACCGGATCGTATTCTATTTTAACACTAACAACAAGTCAAACTACCGGATATTATTCTATTTTAACACTAACAACAAGTCAAACTACCGGATCGTATTCTATTTTAACACTAACAACAAGTCAAACTACCGGATCGTATTCTATTTTAACACTAACAACAAGTCAAACTACCGGATCTTATTCTATTTTAACACTAACAACAAGTCAAACTACCGGATATTATTCTATTTTAACACTAACAACAAGTCAAACTACCGGATCGTATTCTATTTTAACACTAACAACAAGTCAAACTACCGGATATTATTCTATTTAACCTAACAACAAGTCAAACTACCGGATATTATTCTATTTAACACTAACAACAAGTCAAACTACCGGATCTTATTCTATTTTAACACTAACAACAAGTCAAACTACCGGATATTATTCTATTTTAACACTAACAACAAGTCAAACTACCGGATATTATTCTATTTTAACACTAACAACAAGTCAAACTACCGGATCTTATTCTATTTTAACACTAACAACAAGTCAAACTACCGGATATTATTCTATTTTAACACTAACAACAAGTCAAACTACCGGATCGTATTCTATTTTAACACTAACAACAAGTCAAACTACCGGATCGTATTCTATTTTAACACTAACAACAAGTCAAACTACCGGATATTATTCTATTTTAACACTAACAACAAGTCAAACTACCGGATCGTATTCTATTTTAACACTAACAACAAGTCAAACTACCGGATCATATTCTATTTTAACACTAACAACAAGTCAAACTACCGGATATTATTCTATTTTAACACTAACAACAAGTCAAACTACCGGATATTATTCTA